>JAZKJV010007615.1:600000-1062661 GCA_037367405.1 Ottelia alismoides | reverse complement strand
TGCCTCCCATAGATGCTTGATTAAATCAAGACCGCAAATCTAATCTTCTCATTGCATCTGAATCACATTCAGATCAATGTTCAACTTTTGGACCAAGATCAGATTACTTCTCTACCGAGAGGAGTCACTAAAATCCAGACCCGTTTCATCACTCTCTAGGAATGGAAGCGTCATAGTTATACAATTGTTTATGATCACATCACCCTCAGGTATTCCCAATACTTGTATATCCTGCATACTGGAAGACTCAGAATAAACCCGAAGTATTAGATCAACTTTACACTATCTACTTCGGGGTTCTATCAGTAAGTTTCTCTTTCGATCATTGGAAGTCGGTATCGATCATACACTTTCCAAAAGTGTATATCATACCTAGGTCTTGATCATATACTTTCCAAAAGTATATCTTAAACCTACAAATTCAGTCAGGCTTCCAAAGCGAGACGACCGTGCGCACGGAATTTGATTCTTCCCAATATCTCATGAGTGATCTCATGCCTTCCGGTTCAATAAATGAACCTGTTTGATCCCTTTGAGAGATCGTATTACTCATATGCCCTTGTATGCACACTAGCGCGCCGGTGTATAGACCTTGGTTAGGTCATCAACGTATTGGTCTGCCAAATGTACATACTTAGACATATAATAACACATCTTTCTCCGGTCAGAGGATGCGTGCCTGTATCGTGACAGCATACGATATAGGACTTTGGTTATCTCGATCTCGTTAAGTCAATTCTTTGACCTAACTAATATGACACCTCCGAATCTCTATTCCTATGCAGAGGACCTGCATCAAGAGGTCGGTCAGATATCAGCCTAAATGAGAAAGGATTGCCATCTCCTACTCAGGCTGGAGATCATCTCTTAACAATCATTTGACGGTGCTTGATGAGTCCTCAATCTAACCCTTTAGATATTCATCCAAGCACCAACCTATATGATTCAGTAGTTGAATCATCATCCTTGTGATTATTAAGATGGCCATGATACATAACCCTCATTGTACTAAGGGACCTATTATGCAAATTATTCATTCTTCATTTCAGATCAGGGAATGATATTCAAAATAACATTTATTGCATAATGGCTCGTCGTGGGCCGCATGTCCAACACCTAGCATTGGGATCCATTGGAGTAGCAACAGGTCTACATCCTGTCATGCCCATCTCAGATAGTCAGTGACATTTCCTTTGCCTCATTACCATACCATGCTGATTTCATGCAAATTCTAGACCAAGAAAGTAACGCAACTTGCTAAGATCCTTGGTCACAAATTGTTGTCCAAGGAAATCCTTAGCTGCTTGGATGCCTTGTTCATCACTGCATGTAATAATAATATCATCAGCGTAGACCATAATAGCAACTGCACCTCTTTGAGTTCTAAAAAAGAGTGTGGTTTGCAGTAAATCTGACAAAACCCTGTTGTTTAATCAACTTTGAGAGCTTATGAAGCCAAGCCCTCGGACTCTGCTTAAGGTATAGATGGCCTTGTCAAGTCTGCACACCATACGAGACTCCCCCTTAGCAGCAAACCCTGGTGGCTGCAGTATGTAGACTTCCTCCTGCAAGTCCCCATACGAGAATGTATTTTTTAACATCTAATTGGAAAAGCGACCAATTACGTACCACAACAACAAGAACCCACAACGTAGAATGACCAATAATGGGAGAAAATGTATCATGAAAATCCACCCCAATGGTTTGGGTGAACCTGCGAGAAACAAGTTTGGTCTTATATCTGTCTACAGTACCATCTACGCGATGTTTCACTATAAACACCCATTTGCTGCCAACAACATATGCTCTAGGGGGAACTTGTACAATACTCCAAATACCGCGAGACTGTAATGCTACCATCTCCTCCTCCATAGTCAGACACCACTAACTACTCTGCAATGCCTCCTGATATGGCCATGGTATCTCCACGGCCATTAGACCCACAACAAACCTTTGAAAATCGTCTGAGAGTCGTGCCAGAGAAACATGGGAAGCAAGATGATCCATAGTGCATGTACGCCTCTTCTTTCGTAAGGTAATAGGCACATCAAGGTCCTCGGCATCCTCATTAGCTGAGTCTAGATCATCTAAGGCATCCTACACATCAAGCTGTATTCGCAAATCACCAGTGCTGTTAGTCGAACTCAAATGCTCAGAACATACCTGGGCATGCTGGATGATGGGGGAGGCACATGAGCACGAGGTTTGCGCTGGTAAACCTGCAGAAAGAAAGTAGGCGTGGCATGTGGTGGAGGAGGTGGTGGAGGTGGGAAAGTGGAACCTGGAGTAGACGGAATCGGAGGTAGAGGCATGTATACATCTCCATTCTCTGAAGGAATGAGCTTGTCACATGTAGCGGATAAATACATAATAGACTCAAAGAAAGTGACATCCACACTTACAATATACCTTTGTCGAACAAGGTCAAAGCAACGGTATCCCTTTTAGGTCCTGGAATACCCAACAAAGACATACTTGATAGCTCTACGAAAGAGCTTGTCAAGACTTAGAGACATCTGATGAACAAAAGCAACTGACCCAAAAACACGATGTGTAAGAAAGAAACGATTCGTCCCAGGAAACGCAATCGAAAATGAGATCTTCTCTCCCAGGATCGATGAGACATATGATTCACCAGGTAGCAAGTAGTTAGAACCACATATCCCCAGTAAGAATGAGGAACATGGCTCTGGATCAAGAGAGTCCTGGTAACATCCAAAAGGTGGCGACGTTTTCGTTCATCCACACCATTCTGTTGAGAGGTATAAGTACAAGAAGTCTGATGAACAGTACTATAGGCTCTAAGAAATTGAGAGAATTGAGTACTGCAAAATTCTAATGCATTATCTGAACAAATGCAATTGACATTTGCAGAGAAAAAATTCCTTCTCATTAATAAAAGACTGAATAACAAGACCAACATCAGACGTGTTCTTAAGAAGAAAGACCCACAATAATCTTGAAAACTCATCAACAACTACACGATAAAATCTATGTCCCTGATGGTATGGGGTACGACTTGGACCCCAAATTTCAAAATGAATTAATTCAAAAAGACTACGACTTCTTCGACCCTGACGACTCTGGAAGGTAGACTGTTGATGCTTCCCAAGCTGGCAGTCCTCGCACTAAAAAGTAAAGCAAGTAGAAATACATGGAAGATTGTGACAACTTTCGTAGAGGAAGATGACCAAATCGAAGATGCCATGCATAGGAAGAAACAGATCCAGTGCGAAGAGAAGAAGCAACAACATATGGAGATTATACCAGCCTATAGAGACCTCCTTGCTCATAACTAAATTTAATCACCCTACCCATAAGAATGTCCTGAAACACTAGAGTAGATGGGTCAAATATGGCACGACAATGTAAATCCTTGGTGATTTGAATAATGGACAGTAGATTCATAGAAAATTCAAGAGTGTAAAGAACATTCTGAAGTCGCATTGCAAGAGTTAACTACACCTCTCCCTGACCAATGATGGGAGAGTATGTCCCCATCTGTTATTATTGCCGATCTTCCTGACCTGGTCTGACTGTAAGTACTAAATTATCCTCTGTCACTGCAAAGATGATGAGATGCTTCTGACTCCATAATCCATTTTGACAAATCTGCCCTATAACAGCTAGCAAGAGCATATGTTATAGCTGATGTGGACAATGATGATGAGGCAGCTACCTCTGAGGATCCTGAAGGAGAGCTGGTTGACCCAGGAGCAGGCATAATTTCTCAGAGTCGCGCTACAAGTTCATTGAATCTCTGCTTAGATGTAGGTGATGGACTACCAACCTGTTGAGTATGCTCTGGAACACGTGCTGAAGCGGGCAACCCATGCTTGGAGTAGCATGTTTCCTCAGAGTGGCCAGACCTATGGCAGTAGATGAAGGACTGACGAGGTCGACTACCCCCTCCCATGCCACGATTACCTCGACCACAGTTCTGGGTAGAGCTCCCCCTACCACGAGATGCAACCATATCTAAAGAGGTCTACGGCTGTTGTATACCATCAGGAGATATAGAGAGCCTACTTAATCTGCGATATGCCTCCTTCATTGGAGGTATGGTGACATTAATAAGAATGTGTGCTCGAACAATGTCATTCTCAGATCCAGAGCTGCTAGAAAAACTCTGGTCATCATCGAATCTCTGTACGCCTTAAGCTGCTCTGATATGGCAGTCAGGGGAATGAAACCATGGATCTTTTTAAACATACCCCTTAGAGAAGTGTAAGGGTATGGAGAGGATGACCATTCTGCTTCGACATGAAGATATCGTACTGAAGTTGCAGTATCTTCGACTCATTTTTCGTCGGAGAGTACCTGGCGGCGAGAATATCTCACATAGCCTTTGCAGTAGTCTGACTCAGTATATCGTTGGCTATCTCCGTTGACACAATCCCAAATAGCCACACATGCGCATATGCGTCATCTGCCTCCCTTGAGGCATTATCCCCAGTCTTATAAATTGACTCCTCCTTCGTGAGGATGTGCTTCTTACCATTACACTACATTAGGCTCATGAACTAAATAGTCCATAGTTCATAGTTCGTTCCATCCATCTTGACGATGGGTGCTGGAGCTTTGAAAGCTTCCAAGGTGGAACTTCTGCTTTGTTGTCTGATATGATGACAACAATATCCAAGCATGTGTCTGCAAAATGTACTACCTGCGTCTACACTGACATATGAGTGGATGATTGTCGGTGTAGACTCATACCAAAACATCTCCCATCCGTTGAATCCCCCTTTGGGTAACTAGGGTGACTTTAGATGATCAAAATCACGTCCTAGAAACCTAGATGCAAACCTAATAGGAGATGGAGTTCGCAGGATGCGACATGGGTTGCGGGAACGGAGGCGGCGACGGCTTGGACGACGAGCTAGTTGGCGGCAGAGAGCCGCCGACAACAGCCTGTACAACCGCACCCGGTTTGGGGCAGCGACGACTGCTGTCACTATCGTAATGCGCAGCGACGCTGGATCACCGGCATGAGCGATCGGTTGCGCAGGAATGGTCGGCGACGGCGGCGCCCAAATGCGTGAGGGTTTAGGTGGGGTGAGATTTATAGGGCACAGGCTTTGGTCTAGGATCATCGCTCTGATACCATGTAGAAAGGCGTGAACTGAAAGATGGATTTCATCGTAGTCCTAGAGATCTCTTATATAAGAGAAAAGCTCTAAGGTAAAATTACAAAAAGTGGATAAAAGAAATAAGGAAATAAAATAAAGATAATGAGATATAAATATCTCAATAATAAACAAGGTATTTGAGAAGTGAAGCAAGTACTTGCTTATCATTTTGTGATCAAGAATATAGATAATCAGCTCGTAGCTGTAGAGGACTAGTTTATCTAGTATGATGGGCCCTAAACCAGCTCTGATTTGTATGAACCTAAGGTTCACTGGTTTAGTCGTATGAGGAAAATAAGCTAATGATGGGGCAATATCATCGGTTGGTAGGAAATCTCTTCTATCTCACTATTACTGGACTTGGAATCTCTGTGCCAATGAAGAAACATAGTTTATGAGCATGCCTACGTAGGTCCACAAGGACACCTCTTGAGGTACATCAAGATTGCTGTGGAAAGGGGCTATTCTTAGTAGCAGTTTAGTAGTAGTAGGGACACCATTAGATTTACAAAATATAGTGCAATCTATGCAAAGATGTCTTGTAGATAGGAAGTCCACCGCTGACTTTTATACTTATATCGGGGGCACTCTGGTCACATGGAGCAAGAAACAAGTGGTAGTATCCCACTTGAATGGACAGAGCGAATACAAGAATATGGCTTAGGAAACAACATAGATGACTTGGTTCAAATGACTTGGCAATAATATAGATGATGTAGTTCAAACTGTACTTTTTGATTTTCATCTTCCACTAAACATAGGGATGGAGTTGAGACATTCAAATATTGCTTCCCATAAATAGTAAACAACTCCATGTTTCTTGGAGAGGACTAAATGTTAGAAAATAGAGAATGCGGAAGCAAAATGATAAATAAAGCATAGAAATAGAAATATGAAACATGTAGCACAAAGATTTTTTATGTGGAACCCTACTCCCTAAGGAGCGGGATAAAACCACAGAGAATGCCTCAAAGGGTTGATTGCCTATTGAGCTTTCTCATCTGACTACAATGGTGCGAGACTCTATATATATCACCCACGGAGTCTCCACATCTCCAAACTAGTAGATGTGGGACTAAACTCTGGATGAGGTAAATGGATCCTGGTGGTATCCATTTACCCATCTACAACATAATATGCGCACAACCAAATACTCCAACACTCCCCCTCAAGCTGGAGCATGCAATGCTCAGCTTGGACAAATAGAAAGAAACTCAACTCATGTTACATGACACTACAAACAATATCAACTCAACGGGTACAACTGTCGGTTGCTGTCGAGGGCGTTGCTTCTCATGACGTGCAGGTAAGGAGGACGAACGACCTGGAGTGTGAGTAAACTGAATCTCCTCGTCGGAGAGCATGTGCTCTGTACTGCGCCTGTCAGAGTCATTGCAAGTGAAATGAGTCTCCTTGTCGGAGTACTCTGGCTTGCCACAATAATGTGGACAATTGCTCCATCTCTGGAAAGGGTCGAACGGAAAAGCAATGGAGTGCAATCCTTGTTGGAGTCCACGGTTGCTGGAGAATGGAGTCTGAAGAAGTCTCCTCGTCGAAGAACTGTATCTCTTATCTGGTACAGAGAATGGCCCTCTACTCTGGAATCCCTATGAAATCACATGAAAACCCTTGCCCACATGGTATAGAAAATGGTCCTCCATTTTGGAGTCCCTGTGGCTCACATGAAAACTCTGGCCGAAACAACAAAAGATGATGGGGACCACGAACAAATGATAGAAAACTTCTGCACACCTGAATGAAGGCTGCATACATGTGTGAGTCTGAAATTGAGGACTCGGAATCAATCGTCAAGTCTGAATCAGTGTTGTAAAAGTCGGCCGACTAGGCCGACTAGTCGAGTCGGGGGGGGGGGGGGTACCCGACTCGACTAGGCCAAGTCGGCCTATAGTCGGTCTAACCCGACTAAACGGGCGAGTAGTCGGCCTAGTCGGCCGACTAGGCGGCCGACTTTTGCATAGGGAAATTCGATAATCCACTTTGATGGGAAACCCGATAACATGCTTATATGGATTTAAGGGTTACTGTCTAACAATAACCCTAGTACCCCTTCGTTCGACCTCTCCCCCGACCCCCCTGCCCAGGATCTCCCTCTTTCGTCTCGCCGCCCCCTCGAACCTGCCCCGTTGCCGCCTTCGTCGCGTCGTTGCCCCCTCCTCCGCGTTGCCGGCACCTAGACGACAACTCCTTTTGGTGTTGGTCCTCTACTGCCCCCTCATTCGTGTTCTCCGACCTCCAACTACTTGGTTAGGTTTATTTATTTTTTCTATTTTTTCTTGCTTGGTTTTATATTTTACTGCTTGATCTTAGATGCTATTACTTTGATTTTCTATACTAAGCTTGATCTTAGATGTTATTACTTGCTTTCTTACTAATTTGCATTGAAGTTGTGGATGAATGGATTAAGTACCATCATTTAGACAAGCATAGTCCTTTTATGCTTTTGATGCATTTTTGTGGTAGCAATGCGATGCAGACTGTTCTGCATTATGAAAAAGTAGGATGATTGCATATTATACTAAGAATCTGTGCACTCCCCAGAAAATGCTTTGTACCATTTTTGATGAAGAAGTTGAATGATTGCCACAAACAGTAAAGTGAATCCTCAATCTTCATTTCTGAGGCTTCATATTCACATTAGGATGACCAACTAAGAGCTTATGTTACAACTGTCCCGATGTTGCTTATAAAAGTTTGACATTGGCAGGAAAAGAAGACTAAAGTAATAGAAGCCTCATGATTAATCATGTTACCATTGTGTACTGTTGGGAGAGAATGAAAAGCTGTTTATTATGATAATCTTTCCCCTTGTACAATTTCTTGTTTTTTCTTCTCTTGCTATATCTTTTAATCTCTTAAAAATATTAAAACTGCTAAATATATGAATATATATGAGAGTATGTGTATTAAATATTGAATTTTATATTTAAAATAAATAAAAAATTCAAAACCGACTAATGCCCGACTAAATCCGATTACTCTCCCGACTGCCGATTAATCCTTAGTCAGTGACCCCGCCGACCGAGTACCGACTGCCGACTTCTGCAACCTTGGTCTGAATATTAACTGTTGAGACTGAATATCTGACCGGTCTGGAGAATCTCTCCCCCTTTCTCCCATACTTGTCGGAAAATGAACATTGACAAAGTTGGGAGAAGACAATAACATGGGGAAAGTAACATGACAATAATAAGCCGAACTCACAATTCCTTTTTGACTTTCTCCTTTTTTTTGCAAAAAAATTTTCTTGGTTATTTACCTTTTTTAATAGCCAACTCATCTCTCTCTCCTTCCTTTTTTTAAAATAAGTTGTTCGCCTTTTTTACGGCTTTTCAAATCATCATTTTTTTTGAAAACATTTTTTTACTTGCGTACAACTTTTTCTTGTACGTGCCTTTTTCTCGAAACAAATGCCTCCTCCTCCTCCTTTTCTTTCTTTCTTCTTCTTCTTCTTCTTTTCAAAATAAATGGGCCCTCCAAAATTTTGGGCCTTTTCCAGTAGCCGAAGCCCACTTGGGCTTTACAATAGTAATATTTTTTTGAATGGTTGGACTCGGTAGCCGCACCCCTGCTTTATTTTTTTATTTGCAGTATAGACCCATTTGGGCCTAACAAACTGCAAATACGAATTTTTTTTAAGGAGCGTGACCCTGTTTAGGGTTCCCATGGGAACCCTTCTCTTCAAAAGGATGTCGCCATTGACAGGGGGCTGCCGAGGTTGCCCCCGCTGCTCGATAGTAAGGTGCTCGCGAGGGGAGCTCCGCCTGCGGAAGGAGGAGCCACCGTGGCCGAGGGTCGCGTCACAACACCGTGGTTGGGGCTGGGGCTCCGCCTGAGCCAGAGAGCGTCGCCGTGAGATGCGGTGCCTGCTGCGTCGCTAGGATAGTCGCTAGTGTTACACGACCTTGCTGGCGACGCCAGGTCGTTGCTGAAGATGGAGATGCGCCGCCATGGTTGTGTTAGGGCTTGAATCCTGTAGGTTACGCGGCAATGCTGCCGCCTGTCGAGCGACCTCTCACCTGTACGAGCTCCATCGAACGAAGCCGCTGGAGAGAAGGATTTTGCTGGAGGGGAGCTGCCTGGATGTGGCATCTGGGCGGAGCAACTGGAGGGCAATGGGGCTCCGCAGTCGTCGTCTTGCACGAGATCGGACCGGAACAACGTGGCCACTGCCTGGCTAGGATGAGGAAGCAACGCCACCTGCGTGTGGTGCACCTGAGATTGCACATGACTTAGGATTTCGTCTAAACCCTAGAATTCTTGGACATGAAATCAGAATTTGAACTTGAATAGGCGGATAGGGTTGGATTGTGCAACGCGATCGGATCGTGCAGAAGTTAGGGCTTCAGAAAACCCTAAACCGCATCGTGAACTTGAACACGAACATATCTTTGGAAGATAATCAAATAATCGACTCTTGAAAAGATTACAATAAATAAATAAATCTTCAAAATGAATCTGCGAGAATCGAACCCGCTCTGATACCATGCTAGAAAATGGAGAATGCGGAAGCACAATGATAAACAAGGCATAGAAATAGACATATGAAACATTTAATACAAGGACTTTTTACGTGGAACCCTACTCCCTAAGGAGCGGGATGAAACTACGGGAGAACGCCTCAAAGGGCTGATTGTCTATTGAACTTTCTCATCTGACTACATGGGTGTGGGGCTCCATATATAGCACCCACGGAGTCTCCACATCTCCAAATTGATAGATGTGGGACTAAATTCTAGATGAGGTAAATGAATCCTGGAGGTATCCATTTACCCATCTACAATATAGTGCACAACCAAATACTCCAACACTAAACATGTAGAAATTTGTTCCCACTTCATTAGGTATCTCATCTATCGACGACTTCTGCGAACTTTCAGCATTTCTGCTGTAGAGTAGATCATAGGTATTTACCAAGGCTCTGTCCATATTAATTTTTAAGTGATGTTGTAAGTTGTAACAAGTTTAATATGATAGATATCTATGCTCCAACATGAGTCGAGCATAGAGTATATAAGAAGCATAAGAGACAAATTCCTAAGTAGTACTTGGGATTTACTTAAATACCCAGGTTCTACAAAATGTTTTTTTTTACATAGAAACTACAAAGGTGTCGCATGTTGAACATGGGAAACCTGAAAAGTTTTTTTACCCCGTAACCACAGAAGTATCGCATCTCCAATATGCGATATGTATAGCGCATATCCAATATGCGATATCTGGGCTTAATAAAAGTCGCACATAGGGATGTGCGACTTTTATTAAGCCCAGATATCGCATATTGGATATGCGCTATACATATCGCATATTGGATATGCGCTATACATATCGCATATTGGAGATGCGATACTTCTGTGGTTACGGGGTAAAAAAACTTTTCAGGTTTCCCATGTTCAACATGCGACACCTTTGTAGTTTCTATGTAAAAAAACATTTAGTAGAACCTGGGTATTTAAGTAAATCGCAGGTACTACTGAGGAATTTGGCTCGAAGCATAACCCTCTGGGCAAGTTATGTATTTTTTATCCATGTGTACTCTCCCTAATTCTAGACTCTTCTTATATATAGAGGACCGGGATTAATTCTTCGTGTATTTTTCTCTTATTGTTTTCCATATTAAATCCACCCAAAAGTGAAAGACCATGGGAAGGTTGTCCCATAACTTCAGCCCAGGTTTGTGTAACTGAGTCTAAGGGACTGGGCTTACTTGCCTCGACTGTTGAGTAACGCCACCCAAGTCAAAGATGCGGGATTTCTTAAACTGTGAGTTACATGTTCACCTCGCGAGGGGATTTCCTCCATCATCAATGTGAATTCTCCATCTTTGTTTTTCCAATTTGCAACTTCCACTTTACCCAAAATTATTACCATAACTTCTCAGCGTAGATTTTTCTCTCATTCCGAAAATGTATTCCTGATCATACTGAATTACTACATATTGCAGGTATGCCATGGCTTTGCAGTTGACTCAGAAGAGTGATGTTTATAGCTATGGTGTCGTGTTGTTGGAGCTTCTCACTGGTAGGAAGCCAAATGATTATAATTTTCCAGACGGGCAACGAAGCCTGGTCACTTGGGTGAGAACCGGAATGTAAATACAAACTTATCAAAGATTTTATTAATTTTGTTTTATTCTTATGTGACAATTTCTATTTAATGTCTGCAGGCTACTTTAAAATTGAGTGAAGACAAAATCATAGACTGTGTGGACCCAAGACTGAAGGACAACTATTCCATGGAAGGAGCTACTAAGGCCTCCCTCCTTCCCCTCTTTTACTCTCCCTCCCTCTCTCATTTAGGCATTGTTCAGTAAAAAGATACATCAATATTATAGACAGATCTATAAACTCACTCGGTAAAAAGATACATCAATGTTATAGACAGATTAATAAATTCACTGGTAAAAGGATACATTAATTTTATGGATTATATTGTATCCGCAGACAGTAGTTCCTATATTTTTCACTGAAAAAGACAGTTTCAAATATAGAGGTAAGAGACAAAAAGTTTGCTTTAAAATTGGGTGCGTATCTCTAAGACTATTACATGATGGAGGGGTGTCAAACCATGGAAATCTCTTTACCTGAATATAATATATTCTGAAGATGAGAATGACATTTTTGTAGCCCGCATATATGCAGCATGTCCTCTCTTCTAATGTCAGACAATTCATTCTGAAAGGAAGTTTTATAATCTGGTATGGCAAGACTAAATCTATATATAGACACATTATCTATATCAATTGGGGATTTCTTAGCATGTTTACAAAAAGTACAGACTGTGAAAATGTTGCGTATTTATTGTCAATGATTAATAATGAAATGGCAGAGCCTTCTCCCACATTTAGTAGGGTCAGCTACATGGATTCTTATTCAAATTCATGTTGAAAATCTGAATATTTTTACTGTCAATGATTAATGCCTTTAGAATGTCCAGTAAAATTGACATTATGTCAATGAGTCAATGGTTAGATCTGGTTTTATACTACCAATTTGTAAACTTTGTGCGAGCATAATCTATCTATCCCAAGAAAACGCTTGTTATAAAGTTGTATTGGCCACATTATTGGAGGCCCAATTTTCATCCTAATAAATTGATACTAGTTGGACCCTTATACCACATTGCCAGATATTACTAGTCGGATCAACTATATCTTTTTTATCTGCATCTAGTGCATGCATCAGCCAACCAATTGTGGGGAGAAAAAGAAGAAAAACACTCATTATGGCATTTATATCCCCTCATATATGGGTCTCTGTCTTGGATCAAAATAATTAAGATCCCTTCAAGTAGTCTCCTTCCAACACTTCTTATGCCTTTCTTGCCCTATCTTAGACAGCTCAACGTCTCAAATCCCACATCTTCTAACCGATACATCGACATACCTCCTTTGCAAATGATCGAAGAACCTTAAGTAATTTTCTTACATCTTATACCTACCAGAACTACACTAACTTTCCTTTCGATCACATCCATTCCGAATCGATCTTTTCTTGTATGACCATACATCCACTGTAGCATATTCATTTCTACTATTATCATTCTCTGTAGATGTCTATGGTTCACCGGCCAAATTCAGATCCATAGAGCATAGCAGGTCTTATGCTTGCTTTATAATACTTTTTTTAATTTTCAAAGGAATTTTTGTATCACATAGAATAGTAGAGGCTCCTCTCCACTTTAACTATCATGCATTTATTCAATGAATAACATCTCCATCGTTTCCCTATTATGCTGCAACATAGATCCCAAGTATCTAAAAGAATCTTTCTTCTAAATGTTATCTTCTTCAACCTTCACCTTGATTCCTTCACCTCTCGTCCCATCAAATGTATGCTATATATATTCAGTATTAACCAATACTTATACGATTATAATTTAATCCATTTCGAGTCCATCAACCAACAGTTCATCATTGGCAAACAAAACACATCAAGGATTCTCGTCGTGGATGCGACTAGTCACATTGTTCATAATCAAAGTAAAAGGGGAATTGACTCAAAGTTGAACATTAATGCAGATCGATGTTGATGTCGAAATAGTTGATCTTCCCAGACTATATCCTTACATAAGATGAAAACCTATCATACATATCCTTTATAAGATTAATGTACATGTCATGAACTCCTCTCTTCTCTAAAACTCTCCACAAGATTTCACGTAGAACCGAATCAAAGCCTTCTCCAAATCAATAAAAATCATATGGAGGTTCTCCTTTTAGCTCTATAAATCTCTATTGTTCTCCTCAACAAGTGGATAGCTTCAATAGTTGAGTGACATGACATGGATCCGAATTGATATCTATTACTTTAAAAACTTGTCGCAACCTTCTCTGAATCACACTTTCATGAATTTTGATAGTATAAATCTTCAATTTGATACCTCTTAAATTTAAATAATTTTGAATTAGTGGTAGTGCAGTGTGCCTACCATCCAAAAGATCAGGGTTCAAATCCCTCCTTGTGCGAGTTGCATTAGGTAGCCGACAACCAACGTAAAAACAATTGCATCTTTCAACATGGATTTGAGCAATAATTCATGTAGCCGACCCTACTTAATAGTAGGAGAAGGCTTTGCCAATTCAAGCTCTCTTATAGGATTACTTTGCAGTCTTTGCATCACAACCAACCTAATCTTCTCTTCATTTTTAACCCTGAAGCCATGACTCTCATATACTAGCATACCCTAAAGCATCCTTTCCCACATGTCCCTCGAAATCTCCATTTATGCAAATGATATATCTTTGTGTGATTCCTTACATAATTTTATCCATATCCTCTCAAAAGTATGCTTTAATACTTTCCTCTAAACCAATTTGTGATGCATTAGATGAGATGGTATTCATGAATTCTTCTTTGAGCATTGATGTTAGCAAAACAATCCGACCCCATATCTTTGCATTTCAACCAAACTTGACTTCAAAGCTTTATGATCAACCACTCTAATACCATTTCTTCCCTTGTCTTTACTTGAGTACCATAATCTAAAGCATGTTTTATTGATCTCCTTTTCTCTTACATGTTTTATCTCTTGGAGACAGTATCTGAATCTTTCTTCTTTCCATCGCATCCACCATCTCCATCGATTTCCTAGTTAAAGTACCAATATTCCAACTACCTATCTGCAACTCTATTTGCGACCTCTTTTAAACTAACATATTTACTTATATGCATACACCATGTGAGAACCCTTGAATTTTGGATTGCATCATGGTAGCGATGTAGCCGGACTATCTTATTTATTTGTATGCCTTCCTTACGCAAGAGCTCTTGCAAATTTTGAACTGCATCCGGACAATGATATAGTGGCTTCCTCCATAGAAGGAATAGTGGAGTCGGCCAAAATCTGGGAACGAGCCGCCTCATACTCAAGATCTAGTACTGCTAGGAGCACACCAACCATGGTGGCATTCCTATAGGTCTTCTGCTGCTCAGGGGTAGATGTGAGAGGCATAAAGCTATAGAGCTTCTCGAGCATCCCATGTAAAGATGTATATAACGAGTGGAGAGGCCGTCCATTCTGCTTGATAGTAAAGATATCATGCTGGAGTTGTAGAATCTTTGTCTCATTCATTACCTGTGAATAAGTATTAACAAGAATATTTTACGTTACTTTGGCAGTGGGCTGATGTAATATATCATTGGTAATATCTATTGCCAATGTACCTGAAAGCCAAACCTTAGCATATGCATCACCCGCCTCCCATGAGGTGTTAATCTCGATCTTCTCAGCTGGCTCTTCCTTGGTAAGAATGTGTTTCTTACTTGTAGACTTCACCATACTCATGAACTGTATAGCCCACAATTCATAGTTTGACCCATCCAATTTTACTATCGGCGCAGGACCTCTGAAGGTGCTTGTGGATGGAATATCGGCCTTGCTTTCTAACATGTTGACAAGAGAAGACTAGGGTTGTAGACTAGATAGACTTTTGTCTACACTGATATACAAGGGTTCGGTTGCATGTATAGACTCAAGCAACCAAACCCACTAAAAGGAAGGCTCGGCGAAGGACTAGGCGTGACGGGACCTAGAAGGTGGAAGGGCCCTAGGCGGTAGGCCGCAGCAGGCCGCGACAGCCAAGGTGGCGAGGGGCCTAGGCAGTGAGGGCAAGAGGGCCTAGGTGGCGAGGGGCCTAGGAGGAAGGGCGTGGCATGGCCTCAAATTTCAGCGAACTTCGGTCGAATTTCTGTTGAATATCGTTATCCTGTCGAAATCGAAATTCGACCGAAATGACCGAAATATGGGGGGCCCTAGTACAAAAAATGACCGAAATGACCGATCCGAAATTCGATCGAAATTCCGTTTCGGTTGGTATCTACTTCAAAGGGTAACAATTTTGGTATTTCAAATAAGTTAGAAATAAAAGTTTTAAAAAAAATATAATCCAAATTCAGCTCACACGTGCCTTCTTCTCTTCCGAATGGTTGACACCTCAACATTCCCCCCTTATTTATGTCACCCCCCGTTCTTATTCTTTTCCCCTTTCTTATTCTCTTTCTCTCTTTCCTTTCTCCGCCGAAAACATCTCCAGCCCTATCCACTTCAAATTCCAGTTGGAGTTGCATTTGTTTCATGTTGTTGCTGCCATAGCAGAAGTTGTTGCTACTGTAGTTACTGCCCCAAGAAGCTGTAGCTGTTGACCAGATCTAATTGAAGTTGTTGAAGTGCAGCTACAACTACTGCTGCTTTCAATTGCAGCATTTGCTGGATTTTACTGCTGGAGTTTGCTGTTGTTGATGCTGCCATTTGCAACAGTTGTAGTAGCTCTTACTGCTGCATGCAATAGCAACTCTTGCTGCTACTGATAGAAGACCACTTCTTCATTAGAAGATAAAAAAATGTACAACAAAGCCCCCTCTTTTGCTGTCATCTATGTAATTTCAGAATCTAAATTCGAGACCAATTTTTAAGCTCCTGATTTCATATTTTAAAAGTTGGAATTTGGAAAATTTTCATGTGATCTGTTGTTGCACAATATTCACCGATTCCAAATATAAAAGGTAATTCAAGTCTAAGTTTTAAAGGTCCTGATCTCATAATTTGAAGTTTAAAATTTTAGGATTTTGCATGTAAGATACTGATGCTAAAAATCTACTGATTTGACAAATTTAAAATCTAATTTTAGATCAATTTCTTAGCTCATGATTTGTTAAAGGATTAAATTTTAAGAATGTGCATACAAATTACTGTGCTAAAAAATCTACTAATTTGAAAATTTGAAATTTAATTCAAGTTAGATTATAGATCCTGATTTCAGAAGTTAAAAGTTTAAAATTTTAGGAATAAGGGTTAACACTCATGTATCAGTAAAGGTCAATATTCTTGCAGTTAAAATTTATATTTCGCAAAGATAATGCAAATATGTTCTTTTCTGCAATTATCTTTGTTGAGAGTTAGATATGTATGAAGGTTATATAAATTAAGATTATATACCTTTATATATGTAATTGTGTGTGAAAGTATGCCATGAAGGTTACACACATATATATACTAGACATGCAACACATTACTCTTTTTTTGCCATATCATAATATTTGACATCACTAGGACTGCTTACTTCTAACTTTGCATATGGTTCATCAACTAGATAACGCTTATACATGTGTATATTTGGATGGTCTTCATACTATCTTGAACAATGCATTGATCATTCTAGAATTGATAATTTTTAATACTCATGCAAGGATCACTTTAGATATGTAAAGCTAACCACAAGAGCTGATATGGATATAATCGGTAATCAAGTGCATCTATATGGTTGATGAATATCAGTGATTAATATGAATTAAATCTGAAATCAAGTACATTTATATGGTCAATTAGTATTGACAATGATAGATATTTGTGCCGGTCAAGGTGCCCCTCGCACCCAACTGTGCGAGGGTGCAGACCCTCAACTGGGCTGGAGTTAGGATGCCCAGATTGGGCAGTGACTGCCTAGTGCACGGGTTTAGGATCCCGGACTCTTCTACGATTTTATCATGAGCTCATATTTTTCCGCTTCTTTGGGATCCATATATTTTTTTGACCCGTTCCACTGACTATATGTTCTGTTTGGGTTCCTAGGTAGGAGGACCATTTGTTTTTCTTCGAGCTCGTTTAGCCCGTACCTACACCGGTCAGGCAGGATTGGAGTGACTCGGACCGGAGAGTCTCTTCCACCGTCTCAGGGGTGCAGTTGAAGTTTTCCTAGATTTCTCCTGGCCACACTTCCGCTGGGAAAGCAAGACACAAGAGTCTGTTAGGAGGCTTCTTCACCGCTTGAGATTGGTTATTGTTCCACCAGTAGGTTCTTATGAGGATAAAGACCAGATCATGGAAATCTTTATCAATCATCTACATTCAATAAGATCTATCATCACATCTTACAATTGACAATAATGAAAAATGATGTAAATTAGATGTAGATCATCTTTGTCATCATGATCATATAATGAATCAAGGAAATAATTAATTGTTGATAATTGAAATATGGTGAGTGAAAATGGGGATTAGTATACTGAGTAGCTAGAAAACCTTCTTTTCATGCAAGTAGTTTAAATATTATACAATGTCATTACCTGTCTACTTGCTTCCTTTTTGTATCCACCTAATTACATGCTATTTTAGTTAATTTGGTTGTACTCAACATTTGTTGACATCCTTTTGTTCTTAACATGGATGACAGGGAAGGTGCTTATGACATCGTAGTTTGCTTCTCATGACTCTTAGCTTTTGGTGATCAGGCGATAGTTTTTGACGGTACACATAGTAGCCATTGTATAGATAATTGTAGATCTTTTGTGTTTATTTCCTCTTCAACCATATGTCTGAGATACATGTATAAATGATGAAAATTTCTTTTGATACATGTTGTACTATATGGATATAAATGCAAAATGATCTGAAGTGACATGTGTTATTATGTGGTTGGTTTATAAATTGTGAATGTCATTCAATTGTGAATTTATTCCTTATTTTAGTAACTTAGTACGATCAATCATAAATTATATAATGTAAATGTTGTGTTAACGGGTAACCTGGATCCCTGGGATGTTACAAGTAGGCTCCCTTTAGCACTTGGTGGTGTTACTTAACAGTCACGAACCTCCTCGGTTATGGCGCATCTCGTGGTAGAGGGAGTTCTACGCAGTACTGAGGGTGTAGTGGACCCCGTCAACCATGCACTTACTACTATAGACCAAGTCATTATGAGGATACATACTACTCCAAGCATGGCTTTCCTGCTTCAGCTCGTGTTGCAGAGCTGACTCAACCAGCTGGTGCTCCTCCTACAACTGCTTAGAGGTTCGATGATCTTGTGGCACGATTGAGAGAGATTATGCCAACACATGGGTCGTCTACTACTCCTTCAGGATATTCAGAGGTAGACACGTCAACATCTGCCACTACATCAGGTACCACATATAGTTTTACTAGCTGTTGCGGAGCAGATTTGTCTAAATGGATTATGGATTCATGAGTTTCACATCATCTCTATAGTGTTAGAGGACATTTTAGTGCATATAAATCATTTAGCCAGACAGATCTGTAGTCATAGCAGATATGACCCACTCCCCCATTACTGGATAGGGGGAGGTGCAATTGACTTCGATAATGCCTCCACAGAATGTTCTTTATGCTCCTGATTTTTTTTATGAATTTACTATCTATTCGTCAAATAACCGAAGACTTACATTGTCATTTCATTCCTTATTTGATCAGTCTTCTCTCATGTTTCAAGAATTTCTTACAGGCAGGATGATTAGATCTGGCCGTGAGCAAGGAGGTCTCTATAGACTGGTCCAGTTCGCATATGATGGTGCTTCAACCTTTCGCACTGGATCGGTTTCTCCTTATGTGTGACACCTCATGTCTGGTCACCTTCCTCTACAAAAGTTATGTCACGTCCTTCCTCGGATTACTCCTCGCTATACCCTCCAGTGCAAGGTTTGCCAGCTTGGGAAGCACCATTGATCTACTTTTCAGAGTCTTCAAGGTCATAGTAGTCAGTATTTTTGAGTTGATCTATCTTGATACTTGGGGTCCGAGTCATGTCCTAGACCATCATGGATGGCATATTTTATCTTGTTGTTGACGATTTTTCCAGATTATCTTGGGTATTTCTATTTAAAAATAAGTCTGATGTTGGTCATGTTATTCATTCTTTTATTAATGAAACACAAAATTTTTTCTGCAAATGTCAAGTATATTCGTTCTGATAATGCATTAGAATTCAGTAGCTTACAACTTTCACAGTTTTTTAGAACCCTTGGTATTGTTCATCATACTTCATGTGCGTATATATCCTAACAAAATGGGGGTGGCTGAACGCTAAAATCTCACCTTTTAGATGTCATCAAAACCCTCTTAATTCAGAGCCGTACTCCTCATTCCTACTGGGGAGATGCAGTATTAGTTGCTTGCTACCTGTTGAAGCATATGCCCACCCCTATGTTGGAAGGGAAGATTCCGTTGTTGATTGCATTGTCTGAGAAGAATCTTTTATCCCTCACTCCGTGTTTGGGTATGTCGCCTTTGTTCATCATACGTCTTTTGGTCATGACAAGCTCTCTTTTAGAGTTGTCAAGTGCGTCTTTGTGGGTGTAGAAATATGAAATGCGGAAGCGAATAAAAGCAAGAACAAAATAAAAAGAAAGACTTTGATTTTACGTGGAACCCTACTCTATGAGGAGCGGGATGAATCCAGGGGAGAACTACTTCAAAGGGTTGATATTCTATTCATCTTTCTTAATCGGTACATGGGGTGTGGGGCTCTATAAATAGACCCACCAAGGCACCAAACTTCCACCATCACACGATGTGGGTCTAAACATATAAGCCATCAAAGACATCCTTCATCACTCCTCCACGAGCTGGAGCATGAAATGCTTAGCTTGGACAAACTTAAAGAATACACTCACTAAATACAAGATACTATAAACAATATCAACTCAACACACGCACTGTTAGTTGCTATCGAAGATGTTGCTTCTCATGCCATGCTGGGAGGAGGAACTGGAGACTGGAGTGTGAACTGGCTCGAACTGAAATGAGTCTCCCATTGGGAGAACTCTGGCCGCAAGAAGTCTTCCTCACTGAAAACTACTCCATCTCTCAAAAGGGTCGAACAACAAATGAAAGCCGTGGGAGTATCCATATGGTGGAGTTTATGATCACTAGAACTTGTTGTGGGAATATCCATGGTATTGGAGTTCACGATCAATAGAACATGCCGTGGGAATATCCATACACAAGAAGTTCACAGTCTCATGCCATTGGAATATCCATATATAAGTGGTTTATGGTCATTGGAGAAGGAGCAAAAAACAATGAGTCTCCCACCGGGAGATCTCTAAACATAGGTTCATTCTAACTTAGAGTGCCTCAAACAATGGTAGGCTCTTGAAACTGCTACACAACACTCCCCCTTTCTCCCATACTTGTCGGTAAAGAAACAATATTCAATCAAGCTGGGAGAACAAATGAAGAAGGGGTCAAACAAACTACTTCAGTTTTCCTTTTTTATGTGCTCCTTTCTCCTTTTTTCCGACTATACTCTCACTTTTTTTCATATGATTTTTTTTGGACGCAGCTATATTTTTTTCCTCGTTTTCTTCTTCTTTTTGTAATCATTCATTTTTTCAACTATATTTATACTGTTTTGAATTTTTTAGCCTTTCATGATATTTTTGTTGGTTGCCCCCCCTAAACACCAGCCCCTTTGCCCCCTTTTTCTCTATCAATTTCGAATGGATTTTACAACTAGACCTGGCCAATGGGCCGGGGGCCCGCCCGCCCAACCCGTTCATGGGCCGGGCTTGGGCAAGAGATTTCTGGAATGGACCGGCCCGGCTCACTCTTTGGCCTGCCCGTTGTTAATATAGTAGTGGCTCAAGTGGGCGGCTGTTGTAATTTATAAACAACCGCCCACTTGAGCCATTACTATATTAACAAAACATGAGATAAAAACCAACTAAACGGATTCCTCTTTTTTGTTTCTTCTGAAATAGGGCACACCATCGAGAACCTGGAGTGTTGCCTCCCTGCTTCGGTAACCACTCGCAGAAGGAGTCACCATGGGTGCCAGAAATCGTTGTTGCGTCACTTGGAAATGATCGAGTCTTATCAAAGCTCCAAGCCGCATGCAGCACCGAGGTGATGCTGCTGGAAGATGTGCCGTCGCCTGGAGGGTTCTTGCTATAAGACGTGTCGCCAAGGGCCGCTACAACATCGTCGAGAGGGCTGTTGTTGGAAGAGGGAGTCGCTGCCTCAATAACTAAAGGGAGGAGTAGTGCGAGCTTCCTTGAACTGAAGGCTGGAGATGGCGCTCGCACGATGGGCTTTGGGATCACTGTGCAGAGGAATCATGCTGCTTCTGCGGGGTCGGTCCCTTGGGTTGGATCTGATGAAGAGCTGCAAGTGGGCTTACGTCGTCACTTGTGCCTGCTGTTTCAGATCTAGAACCTACTTCACATTTGAAACCCGTAGCCACCATCTCAATTTTCTTCATCATGCGATATCTGGAAGCGCCTGATGGTTATAGTGCAGTTCATGGAAATGCATGATGGTGTCTGCGACATGTAGATCTAGGGTTCCAAAAACCCTAGAAGGAGGATAAAGACCTGGAGATCATCGGTGCTTTGGTTGGCATGTCAAGTTAGGGTTTCAGACGAAACTCTAGAACTTGGCACTGATGATGATATGAGCTTGCACAGATTCCTGAACAATAGATGAGTACAATATAATCTCAAGAATATATCAGAATAATCTCCGAGAACAAATAACCAAAATCAAATTTCACTCGAAACTCACAAAACCGACTTGCTCTAATACCATGTAGAAATATGTAATGCAGAAGAAAATCAAAGCAAGAATAAAAAGGAAGATTTTGATTTTACTTGGAACCCTACTCCATAAGGAGTGGGATGATGAAACCATGAGAGACGCGTTTCAAAGGGTTGATATTCTATTCATCTTTCTCAATGGATACATGGGGTATGGGGCTCTATATATAGCCCTGCCAAGGTACCAAAGTCCCACCATTATACGATGTGAGACTAAACACATGATCCATCAAAGATATCCTTCAACATGGGGTATTCCAAGACTCAAAAGGGATACCGTTGTTTTGATCATGTTGCGGAAGTATTATGTTGGTGTAGATGTCACTTTCTTTGAGTACATTATGTTTTTCTCTCCTACAGGTAATTGGTTGATTCCTTCGAACTATGGAGACGAGGTATACATGTCTTTGTCTCCGGTTTCGTCTACCAAGCCTATGACTCCTGCACCTCTCACTCCATCGCCACCACCTTCACCACCATCACCACCATCATCACCACTACCTCGTCCACTGCATCCATCAACAGTCTCCATCTTTTTGCCACAAGTTTACTTGTGTAAACCTCGTGCTCATGAGCCTCCTCCATCATCTAGCATGCCCCAAGTATGTTATGAGTACTTGGTTTCTACTGATGGCACTGATGATTTGCATTTACAACAGTATGAGCAGGTAACTATTGATGTTCCTGTCTCGAACACCGAGGAGGCTGAAGACCTTGACATACCCATTGCTTTATGGAAGCAGAGGCATACATATGCTACACAACCTCTTGGTTCCCATGTTTCTCTTGCATATCTCTTTGCGGAGTTTCAGAGGTTTGTTATTGGACTATCTGCCGTGGATATTCCATGGACATAGCAAGAGGCATTACATATTAGTCAGTGGTACCTTACTATGGAGGAAGAGATGGTTGCATTACAGTCCCATGGAGTGTTATTCTTGCTTCACCTGGTGTATCTGTTTTGTGGAGCAAGTCGTTGTTTACGGTCTAACACCATGCAGATGGCAGTGTAGATAGATACAAGGCCAGACTTGTTGCTCGTGGGTTCACCTAGAATTATGGGATTGACTATCAGGATACATTCTCTCCTGTCGCTCGGCTTTCTACTTTGAGGATTCTTATTTCTGTTGTTGTAGTTCATGATTGGCCTCTCTTTCAGCTAGATGTCAAGAATGCCTTCTTGTATGGTGACTTGCAGGAGGAAGACTACATGCAACAATCACTCGATTTTATTGCTGAGGGGGGAGTCTCATATGATTTGTAGACTTCACAAGGCTATTTATGGCCTTAAGCCGAGTTTGAGAGCTTGGTTCCAGAAGCTCTCTGAGTTGATTGAGCATCATGGATTTGTCAGATCAACTACCGATCACTCTCTTTTCGTTTAAAGATCCCAGAGAGGTATTGATGCTATTTTGGTTTATGTGGATGACATCATTGTTATAGGGGATGATAAACAAAGTATTCAGGCAACTAAGGATTTCATTGGACAACAGTTTGTGACCAATGACCTTGGTAATCTTTACTATTTTCTTGGCCTTGAAGTTGCGAGGAACCAACGTGGCATGGTGTTGACGAGAAGTACGTTATTGTCATTGATCTCCTAGATGAGACGACCATGACATGATGTAGGCCTGCTACTACTCTAATGTATCCTAATGTTACACTCTATGATGATGACACTGAGGGGGTTGATAAAAGATGATATGGAGATCTTGTGGGGAAGTTTCTATATGTCACAATTACCAGACCTGATATATCCTTTGCAATGAGTATACTTAGTCAGTTTATGGAGCAGCCCATGAAGGTAAATATGGACATTGTATACATGATTTTGAGATATTTAAAGACTTCTACATGTGCAGGACTCTTGTTCAGTAGAGATACATCCATTATAGTTACAACATTTGCTGATGCAGATTACACAGATGCCCCCAAAACAGGAAGTTTACATTAGGCTTCGATGTCTTTATAGGGAGTTCACTTGTTTCATGGAAGAGTAATAAACAAAGGAGTGTTGCTAGATCTAATACCGAATCAGAATATAGGGCCATGGCACAAGGTAGCACGTAGATGATGTGGGTCAGATCCATCCTGATTGACCTGACTATTGAGGTGTCACTTCCCATCCACCTCCAATGCAACAACCAAGCGATCCTATTCATAGCCAATAATTCGACTTTTCATGAAAGAACCAAGCACATCGAGGTAGATTGTCACTACACTTGAGATATGATTCAGAAGGGATTCGTCTCCACTTCTCATGTTACTTCAGGAGATCAGACTGCAGATATGTTCACCAAATTGTTAGAGGCCCATTCCATCATTGCGGTTCCAAGCTGAGCATGATAGACATATATGCTCCAACTTGAGGGGGAATCTTGAGATAATTATTTTTTATTTATCCTTTATTCATTTTTCATTTTTCTATCTAATCTATGTAATTTTCCCGTAGGGATTTTCTCATATATGAAAGAAAGCCCTAGGGTTACAATGGAATGCATCAATTCTTTTTCCGTTTCCACAGTCCGCATCTCCCATGGAGGAGGCGTACTGCAGGCTCATCGAGATCATAGCTCCATCGTTTGCCTCTACTCAGGACTCCTCTACAATGACTGCATCTCACGGTAGGGGATGCACATCTTAGTTTTGTAGTCATGGCCCTTGTGGTAGGGGAGGTTTCTTGCTAACCATGCACCTACTGCCATCGACCGAGTCACTCGGAGGATGCATGCTACTCCAAGCATGGTTTTTCAGCTTCTGTTCGTGCAACGGAGCATGCTGAGTCTCCTGCAGTTTTCACATCTAACGAGAGATTTGATGATTTGGTTGCTTGCTTGAGAGAGATTATGCCTTCCGCTGAGTCTCATATATCCTCGATTGCTTTGGGAAGCATTCGGATGTTGCAGCTTCTGCGTCTGCCAATACTTTAGGTAGTACTTATGCTCTTACCAGTTGTCATAGAACTGATATGACAAAGTGGATTATGTACTCCGGTGCTTCCCATCATATGGATCAAGACATGAGTCAGTTTGTAGTATATAGACAGTTACCCCTGGTAGATCAGTTATCATAGCTGATGGGATACACTCCGGTTATAAGACGGGGGCGCTTATAGAGCGTGCTCTATGATCCTGATTTTTCAATGAACTTATTGTCCATTAGTCAGATTACTAAGGATTTTCATTGCCATGCTATTTTTGACACATCTTCACTTGTGTTTCAGAACATTCTTGCAGGAAGGGTGATTGGATGTGGTCATGAGCAGGGCAACCTCTATCGACCAGTCCGCACTCCATATGCGGGTGTCTCATCTAGTCCGACAAGATCAATCTCTTCATTTATGTGGCATCTGCGCTTTGGCCACCTTCCTCTTCAAAAGATATATCACGTTCCTCCTCAGATCTCTCCTCGCTCCACATTCCAGTACGAGGCATGTCAGCTAGGGAAACATCACCGATCTGCTTTCCCAATTCATCAGGGTCGGAGCAGTAACTACATTTTTGAGTTGATTCATGTAGACATTTGGGATCCGAGTCATGTTCCTGATCACTAGGGATACAGGTTTTATCTTGTGGTTGTAAATGGTTTTTCTAGATTATCGTTGGTTTTCTTATTAAAGAATAAATTTGAGTATGGGACTGTGTTAAAATCTTTTATTAATAAAGTAAAAAATATTTTTTCCTTCTACAGTTAAATTTGTGAGAACTGACAATGCTTTGAATTTTTGCACTTATGAGCTAGTGTAGTTCTTCTCATATCATGTCATTGTTCATCAAACTTTTTGTCCTTATACGTTTCAACAAAATGGGGTCGCTGAACGTAAGCATCGTCACTTGCTTGATGTGACTCAGACTCTTCTCATTCTTAGTCGTGCTCATTTATTCTGGGGTGATGCAGTTTTTATTGCTTACTACTTGATGACTCGCATAACCCCATCTGTATTAGGTAAGAAAATTTCGTTCTCCTTTGATTTTCAAAATCACAATACAAGACACTACAGACAATATCAACTCAATGCAAACACAATCGTCGGTTGATGTCGAGGACGTTGCTTCTCATGTCATGCAAGTGAGGAGGAACAAACGGGCTGGGGTATGAGTTAAACTGGGTATGTTATGTACTGCATATGTTAGAGTCACCAAAACTGAAACGAGTCTCCTCGTCAGAATACTTTGGCCCGCCATAATCATGTGGATAACTGCTCCGTCTCCGAAGGGTCAAACTAAAAAAGCCATGGAGACATCCTCTTTGGAGTCCATGGTCACGTGGAATGGAGTCTGAAATTTCTCCTCGTGGGAGAACTGTGTCTCTCTCATACTGGCTCAGAGAATGGGATCTCTACTCTGGAGTCCCTTTGAAACCACATGAAAACCTTAGCCCACATGGCATAGTGAATGAGATCTCTACTCTGGAGTCCCTATGGATCACATAAGAACGTTGATACCAAAAACAAAGGATGGGGACCACACAAATGATGGCAAACATGTGCAAATCAAACTGAAGACTCGAATTTGATCGTCGAGTCTGAACATTTGTGTAGTTTGGAAAATCTGGCCTGGAGAATCTGAAATAGGCTTGTAACTCTACACAATACTCTCCCTTTCTCTCATACTTGTCGGAAACAGTAATATTGACAAAGTTGGGAGAAGACAAGAAAATGTGGGGGAAGAACAAAACCAATAAGCTGGTAACATTTATGCAGCTTTTCTTTTCATTTTTTTAAATCAATTTTCCTTTTTTTACGGCTTTCTTATTCGATTATGCGCCACTTATGTAGGAGATGGGTAAATAGATCTCTTCAAGATATATTTACCCTATCTAGAGTTTAGTCCTACATCTGCCGTCTATGAGATGTGGAGACTTAGTGGGGACTTTATATAAACTCCCACACCCATTGTATCCAGATGAGAAAAGCAATAGAATATCAACCCTTTCATGCATTCTCCCGTGGTTTCATCCCACTCCTTAGGGAGTGGGGTTCCATGTAAAAATCTTGGTATTCATGCTTATATTTCTTCTTCATGCTCTGTTTATCATTTTCTCTTCCGCATTCTTATTTTCTAACATGGTCTCAGAGGGGGTCGATTCTTAAGGATTCAAGTTCTTTGTTTTTTCGAGATTTGAAGTTGGAGTTATTGTTCATGTTCGATTGCAAGTTAGGCATATTTGAAAAATCTAGGGTTTCTTCCTGAAAGCCTAATCCTGCGCAATCCATATTCGTGATATTTGTGATCTATGCCTCCCCTAGTTCATCTCCAGGCACGAGATGACCTAGAAGATCCTCTAGCCATGTGCGATTCCAGAAAAAAATAAAAAAAGGGTGATCGCGTCGTTCTTCTCAAGATGGCTCCAGGAGGAGCCTGGCGTTGAAGGCTCCGGGTGAATCCCTCCCGGCGGCACGATCTTCCCATTCCCTAAAGCCCTAGGCGGGCCCCAGTAGCCTGCTCCAGTAGGCGGCGGTGTCGTCCTCTCCTCCGCCCCTCTGATGCCGCACCCCCTCCTCTAGGAGGTAGCGATCCAAGTGGAGCTCGAGGGGGGGAGGGCTTGAATCCCCTTCCGCTCCAAGTGTCGATGCATCCCTATTCCAGGCAAGGTGCACCTCCGTCAATCCCCTTTGGCTCGCGCGATCTCCAGGAAGACATCCATCTCTGGCACAAATATGGGAGAGGCAGCAACTCATCATGCGGCGTGCCCCGGGCCACATCTCCTTCAGCGATACGGTTCAGGCGACAACTTTCCTTCACGTAACCTCCAGCTCCCAGGCTCCTCCCCTCTATCTCCTGGCAACACAGGAAGCCTCGCACGCATACAAACATCACTCTCTAGGCGCCGCATCTCGCGCAGGTGATGTCGATCTCCATGGCTCCTCTAGGCGGCTCTGATCACCCACGGTAAGCCCCATCTCACGTAGCCTCTTCTTGGGTGGCAGTGGAAACCCTATCGGGGGGGCTCCTGCGTAAAACGGGGTTCCCCGTTGTGAACCCTAGTTTGTTGTGCGGGCGAGGGTTTAGCCCAACAGGGTCCTTGTTTATAAAAAAAAGGGGAAAATCGAAAAAAATGAGGAGTGAGCATCGTTAAAAAAGGAGCGAATCTTTTTGGGCCCTTTGGGTCGTGTGTTATTTAAAAAATGCAAAAAAAGGAAAATAGCCGGAAGATTTTTTTATAAAAATGACAAGAAAAGCTGATTTGTTTGGAGATCGGCTTATTGATGTTTTATTTCTGCCCAGTATTCATATTTTCTCTAATTTTATTGTCTTCTCCCAACTTAGTCGATGACATATTCCGACTCGTATGGGAGAAAGGGGGAGTATTGTGAAAAATCATAGGACTATTCTAGATTGAGATGTCAGATTCCAGACCAGCCGGATTATTCAGACTCTACAGTTGTCAGACGTTCAAACTCAACGTCATATGCTTTCGAGTCTTCAGTTTCAGACACACATATGTATGCGGTCTTCTTTTCAGATAAGCTTATGTTTGCCATCTTTTGTGTGGTGCCCATCTTTTAAGTTTCGACCTGAGTTTTCATGTGATCCATATGGACTCCAGAGTAGAGGACAATTCCCTATGCCATGTGGGTAAGGTTTTCATGTGGTTTCATAGGGACTCCAGCGTAGAGTACCATTCTCTGTGCTAGATGGGAGAGACTCAGTTCTTCGATAAGGTGATTTCTTCAGACTCCATTCTCAAGGGATCGCGAACTCCTGTACGAGTTCCTTCCGAGGTTCCTATGAGAGAGAACCCACTTCGTGGTCCATATGAGAGAGACCCATCTTCATATATCTGCGTATGGATAATTATCGATGCTTTTTTCGGTCCCTTTCAGAGATGAAGCAGTTATCCACATGTTGTGGTGGAACATAGTTCTCTATGTAGAGACTCATTTCAATTGCAGTGACTCTGAATGGCACGGTACAGAACACATCCTCTCCGACGAGGAGATTCAGTTGACTCACACTCCAACCCGTTCGTCCTCTTCACCTGCACGACCTTAGAAGCAATGTCCTCGACAGCTACCGACAGTTGTGCGCATTTAGTTGATATTGTTTGTAATGTCTTGTAGCATCAGTTGAGTTTTCTTTCAGTTTGTCCAAGCTGAGCATTGCATGCTCAAGCTTGAGGAGGAGTGTTGGAGTATTTGATTACACATCACTTTTGTGGGAGACGAGCAAATGGATCTCTTCATGATTCATTTACTCCATCTAGAGTTTAGTCCCACATCTACCACTTGTGGGATGTGGAGACTCAGTAGGGGCTATATAGAGACCCCTACATCCATTGTATCCCGATCAGAAAAGCAATAGAATATCAGTCCTTTGAGGTGTTCTCCTGGGATTTCATCCCACTCCTTTGGGAGTAGGGTTCCACGTAAAATTCTCGGTGTTCATGTTTATATTTCTTCATCATGCTCTCTTTATCATTTTCGCTTCCGCATTTCTATTTTCTAACACGTATGACTTTTCTCTTGTTTTTCTACGCTTTCCTTTTTTGAAGTATAACCGTTTAACATTTTCGGCTTTTCACTTCTTTTTCTTTGTTTCAAAACAATCCACCTCACCCTCCTTTTTTTTAAAAGTAGGCTACCCCTCTCTTTTTTCCGGCCTATCTTCCTTTTTTTGTTTTTTTTCAACACTGCTGAACATGGCCCAAAGGGCCCACCCCAATTTAGGGTTCTCGTCGGGGAACCCCTTAGATCTGGTGAAGTTCCATATCACCACTGGGGGTTGGCATTAGAGAGGTCGATGTTGCTGAAAAGGGGTGTCTCATGGAGAGACTGAATCCTCGCCGCCATTGCATGTTGGAACTGCTGCTGGAGCATCGCCTAGGGTTCCCAATGAAGGAGGGTGCACCGCTGAAGGAGGAGCTGCGACCTTTGCTGTCTGGAGGGAGGTGGCGCAAGGCGGGGGAGATGCGACCGTGCGGATTGGAGATGCCGCCTTCGCCGCTCTTCTCTTCCCCATTCTTGATCAGTTTGTGGGGAGGAGAATAGGGTTCCGCCTGGACATCAGATACCACACTTAGAGTTTGAGGGTGGTGCTAGTTCTGCCTGGAGCAATGTCGCTTGGAGCGACGCCCCCTAGAGCGATGGTGGAGCTCTACTTCGAGGCCTGAAATCTGAACTATATGGAGGGGGCTTCTTATCTCCCTCTTCTTTAGCCTCTAGGACTTCGAATTGATATCGTGCGCATGGATGTGCGGAAGGGAGCCCCCACTTCTTATTCTTGGGTTTTACGTCACCGCCTGGAGTTGTGTTGGTTGTCGATGGTGGCTACTTTGATCTCGTGTGCACATAGATGGATTTTGAGAACTTACTGTTGCAACTGGAATTAGGGTTTCACGAGAAGAACCTTAGAACTGATCATAGAATCTTGAAACAAGTACTCCAGATTGATTACGGTGGCGCCTTGTAGTTTTTAGGGTTTCAAAAAACCCTAAAACTCTTCTCGAACATTGAGCAAAACAATGAACAAATTTTCAAGAAAGAATGAACAACTAAAATTGTCTCTGCTATGATAATAGTATCTCGAACAAACAACAAGTCAACTACAACAAAGCCTTTTCCCATAAGTAAGAAGGTTCAACTACATGCCTCCATTCAGAGCTATCTTGGGTCAATCTTGGGCTTATATCCAAAAAAGCTAAGATCCTTTCGTATAGTCTCATTCCAACACTTCTTGGGTCGTCATCGCCCTCTTTTAGTCGGTTCAACATCCCAAAATTCGCATCTCCTAACTGGTGTATCAATCGACTATCTCGAACAAACTAAGAACACAAAACAAATCCTCGAGAATCGAACCTGCTCTGATACCATGTTAGAAATATGAAAATGCGAAATGTAATATCCGTGGTAGAAAATAAACAATGAAGAACAACAAGATTTTACATGGAACCCTACTCCTTAAGGAGTGGGATGAAACCATGGGAGAATGCTTCGAAGGGCTGATTTGTTCATTCAACTTTCTCATCTGATACAGGAGGTTTGGGACTTCTTATATAGCCTCTACGTACCCTCCAAGCCCCTCCACTGGTAGATGTAGGACTAACACTGTATGTGGTAAATGGACCTTAGAGGGATCCATTTACCTATCTAGCCAATATGACACATATACTCCAACAAGAAGGAATTGTTCTCACTTACTCCTCGTGTATTTGGATCAGTCGTATTTATGCATTATTTATCACCTGGTCTTGACAAGATCTCTCCTAGAGTTGTCAAATGTGTTTTTGTGGGGTAGTCTAGGGCACAAAAGGGATACAGATGTTATGATCCTCTTCACAGGAAGTACTACATCAGCATTGATGTCACCTTTTTTTAGTTTGTGATGTATTTTTCTCCCACAGGTGACATACTAACTTCATCTGATTGTGGAGAGGAGGTCTATATGCCATCGCCTTCTTTTGTTTCATTATTTCCATCTGCACCGATTGTCCCTCCGCCTCTACCACCTCTACCCCCATCAAGGTTCGAAATCTCGATTTCGATGACCCTGTATACCGAAATCAAGGACTCAAATATCGGATTTCGGTTTCGTTTTGGTATAACCCTGAAAAGAGAATTTCGGTGAAATGGTCGGAAATTGTGGAAGTGACTTGCAAAACTCATTTTTTTTATAAAATTAAAATATATTATATTATTTATTGAATAAATGAGATAGAAATACAAGTTTTTATTCTAATAATAAGATGTTATTATGATCAAGGCCTTATATATCAGTTTCGATCACTATATCGGTGACTGACTGGAATGAAATTTCGGTACATTATCTTAACATTCAAATTTTCCTTCAATCCCAAAAAGAAAAATAGTAGTTTTATATGCATAGATAACTTTAAACTGAAATAGAAAATTGCATAGGTTCATAATACAAGTCCACAAGATTACATGACATGTTACATCAAATTTCAATCACATAATACGCATGCAGTTACATGTTATTATTACTAAATACTACCTTACTAATACTCTATACTACATTTCTTATTTGGAAAGGGAAATGACATTCAACCGAATCAAGAATTCCTAGGTGGATCTAAGTACCATGCATTTTTCCTTCCTCCATAACGTGACATGATCGAGTCCCTATATTCCATGTAATCCTTCCATGTCATATAGGAGTACATGGTTTTGTAATCCATTAAATACTCCCTATATTCATGCACATTCATGTGTACAAGGAGGCCAATCCTAGGATACTTATCACCAGAAGAGGCAGAAGCCGCATAATCGCGTGGAGGTCGATGCGAGGATGCAACTTAAGAACCTTGTGATGAAGAAGATGGAGCATGAGCTGCATGAGGAGATGTTATCTATAGTGGTTGAAATTGAGGTACTACTGGGTAATAATCTGGAAATATACTTTATCCTGCACCAATCTGCGAAGAGGTATCGGTATAATAGTGTTGATTTCCCTGAAATACCCCATAAGTATCGCTATTGTAGCCATATCTAGAAGGAAAACACCATATGAATCATTTTGTCCTTGAGATCCATATCTATTGAAGGGGCTTAATGTTGCCCCGCCAGCAAATATCGAATCTTCAAAATCCATACTCAATGATCCAACTGAAGATATGGGATCTTCCATAACGGTTTTGTCAAGGAGTTATCCCCGAGGTTAGGAGGGCAGGTACGAGGGGTACGGGCAATAGTCCATCTGCTCTGCAGGATTTGGACCTCGGTTCGGACTTGGAATGTATTGACCATGTATATTTGTGCGGTAGCCTGTGCATTCTTGTCCAGCATGTAGTCCTTCTTCAGGTCTTGATCTAGTATTATATGCATCCCCACCAGAGGTTGCCCATTCATCTTGCATATAATCTCTTGTTGCAATTGCAGCTCCTCTACTGCCACCTGATTTGGATTTTGATTCAATTGGAGGAGTCTTCAGAATCACTTTCCAACCTCCAGCTGGGTTTGGATGTCCCCCCCGATCTAGCCAAATAATCCTCAACATCTGCCTCCATTTGCAAAGCAAACTGCGTATTTGGTCTCCCTCTCTCGTCGAGTACGTGAGCGCCATTATCATTCATCAACTTTTGCAAGATGTCTTCCTCCTCATCATCGTCATCTTGAATCTTTAATATATATGCAAGGTCAATGGGGTCTATGTATTCTTGCTCAAGGTTGCAAAAGTCGTTAATCGGTACTCGGTTGGTTGGGGCACTGACTAAGGATTAATCAACAATCAGACGAGTAATCGGATTTAGTCGGACTTTAATCAGCTTTGAATTTTATAATTATTTTAAATATATAACTCATTTTTATACATATATTTACATAGATTTTGTACATTTTTATACTATCATAATAAAATAAAAGAAATAATTGAATTTAAATAAAACATTAAGCATATTATAATAAGTTTGCTTGTAAAAAAAGTAGAACATTAAAAAAATATGGTATCTCTAAGCGAAAATTGGTCGATTAGTATACCTAGTCGGAATTAGTCGGTACTCGGTTGGCCACCCCACTGACTAGACTAGTCGGACCTACTAATCGGGCCAGTCGGACGACTTTTACAACACTGTTCTTGCTTGTCGTGTCCTCTTGCATGCTTCATTTTCAACCTGAGGTTGTAGTGAATATAGACAAGATCATGTAACTTCTCTACTCCCAAAAATTTTTTCCTTTTGGAGTGGGTGAAGTTAAATGTGCTCCAATTTCTTTCACATCCTCCAGCGGATACAGTCTGCGACAATACCTTCACAACCACTTGTCGCAAGTTGGGTACGTCTAATCCATAATTCACCTGCAAGGTACAAATTATTTATTGTATAAGTAACATTACTAAAAAAACTCCGCCATATAAGATAAAAGTAAAACTATGTAATTAATTGGTACTTCAATATTATACATACCAGGAAGAGTATTATTACGGCTGCCGATCGTAGTCATTCTTCCGAAAGGACCCAAGCCTCATTAAAGTATTTTATCTTCAAGATAGAAAACATTGAGTTCAATAATAAAGTTAATAAGACATCAAAGATTAGGATGACTAAACATTATATACCTCATTCATACAATTTGTTTGCACATCTCTTGACTTTACTAACTTCTCCACCACAATTTGAAGGGTCGATAAGAGCTCAAGATGAGTGTTGAGGTTGTGCTTGTAGTGGTATTTCAGATCGAGATAATATGCTGAAAATAGATAAAAAAAATCAGTTCTCTTAATGATGATTGATAAAGCTAAAAGTTTACGTAAAGAGCGTATCAGCTTGGTGAAGAGGATGTGTCAACGTTTTCGACAAACGCACGTTGATGATGCCCAACCACACCTTATAACATTTTCTAACATTTCTTTCACTTTCTCTTTCATCACCCGCATTACTTCATATATCACACCCATGGTTGGTTTTTTATCACCATCCACTATTCTCAAGACTGACAGAACTGGCTCCATAATTGTTATCACCCGAGCGACGTCATCCCGAAAATTGACGTTGTTGATCAAGGTTTCTACCTTTCTCCCTTGATCGATGCAAACTTCAAGAATTTCAAACCATTCCCCTGAACAACACACTTTCTCCAAACCAACCTTGTGTTGTTGCATACTTTGCAAAGTTTGTAGAATTGGTTGAAAATCTTGTAATTCCAGGCCTTATAATGTCACCGCCACACGTCCTTCGCATCAACACTAGGACCTTTGAATGGTTGTATATGAATATTGTGATTGATCGTGCACTATCAATCACATCATGATGGTTTTCCTCTTTCTAAAATCTTTAAGGATTAGGCCTATGCAATATGCAACACAAGGTGTCCAGAAGATGCCATACTTGTTGGAAGACATGATTATCTCACCTGCCTTCTTGAAGTTGCTACCATTATCAGTCACAATTTGAACAATGTTCTTGACTGATCTTGTGTATGACATCTTTCACGAGTCTCAGTATGTACTTGTGACTCTTGACATGCTCAGATGCATCTACATACCTAATAAATACCGTCTTCTCATCACAATATACGAGAAAGTTGATAATTTGCTTTCTCGTATAGCTTGTCCAACCATCATACATGAGGGTCACACAATACTCAGGCCACTTCTTCAATTCAACAATATAATCACCAACCTCCTTCTTCATGCGGAGATATTTGTTCATTATCTCATATGGATTACAAGTTGCCATGCCTCCTCCTGCTGCAACAATCTCATCAATTACGTGTCGCAAGAAGGGTCCCTTCGCCACATTTGTTGGAATACCCTCTCCAACAAACAACTTTGTAACGATCCTTCCTACCCGCTCCCTCATATTACCGAACAAGCCCTTTAATGTCTTCTGCTTGGGATCTTTGCTTGGAACATTGTGAACAGAACTGCTCTTTCTCAGAAACGGTTCTCTACCCTTTTGCTTCTTCTTTGGTGGTATTGTAACTACACCACTTCCACTGCCACTTCCCGATCCAATATTTATCAGAAACCTTGAACTGCCACCAACACGTCCAAGGACACTACGACCACCAAGTTCTTGTCTCTCATGCTCGCTCTTTATAGAGTCGCGTAATGCCGTTTTATGCATTTATCTCTATCATTGTTTGAATATCAGGTGGATATTGGATATCATCGTCATCGGAATCGGATAAGACACCGAACTCTCTATGGAACATGAATTCGTTAAACTCTTCGTCTCTTTGCCCTTTTTCCTTCTTCTCACTCTTCCATTCCAAGTGAGCCTTCACTTCAATCTTGATCTCTTTTGGACATTTAGGGCATTTAGCCACATTCGCGTAGCCACTAACGAGATGTTATTTTATTCTTTGATTCCTCCTCCAATTCTCTTCCCACAAAATTTAAATTGAGGTTTCGACTTGTTGTCGTCAGGAGCAGTTGCATATTTCCATCCAATCTCTCCAACAACCGTTGTATGTTGCTCAGAGCCAGAACTAGTGTCAACACCGGAGTCAGAAGCCATTATCTTCACCTCTTGAGCATCTACAGAATGGTGACATATGCATTATGCAATAATAATATATATTATCATAGGACAAGAACGATGACTTATAAAATAATAGTGAAAAAAGAAGTATGGATCAAATAGTATCATCATGCTCATATTTACATCCAAATTGACTAAATGTTAACCAAATTTCAGCACTTAGAATAAGTAAATACACCTATATAGATGTTGATAAATATCCAAGTTGTCGATATGATTCATATGTTTTGAATCCTAATCGTATGTTCTACTGACTCCATATGAAAAATGGTTTGATGTCCCCTTGTGACACCATACCATAACAGTACGAGGGTCTGATGACCCCATATGAAATGCAAAAGTGCGTTAAGAAAACTGATGTCCATCCTTGACTTCTCTTCACATGCACATAGTTCTATTAGGTAAACTAATAGAACTACTTTATAACAGTCGTTGATATAGAAATAAATTGTTAAAATTTCAAATATGACTAAGATGTCTTGGATTACAATATGGAGGTAGATGATCAGAATCTAAGATAAAGGTAGCGATGAGATGTGAAGTGTATGTATATACTATATATTTATAGTAATGAGAATTAATCATGGATAGAAAGAAAACTATCTGCAAATACTTACAAATAGTCACAAACACCGCAAGACTAGTCGTGGAGAGAGCAAGATTGCAAGAAGAGCAAGAAGGCTTGTGAGTTGTGAGAACTCTTTAAGTTGTGTGGTGAAATGATGCAATGGAATGCACCATTTATAGGCCTCCAAAAAAATCTTCATCTTGGGCCCACAACCAATAAAATATGGTAGAGTTCCAAAATATCTTCATATAGGTGCTTAAAATATTATCTAGGTTAGGCTAGTGTATCCAAAATTCAAAGAATCTAACCAACTTTGGTCATTTCATCTTTAACTTTGATCATTTCGCCATTATTTTGGCTATTTTCGCCCAAAGTGGTCGACATGGAGATATTTTGACTGAATTTCGGTCATCCCATGTGAAGAAGATTCCAGCTTTCTGTCAATTCGGTCAAAAGAGATCGAAATTGATCAAATTTCGGTCGAATTTCGACCGACATGGCACCGAAATCCTGGAAATAGATATGGACATATGTTTCGATATCATTAGCTGGTCGAAACTTAATTTGACCAAATTTCGGTTGAAAGTCGGCGAAATTTACGGCCATGACCGAAATTTCGCCGATATTTCAGGAAATTTCGACGATTTTAGTGGAAATGTCGGAAATGGCTCAAAAAGCCAAAAAATTTAATTTTATTGTAAATTAAGATCTTCAAAGTTATTAGAACAATAAATAAATTATAAATGCACAATTACTTCACACATGTTGGTCATCTATAACCCTTATATTGTATATATTGGTCATATCCGCCATATCGGTCATATTGTACTATATGTTAGATATTGAAAATGGAGTTAATCTGTGCACTTCAAACAATGAGACAATAGATATACACTTATAGGCTTATAGCGTACATATCGATCATCTTATCATCTATGACTATGACAGTATGTCACACACCATATCATGCATATCATTGTTAATACTTAATACCTAATAACAGAGTAATAGTCTTATAACAAGTGAAAAGATATATATTCACGTAGATTAAATAAGAACATGCACATTAATGCTTAATGCAACAAAAGATTAAAAATAAAATATATTACCTGGTGATGTGTTCGGTTCAGAACGAAGAGTTCTGCGGTGGATCTGAATTGCCCCCCTCTTCCTTGTTGTCTCTCATAACGCATTGCACACTCAATGAACTCACAGTAGTTCTCTCATGTCATGTACGAGGATATGGCTTTGTAATCCATCACATACTGCATGTATTGGTGATGATCGATGCCTATGATTATTCCGAGATGAGGATAAGCAGCACTAGACCCGGTATCACGAGCGGCACGATGAGGCTGCGAAGTATTGGCTTGAGATCCTCAGGACGACGACGGAGTAGGAGAAGATTTCTGTAGAGGAGGAAGAGACATTGGCGTGTACTCAGGGAAGAAACCATAACTGTCACCACCAAAGAAGTTGCCTTGGCTCTGCTTAGGTTGGCTACCTTGGTAGTTCTCACCCATGTAGCTATTGTATCCCTCATTCCCACTTTAACCATATGAATATGATGGAGGTGCATACATTTGAGGAGGTCCTGGAGGAAAAGCATGAAATAATTCCGGGAAGGTGCCAGATGACTCTCATTGTGCGACGATCCATATCCTGAATGTGTCACTATGATGATCACCGGAACCTGCGAGAAAATTGAAGAACAATCATTCATGAGCCATACTATGCACACAATTAAGAATTAGCTAATTGTTTTATGTTTTAATTTCAGAATTAGCATATTTTAATTTTTTTGATAGCTAATATTCATAAAGTCGTAAAATCTTGGTGTTTAAAATTGAAAGTATACTATCTAAAGCTTGATTTTTGAAATTACTCAATTTTAAAATTTCATTTACAAAAAAAAAATCTAAATCATGTTTTCTACGTCCAAAACTTAAGATCCGAGTTTATCCTTGAAGAATTCATCATGATTCCCATTAAAACAAAAAAGCCCCAATTTTCCCTTCCATTGATCTCACAAATTATTTCCAATGTATGCTTTACTACATGTTATAAATGAGATCCGAGTAAATACATTCATAATGCATTATTATTGTGCATTAAAACACAAAATCCCTAATTTTGGTTTCCAAAAATCAAGCTACATATTCAAATTCTCTAAAAAAAAACACCACACCAAGAGAGAACATCTTAGGAACAAAAACCCTAAAAAATTGAAGAAATTGTTGAAGATTTGATCAATTTTGGCTTACCTTGAAGAAAAGGGTGAAATAAGAACTTGGAGAACCTTGGAGAACTAAAGTTGCCGAGTGTCCTTCGAAATGGGCAAATTTCGACCGACATTTCGGCCCATCTCGACAAAATACGGATTTTTTAATACAAGATTCGCTTTTTTGGGCCAGATGGTGAGATTACACGAAATATCATCGATATTTCATAAGATTTCGTTTGAAATCCGTGAAATCGATATGTATATGGGTTTCGATATACCGATTCCATCGAAACTGAAATTTCTGCAAAATTTTACCGAAATTTCATGAGATTTAGTTCCCTGTCCCCCATCACTTCGTCCTGCACCACCACCATGACCACGTACCCTTGGTTAGTTCTTGCCACGATTCTACATTCATCAGCCTTCCTCTGCTGATGGCCCTCCTCAGTCATCTAGTACGCCCCATGTATGTTCTGAGCATATTGTTTCTACTATCGGTACTTGAGATTTGTCTTTACAACATATTACAACACCGTCTGAGCAGGTGCCTTTGCAGGAAGATGGTATACAGATTGAAGAGATCACCAATGATCTGGATGTGCCTATTGTTGTTTGGAAGTAGAGATAAACATGTGCATCGTATCCTTTAGCTTCACGTGTTTCCTTTGATCACTTGACTGCGGATTTCAAGTAGTTTGTAGTTGCACTTTCAGCCATGGAAATTATGCGGACTTATCAGAAAGGCTTATTGGAAATGATTGGCAGGATTGGCCGGCTTTACGAGATGGTTGGTGGCGACTTGCCATGGAAGAGGAGATGGTCGTGTTGTAGTCGTGTGGCACCTGGAGTTTAGTCTCAACTCCTTTGGGAGCTTCCATTGTCAATTGCAAGTAGGTGTTTACTGTGAAACACCGATCAGATGGTAGTATCAATCGCTACTAGGCCACATTGGTTGCACGTTCACTTAGACGTACATGGTGGACTATATGGACACAATTTCTCTAGTGGCTTGACACTCCACTCTTCATATTATGCTTTCTGTTGATGTGGTACGTGATTGTCCTCTGTTTCAGGCTTTCAGCTTGATGTCAAGAATGCACTCCTATATTGCAATCTCCAGGAGGAAGTCTACATGCATCAACCACCTGGGTTTGCTGCTGAGGGGGCGCGTGTCAGTAGATGTGTAGACTTCACAAGTCCATTTATGGTATCAAGTAGAGTCTAAGAGCATGGTTCCATGAGCTCTCATACTTGATTGAGAAACATGGATTCACGAGGTTGAATGTGACCATTCTTGCTTGTTCACCGGACCCAGAGAGGTATTGTTGTTATTATGGTGTATGTTATTGATATCATCATTATAGGAGATGTAAAGGGGGTTAGCGAGGCAAAAGGGTTTCTTGTATGATAATTTGTTACCAAGGACCTTGGCACCCTAATGTACTTTCTAGGATTAGTGTTTACTAGGAACAAACAGGGTCTGGTAATGATGCAGAGAAAGTATGCTACAAATTTTCTAGCTGAAACTTGCATGGTAGGGTGCAGACCTGCTATTACTCCTATGGATCCAAGTATGAGACTATGTGATGATGATGATACAGAAGAAATGGACAAGAGAAAATACAGAGAGCTTCTGGGGAAGCTACTTTATGTTACCATTACCAGGTCAGTCATTTCGTTTGTTGTTAGTCGGGTCAGTCAGTTCATGGAGCAACCTAGCCAGGTTCATATGGATGTAGTCTGTATGATCTTGAGGTGCTTGAAATCATCTCTAGTTGCAGGGTTATTGTTCAGGATAGGGACATCCCTTACTATCACAGCTTACGCATACGCAGTCTATGCAGGATGCCCTAAGGACAGAAAATCTACTTCATGCTTTGCGGTGTTCGTTGGTGGCTCTCTAGTGTTTTGGAAAAGTAAGAAGCAGACAATTATTTCCAGATCTAGTACTGAATCCGAATATAGAGCTATGACACAAGGGAGTAAGCACAAAGATGATGTTGGTCAGGTCTGTTCTAGTTGACCTGGGCATTGATGGGCATTGATGTCTGCTTCCAATGCAATTACAGTGTGACAACTAGACAACTTTATTCATTGCTAATAATCATACTTTTTGTGACAGAACAAAGTACATTGAGGTTGATCGTCACTATCCATGATATGATCTATGAAGGCTTCATTTTCACATCTCATGTCAGCTCAGGGAGTAAAATGTTGACATCCTCACGAAGGCATTAACCAGAGGACCATTTCAGAAGTGTTCATCCAAGACGAGCATGATCAACATCTATGCTCTGTCTTGAGGGAGAGTGTAGAGATCTTTTATCCAGATAATGCAATTTACCCTTTGGATCTCTCCTTATATAAGAGAGCCCTAGGTTCCCTTGAATAAATATATTCGCATTTTCTCACAATAGTGGCAAATTGGCAATTAAACCTGACGTTGATCATACGACTGTATAAGGCTTTAAGCTTTGGCAGTGGCTGTCACTGTTGTAAAAGTAGGCTGACTAGACCGATTAGTCAGCCCGACTAGTCGAGTAGGTAGGGCAGGCGACTCGACTAGGCCTAGTCGGTTATTAGTCGGTTAACCCGATTAATCGGGCCGACTAGTCGGCCTAGTCGACAGACAATAAGGCTGACTTTTACATAGAGATTTTTTAGTTTTTTAGTTTTTTGATTTTTTTAAAAGCAAATTAATTCTAATATACTTAGTTTTATATTTAAAGATAATTACTTCTTTTATTTCATTATGATAGTGTAGAAAATATACAAATCAATGTACATATATAAGAATATGTGCATAAAATTTGATTTATATAATTAAAATAATTAAAAAATTCAAAACCGACTAATGATCGACTAAATCCGATTAGTCGCCCGGCTGCCGATTAAATTTTAGTTAGTGTCCCTGCCGACCGAGTGTCGACTACCGCTTTCTGCAACCCTGGTGGCTGTAGAGCTGTGATCCTCCTCCATTATTCATCCTGGTGCAACAGGGATGGCTGCGAGGGTCGCTAGAGATGTTGTAGCAGAGAGGTAGTAGGTAGGGCTGCTAATTGAATTGAATCATTCGAATTCGATTAGAATTCGTTCGATAAATATTCGAAAAAAGTTCGATTCGAAATCGAATGAACTGAATTTGAATTTAACATGGGGATTCAATTCCCAAATGAATCGAATATGAATTTACCCGAATTCGTTCGATAATGATTCGATTCGATTTGATATTTTATATCTATACATATATGTATCTATATATCAATGTATTTATATATACATAGTACACACATATGTAAACATATAATACATACATATTTACATACATACCTGTAACAACCACTCTAGGTTGATTAGGATCTTTTCTGAATGTTCTTCTACAAGTAATTATAACATAAACATCAAAAGGTTGACATACATCTATTCAAATTCATTTGTAAGTGAATAGATGTAGAAAAGAGTATACGAATATGTATTAACAAGCTACTACATTTCATTTACATTAAAAAATTTAGCATTTGCATTATTTCACTGAGCATAACATGTGCAAGCAACTAAATATACTCTCAAACCAACTTACTATATTTATTAAGTGGTTAATTTTAAACTTATAATCATATGTAGGCTCCATTTATATGATTTATCATGTTCACCCTTCACCGCTATGATTTCCATACTCTCACAGTATCACACTATACTGGCGTGACTTGTCAATGCATGACGTGTATATGCAACATTAGGTCCCCTTATGAGATCCAATCCCCTTCCTATCCTCTTTATAACTAAGTTCAAGTGGTTTGACTGCAAAATATCATGAGTCAGAAATGTTGGTCCTTCATGCACTGGTTATACAAAATATCTAAGTTCATGTCTTTACTTATATTTTAGTCTAGTGATAGTAGCTTAGATATGACTTACTTTGTAAAAGTACAATAATCAATCTTAGCATACTATTCAGAAAATTTGAGGCATTAAGAGTATACAAAGAACTTTAATCTATACCAAATTTAATATGTACATATATGTATGTATAATCCTATTAGTTAAAAATTAAATATCAAATATAAAAAATAGTAAAAAAATATTAGTCTTGAAATCTAATAAGAAAGATCAAATGTTGATTGCTATTCTAAATCCTCACCCACACATTTATTTTAATGTTCCCACATTCCTTACACTGCCTTTTCCATTCTCCCTTTCATTATCTACCAAAGAACATAAATGCCCACGATAGATTATGGTGGCCTTTCTCCTAGCATGTTAAAATGATGATTTTGCTACTTCGTGTTCCTCAACATTTGTCATGCTTCAAATTTTATCTAGATATATTCCCTTTTCTTTTTTTGTTGTTTTGATTCCTGGCATGGCAATCCATGAGGATTATCATTGTCAATGCGACATTTATCATCACATGAGTAATATACAATTTTTTCTCACCATAATGTAAGTTGTTCCTTTGTACATCAAAAATTCATATATTTCATTTTCATGGCTCATTTTTTTGATAATGAAGATTTTCATGCTTAATGAAGAGGTGTTATCTTGCTACATTATTTTCTTACTATTCTCATTACTTAAAATAATAATATTAATTTGTATCAACTTTCTATATAAGTTTGATCTTGTCTTCCTTTAACATGCAATGATAATTATATGTGTTCAGCTTTTTCATCAATGATATTACATCTCTTTGACATGCTCATATAATTATAATATATTTATGCATTTCTTCATCATTTTAAAAAGAGTATATTTAGATTGTAAAAGACGTAATAATTATAAAAATTAGGTACTTTTATCCACTATGTTGTATTGGTTTGATAGTTTCCTCAATTTTATAGTTTTTTTCAACTTAACATAGTAATATAATTTTAAAATTAGAGTAGTACAATAAAATATCTATATTATATTATTCTTCATGTAATATTATTTATATAAACTCTAACACATCAATTAACATTCCAAATTCGAAATAAAATGAATCGAATTTGAATATTTGAAACTTAACTGAATTGAATCTGAATTTAAGTTAGTAAATTCGTTTGAAATTCGATTCGAGTTCGGATTCGAATTTTTTATAATGAATTGAATTAGAATTCTCGTGGATTCGAAGGTATAAGATTCGATATGCACCCCTAGTAGTAGGTGGCCTGAATGGATCACTCGCAACTGCTAATGCTTTGGTAGATTTGGCCTGCAGCGAAGCACTAAAGGTAGTAGCAATAGCAGAGAATCCTTGACGACCAAAAGGTGCGCTGATGGAAGTGGTTGGAGAAGAGGAGCTCGGCTGCGAGCAGTTATGACCGAGTAGAAAAGTTGATTTCCGTTGTGATTGAGACATATAGGTTGGGTTGATGTCCTCAGTTTTCAGGTGACTGCTTCGAGAGGCCTGCAAGACAGCAAGAAGGTGCTCGTGCTTTCAAAGTTCGATCTTTGATTCTTTAAAAAAACTCGATCTTCGATGTTATAAAGGACGTAATGGACACAAAGGTGCTCTTGAATGTGACGGAGGAGGGAGATATGATCTGTCTGCATACTCAGCTGAAAAAGATGGAACATGGATGATATATAGAGATACTGGTGGTCAGAAATGGATGGAATCTAATGAGAGAGATGGTTTGGATTTGGGTTTAAAAGAAAGAGCGAAGAAGAAAGGGATTTAAAGGGGAAGAATGCGGCAGAGAATAGGAAGAGGAAGATGAAGAGAGATATAAGAGGAGAAAGAAGGGATAAGGATCTATACTTGGGGGTTTTGCGTTCATCGGAGGTTTGAGTGTAGCTCCATGGAGCTCGAATGATCTTGGCCTCGATCAATGCAACAAAGGAGGTACTCAGAAGCTTGGCAGCTACCATTGATTAGATCTACAACAGCATATGGGTGCCTATTGGATAACTTTGCGAAGGTGGAATCACCATCGTGGCTCGAGACTTCCTCATTCTATATGTCACTAGGAGGGGGCGGCCGGACCCAAACCACAAAGGGTGGGGGAAGGAGGAGTGGCATCATTTGCAAATAATGTGAACTTAAAGGGTGGAATGCTTAAATATTTGACGGATTCCGTCATATTTGATGGAAAATGAATGGAAGTTAACTAAGGGTTGTCATGTAAGAGTTCAACACTATTCTGGGTTTTGGATATTATTCATGATTATGGATGGTTATGTATGTAATATTGAAAGTATACATGATTCTAAGTGTAAATATCCCTAACAATAAAAGGTTCATGCAACCATTGTGTGCGAAGTTGAACATTCGGACTGCCATTATAATCTCCCCGGGAAGGTTGCTTCCTATAGAAAAGAATGCAAGAGCTGGGACATCCAAATTAACAATGTAATGTTTTGGATTCTAAAGTTTCTTTTGAAAAACATGGCATAATCTCTGAATTTTTAACTCTCAAATAGTTGTGGATCTCGTTCCCGATATGTTAGTCTATAGGGCACACACCAAAGGCATACTGACTGACATAGGACCTCCTTCTGTCAGGTAAACTTTTTTTACATCTTTTCAGATTATTGAATTGACTTATACCCATGAAAAGGACTCATCTATTAGAATAGAAAGGTACATGGCCAATGTTTCCATCCATAATTTAGTAGCAGTAGTAAGTCAAGATTGGAACAAAAATGTTGCATTTGGATTGGCTTTGTTCTAGCGGTTATCCTGAGTATACTACTAATATTGAGCCTAGCCCAATATGATCTTTTTTATCATATCGTAGAGTAATATGCAATAGGTGCAAGAAATTACATGGTTTCTTAAATTTAACAGTTATATTGCTGCTTGTGCAGCTTGCAGAGGTGGCAGAGGCATGCTTGAAGTTCGAGTCGAATGACAGGCCAAGTATGAGCGATATTATAAGAGCTTTCGTCTGGATTCTTCCACCAGTAGCTGATCCTCTTCTATGTGAAAATGTGTATGCTGCTTAATGGCATCAAGAATTTCATTGTGATTTTGTTGATATAGGTTTCCAGCATTTGTTGTTCCTTGCAAAAGTTCATTTTATGTTTTGTTTTCTGTGGACATTGCTACCAGCTTGGAAAGGGTTTGTCCTGTAAAATTGGACATGTGTTTTTTATTCTGCTTCTACAGTTACTTCTCTCTTAAGATGGATTAATTATCATTTTGAGATATCAGTAGTCCTATATTTCTTAACATAGTGTTGGAGTATGCGTCCATTGTGTGTGGGTGGGTAAAATTTCGTTTATCGGTCATGAAATTCATGACATTTTTCTCATCGCTCCCTCTACATCGATCTATTTGTTTGGACATTAGATTGGTCAATTGTTTTAGCATTGTAATATATTTGTCGCAAATCTAATTATGTCATTGCATGAGGATTTTGATGAAATATTATTAGGGATTGTATGATCAAATACTCGTATTAGTGGACGTGGAGGCTCACTTAGGCATAGGCGAGGTAGAATAGGCTCGTCTGAATGAATTAGAATATTGCATGCGAAAGGCTTTGCAGGTATCGGGATGGAGTGGAGTCACAAGACTTGAGAGCACTAGATAAGAAATGGTATTTGAATATAAGTTCTAAATAGAGATGAAATGGGATTCCCTATTTTATTCATAACTGTATCCATTTGTTCATAACATACCCATCAATAATTTTTTTAAATGGAAATTTATTCATATTCATATTTCGACAGCCACCTCTACATCCACTTTAAAAAATGAGTACTTATACATATAGCATCATGTGTAGACCATCTAATTCATGTATACTTACACTAACCTATAAAGTATTTATGCTATCACCTATATTTGACATGCATCCATTATATGTTTGTATTTTTTAAGAGATTGGGATATCAAATTTTTTTATTCACTAATACATGTATCCATATTTATATTCATAGTTTAAGGCAAATACACATACTTATATTTGTATGTGCATTTAATTAATTAATCCTTTAAAATTATTAAGCATAGTGAGGGTTTCCAATTGGGCACCCAAAGGACATTCATTTGATTAAGAAGATTGTGTCTAAAACCTTAACAAATACATGTATGCATCCATTTATACAACATTCTTATATGTTCGTGCTTGAGAATAAGTAACTCTAAGTAATACAAATTTAATCACAATAACATCAAAGATAAAATCAAGAAAAGAAGCATGTACGTGTATATACTAACGAAAAAAACATAAGAAATAAATAGGACATGATGTTATTTATTTTCCTTAACCCAGAGATCTTTATCACTATGATTAGGTCGACAAAAAATAAAAAGAGAAACTAAATAAAACCAAATAGATATCTTCAATTGTATATATTCGATTATGTAAATAGTGCACAAACTTCACTTATATTTAAGAATTTCATTAATAAGGCCAACATCTAATTTTGAGTATGTTTGCATTCAAAGCCCACTTTATAGAATCCTACTCACTTTTATAGTAACATGCTCTCAACTTTCTTTAAAATACGGTCGCCTTCAAGGTAATTGGAGTTCATGTGTGAAACTTAGGTCTTTGACGCTATTATATTTATTATACAAATAACTGATTGGTTATTGTTAAATTGTATACCAAAAAACTCTTTCATTTCTCTTTTTTGTTTCTCTTCTTTGTATTATAATAAACCACACAAAAAAAGTAAAACCTAAAAACATCTAAAAAAATCCAGGAACACACTAACATATTAGATATCTTATGTTATTATATACTTATATCTTTTATGTCGAAGTCTCCTTCATCCATAAATTTTTGGAAAATATCAATGTTTTGTATAATATATTTTATTCTTATAAAAATATAATATGAATATAATATTAAGAAGAAAATCACGAAAAAATATAGAATGACCTCAAAATAGGTATTTTATACATTTAGAATAACTACAAAACTCCCGTATATGAGTGTATGGTCTCTTCTGTATATGATCTTTATGAACGTTATAGATCTCATTGAGACTAAAATTTTGATATTTAACACCTTTTGAGATTAAGACGTCTACTATTTTATTTTAAATTATTTATCTTCGAAATTTTAATTAGCAATACCTGTGTTAGTCAACATAGTCTTCTCACTTCACTTGGTGCCACGATCTTCGTCGTTCACTCATTCCTCGCCAGCTCCTCGCCAACTCAGGATACCCCTTGCTGACTCCTCCTTACCAAGGTCCTCCCCCGGTCAGCGGCTGAGGTGGCCCCTTTTGATTGGTTGAATCATTGCCCCCTTTCAACTGCTCAATCTCCTCCAAACTCCTAGTAGAATATCTTTTTAGTTTATCATAAAAATCACTTTCATAATTTTAAACCTTTTACCTATTTTTAAATTGCAAAACATTCCTAGTTGTGCATTGTTTTCTTATTTTGTTACGATTTGATTATTATAAAATCAAAAAACAACTGAAAATTCCCAAAAATTACCAAACACACTACAAAAATATATAAACACAAAAATATGTTTACTTTAATTTTTTGAGCATTTTTAACCCTTTTGAAAATACAAAAAATTGATTGTGTGATTTTATCTTTTTGTGCATATTCTCTTACTTCGAAAAATTAAAAACCACTAAAACAATAAAAATCTCTTGATTTCTGAAATCGACTACTTAGTGTATAATTGTACTCCTTGAATTTGACATTGGTCGCTATACCAGGTTAATAAAAGTAGCAAAGTCGCTCGTATTTCTCTGTTTGATTCATTAGTGGTTTATTTTCTCGATTGATCGATATGGTTGATTTAGGATAATAACATCTGCTTAATTTAATCCACCTTAATCGGCTTGATTTTCGGTCATCAGGGGCAAACATGGGCTCATCTGGAGATCAAAGAAGATGGACATAGGACGGAGCTGGAGCTTAGGCTTGAAGCTCTAAAGCTTCAGGATCTTCGCTTGATTCAATAGTCAAGGGTGCAAAACTCAAGTAGCAACAGAATATATTACGACACAACCAAATCGATCATGGATCTCACAAGAGTTTGGACCTCTTTCGTTGCTCTATTTCACTCATTATCTTTATTAGAAGCAAGGAAAAGCTTGGTGGAAACTTACATAAATGTGGATAGGAATAATGGTCATCCACCATCGACGTTTTAATCATAGAGTTAAGTTGTTGACTGAGCTGTGGTGGAGGATGGAGATGGAGGAGTTGGCGAAGAAGGCAATTGATCAAGTGGGTGAATGACATGGGAACGTGGAGAAGAGGCCACGAGTAGAGGATGGAAAAAATGGTGAAGAACCGCCGGCGATGGCAGTTGTCGCATGTGGAAGGGAGAAGGCAGATATTAATGACGATCAGGGACCATTAGATCTTGGGATCCAACGACCCTAATTTGGGCGTGATTGGATTAATGGGTAGCATCCAATCAAATGATCATATGTTCCAGATGAGAGCCGGTTTGGATAGCTAGGGGTTGTCTGCTCACGAGATCAGACGACAAAAATTGGGTACCAGGAGAAATAAAGGACCGACCATGTGGTTAGCCCAGAAGAAGCCACACAACCCAATCAAATAAATGGGAAAATACAAAATAAAAGATAAATCAAAATAAAATAGTAAATAAGTCAAATAAATACTGTTTTATATGAAAGTTGTGTATTTTATAATATCTGCAACTTTTATGTAGAACTCAAAATCAAAATACATCATGTATATATAGTATCATTCTTGTATGTATTTTTATGAATATAAAAAACATATTTTAATTATTTTATTTATTTTTTATATTTTGGAGTAGGATTTAATATACCATATATTTTTTACAATATTGCACTAATTTTATGAGATTTTAATTATAAAGCAATGTAGAAAAGATTAAGAGAATAATATAAACATAAATACAATAATTAGAAACTTTATTTATTTATACTAATTAGTATTAATTATTTACAAGGTGGATAATGTTAGTTATATTTAATTAGTTGTTAAATCAATTGAATAGGATAAGATAGATGAGTGAATAATCAATATAATGTTGATGAATATAAGATTCATCAGAGGCAATCCTTGCCTGCTCATAAAGACCATTGAGATTGAAAAAATGGGTAGGTTATCAATTAGGAAGCCTTATAGTCTATATATCACTATACCAGCAACTTGTCTCATCTTTTCTCATCAAGAACATAAAGACAGCTTAGCCGCACATGTCCTAAAGCATCAGTTCCATATTAGCCCATAAATGAAAGTGCGTGATATTATTCTATTAGAGGTTGAAGATGAAATATGAATAATATTTCGATATGTTTTTCGTAGTTATTATCATCAATTTGTTAATGTAAATAATAATGCATTTTATAACTTGGCTTTCTTTTACTTCTATGCATAGGCATAGGGTGAGCATTGGGCTGGACCCGGCCCAACTCGGGAAAGCCCAGTCCAAGCCCGTCAATTTTCCGTGGGCCTTGGGCCGGGTCGAGGCCTGATTATTTAAGCAAACCGAGGACCCTAGCCCGATCTAAGGCCAGCATGATTGGGCTCGGGTTCGAGTCGGGCTCTACCTACACCCAATTTTGATTACATGAAGTTGCACTTTGATTCCAGATTATTGTTATGATATAATTCATCCATAACACATGAATAGTGAATGTATTATAATGATATAATATTGCTATTCATGGATGAAGGAAAATATTAGATGTATTGTGAATATAAATCCTTGTCTCCTAATTTGATTCTAATATGATATTTTGAAATATAAAGGCCTGGGCTCGGCCCATTTGTACTTTGGATTCGGGTCTGGCCTGACCCAAACGGGATATTTTCGAAATATGAGGGCCTCGACCCCGCTCATTTGTACTTCGTATTCGGACCGAACCCGGGATTTTGCGGGTCGGGTCAGGGTCGAGTCCAGACTGACCCGGCCGAATGCTCCATTCCAAGATTGGGCGAAAAAGTGCTAAGGGAGTGCGAAGACCAGAGATTGAAGGGTGTGTGCAATAAACAAGGTGTTGCTCAGGTCTCTCTCTCTCACCCTTTCTCCCCCTTCCCTCTCTCTCTAAGTCTCTACCTCTCCCTCCAACATCATTCTATGACTTGTACAGTTGTGGAAGAACAATATTTCTACACTCGGTTAGTTTTTGGCCCATGCACTAGTTCAATCTCTCAAATAGAGAGTGTTTGCGTATAATAGCTCGTGAGTTACAATGAGATGCGTACAATAGACAAGTAATACATGATGCCATCGCTCTTAATTATCCATCTTATCATGCGCTTTGCTGAGTGATATTTTGCTTAGAAATCAATAATGGGTTTGATTGCTTCCGTTACTAACGACAAACAGCGTTGGGGGATTAAGACGGTTCTTCAATTGTTTCAACAGAACAGATAGTTATTATTCAAGGTAGATCAAGAAACAGTATTAAAAATATGAAAGAATTAAATTGCATGAAGCATGCTATCACCATACCTAAATTAATGTAATCGCAGCAGAATAAGAAGCAGAGAATTGCATATACATTGAACTGATCTATATCTGCTGACAAATATTATAACCATTATTTTTGCAGTTTGCAGCAATTGCAGCACACTGCGTGATACGCTGCACAGAAAGCTGCCTCAGCCAAAGTTGTTAAACATGAGAAGAAATCAACATGTCTTCATCCCTTTCGGGTTTGATACCTTTGGAATCTTGGCGTCTGAAGCTGTAGAGCTCCTTAAGAGGGTTCAGAAAATTATGCATAATAATGTTATGGTTCCCAGGTCTGTGGACGTTGTGTTCCGAAGAATTGGATTTGCCATCCAAAAGGGATTTGCGGCGCAGCTTGTTGCCCGTCTCCCAACAGTTTCTTTAATCTTGATTTGTTTTGGAAATAATGAAGTTCTAGTCTTATTGCAGCACAGTGCTTACAGTTTGACTGTCAGTTGACGCCGAACATGAGTAGGGTTCTTAAACAGATTCAACTGCTACTTCCGGTAAGATACCAACAAGTAGTAGATGCTTCTACTCGTCGCTGAGATCCTGCAGCAGTTCTGCCTCACATCTGCTGCCTTCTCTGGTTTACGACATACGAGGGGTTCTCCCTCGTCCATCCCTTGCCGCGTAAAAAAATTCCTCGTTGTTTCTTCTTCTGCCTCACAACAGCTGCAGGAGATCGGTGCCAGATTAAGGTGCAAAGAGAAATTAGTTCTAGAGCTTCTGATGTTGCCTCCCTCCCTCTGCATAAACTTCGTGTACATATCATTGGCACGGGAACCTTCTTTTTTTAGTTTCACTTGTCCTGTTCAATAAAATCGTTATGTTATTTGTGTAAACTGTTAAGAAGTTGCGGTAAAAAAGTCATGATGTTATGCAACTTGTTATAAAACTGTGGTGGAATATGACTGTTCTGTAAGTGGTTGGACCTTTTAAGGGAATTTTACACGTGCTCCCCTCGGATTTTTACAAATACAATTATGTTCTTTTTTTGCAAAAATACTTGTGTTCTTATATTCTTCCACCGTTAACAGTTGTATCCCTCCCTTGATTAGATCATCTACTAGATGAACTAAACAACAAATTATCCGATCATTAATTATTTAGCAATGGAATATTCGATCACTAACTATTTATCAATGGATAACATAATGATAGACTAAATAAACGTCACTAGAGATCCAATTCATTTAAGCGTTTACTGCTATAAAATTTTAGTTTCCTCTTCTTTATGTGCTCGTCATCCCTTGATCTTTACTCATTGTCTTTCAAATCAATGGACCTCAACATGAATGATTATGTAAGAGAAATGGGTTCGTGATATCAAATTGCAAAAAAAAAACTAATAATATAACAGATAGCACCCTACAGATAGTCATAGGTGCGAATTGGTTCGTTGTTACATGATTTGTTGCAAGAAATATAACAACAAATATGTGATATTTGTTTTGAATTTAAATAAGAAAGTAGTAAAATATATTTATTATTATACATTTAACTATCAAAGATACGAGAAGGAAAATTAAACTATTCAGTGTTATAAGACAATTTTGTTGTAGTGCAAATTTATTACTTCCATGTGAACTTGAGGATCAATTCCCTAATGGGGTTTAACAACATTTAATAAATTAATGATCCTAAAGGACTTTATTTAAATTTAAAATCCTCCCATGCCCATCCCACATTTTGGACAAAGATGAAACTTGGAAAATTCTCATTTGATTACTTGAGGTGCCATTTAGGAAATAAGTTTCCATTTCAGCACCTCATATGCCGAAACATACATATTTTCTAATAACAAATTTCTCATATTTTTTATTTTATAACTATTTTAATAATTATATAAATTTCCTATTTTTTTTTATGTCCAAGTTTTTTTCATGTATTTTTCATGTCACCTCAGGTTGGGCGATCATCCTTTGGCTCTTGGAGTATCAAAAAAAGTCACAATGATCAATCTCTAGTATATATGGCAATGTAATAAGCAATTCTGAAGTTTTATATTTGATGTTTGTTTAATGTTATGAGTCCATGTACAAATATAATTGTTGCAATCCAATGGTGTAGTTTAATGCGATAGTATATTATATATCCTAAAACCAAACAATAAACTAAATCTAACATGGACGCCAATGTGATGTCAACGTATATGGTTACCTTAGATCCTATCATACCAATATAAATTTCAAGAATTATTTTTTTTAAAGAAACCTATATTTAAGGAAGAAGAGAACAACTTTTTCTTCCATTAAGGCTATCTATTTTAGTGGTGAATAAATTATTTAGGACATGTTTGGTTGCCAGGGTACACCGAGATACCCTGGCAATACCCCTAACTCCAACCTGGCATTCTTGGGTTAGGATTACTTGTTTTGACCCTACAATTTCTTTGGTATAATGATTTCTAACCATATTCAAATACACTTATTAACATAAAAAAACATAATATAATCATTAAAAAACTTAATATAATACATAATTAATGTCACATCACATCACAATCACCGTTCCAACTCTCTAAACAACTACTATTCACAGGAGGATACCCCAACCTAGCAACCAAACATGCCCTTATAATAGTTCATTTAGGCTCTCAATTACTAGCGGTAGGTATCTCTTTTTTTGAAGTTGAATTATTTCTTTAGTCACTTAGGTTATGATTGGTCGACATGGTTCAAGTTGAGTTCACATGTCACTTGACTTGACCCAACCATGTGATTTGTACCTATTAAATAGACTTGATCGAGTTTGAATAAGCATGTATTTGGGTCTTATGTTATGCAATCACCTCTCGCAATCACTTGAGAATAAAAACACTATGAAAAATAACAATTGCAACTCTCTCTTTTTCCTTTGCTTTCTTACTCTCATTCTCAAAGCACTGCAACAAAATGAGTCATCAAAGAGCTCTTATTCAAAAGTCATTACTGAATTATCTGTTGCTAAAATATACAATAATGATATTATTTACCACAAAATGATATTTTTATACTTGCTACAATTAGTTAAAATTTAGAAAAATAGCAATGAATAAGCCTTGTTATATGGGCCATCGCTAATGATATAGCAATGGACATGACATTCCCCGCTAATTTCAAGTATAAAAAAAATCATTTCACAATGAATAATATCATAATATTATATATATATATCAATAAATGATATATTGACATATTTCAGAATAAAAGTCACAGGAGACCCACTTTTATTGTAGTGTAGTAAAGGATTGAATCAATTAGGTAATTGGATCTTGCATATATTGCGTAGTAGACACTCATGTTTAGTCCTACACATGGACGTATCTAGAGGGGGCATGGAGGGGCACATGCCCCCTCTAGATTTTATGATGCCATCTTTTTATTATTGATATAATATTATATTTATAATTTTATTTTGGTGTTCCTCTACTAAATGTACTTGTAAACTTAATTTGTAACCTTCTCCCCATAATTTAGATTTGCTTTATCGTCCTCTCCACAATTCTCTCCTCTATTTCATCTTTTAAATCTCTTTCCATACATATATTCTTCTTCTCTCTCTTTCATTGTTATATCTCTTAAAAAGTCAGACTTGACTAGTTGGTGAAACTGGTTGGTTGGATATTTCCCTCGATCTCATCAGTTCGACCGATTCCATGGAAGTATAAATAGAAATTTTAAAAATTAGTTTGATGTTGATCATGTCCGACCGAAGTGGACTAATTTGACTTGGATCACAGTGCTACAAAGAATTGAGATATTATTATTAATTATCAACAATGATTCAACCGCACATTCTTAGTTACACACACAATTGTGTGTGTACGCGGTTTCATGATTTAGAATATCGGTTCCACCCGTATGAACCACAAATTAAGCTCGATCCAAATTTTTGATGTTGATACATATGATGAAGTTAAGAATACTTCACTCAGTTTGACCCAACAGTCGCACTCGGTTAAAGACCAAACCAATGACTAGATGGTTCATCGTTCGGTCTAGATTTTAAAATCTTATTCTCACCCTTTCTCCATGCATCTCCCTTACTTTCTCACTCACTCTATTTATCTCTCTCTCTCTCACTCACTCATTGAGAAAAATAAGTGTAAATATGAAAGGTAACTTTATTTTATGATCTTTATATTGTTTCTATTGTGACCCTATGATCCATGTTTAAATTTAGATGTTTGTGTATAATTTTTCCCTAATTCTTTTAGATTCTTTCTACATGGAAAAGTTTCTAAATCTTGTTGCATATATGATTTTTCCAAATTTTTAATGAATATGTATGTATCCGATATTCAATCTTATGATATATATATATATTTGTAACAAAAAGAGATATTTTTTTGCTCATAAAAAGTTAAGAAGTTTAATCAATTTGTCATTTTTATCCTTCATTATAATTATGCTACATGTTACCAAGTAATATTGCAATCAACATATAAATAATAATTTTACTTTGTGTCCCCTCTGCGAAAAGTTTCTGGCTTCGTCCCTGGTCCTACATCACGTAGTATGAGAAAGTTGATGCGAATAAGGCCTATACACTATACACATTGCCTTACAATACACGTTCCACTGAAAAGAACATTACGAAGATCTAACTCATTTGAAATCTCCGCTAGGATAGGATGATAAGCTTAATTAACTAATCTTGAACAGCACAATATTTTGTAATGCAGTGCTTATTTTTTATTTCCAAGGTGACCACTTCAACCTTTTGTTAACAACTCAAGGTTGAAAATTGTACCTTGCATTTCCCCACTAAAATAATCCCATGTTGAGGAACCTTTGTTATTAAACTCCCACGTCTTCCTGATTTATTAATATCTTCCATTACTGTGATAATATTCAATCCATCTCTTTCTTCACATTTTTTAAGCATTTATTTATGAGCAATCACATAAAATTCATCATAAACTGGCAAACACCAGCAAACAACCTTTGCGATGAATTCTGCATCATCATTAATCTATCAAAGATCACCATCAGAGCAGGATCCATCAAATCACAAGGTAGGCAAACAAGGAGCTGATAATAACTTTGTTGTGGCCCCTAATCTTCTTATGGGACCTTATGATTTTTTAGAATCCATAATAAACCAGATCTCCATTTTTTCCCTGGCCTTTTCTCCTCCCAAGCTGATCTGATCCACAAGATATCTACAAGGTAAACCACCCTGCAAGCTGATCAGTACTTCAATCAAGCAATGTTTGCATCTCAATGCTTTATGATGTCTTGCACAGTTTAGCCTGATCAAGAACTAATGGACATTCTTGTGAAATTCTGATCTTGCTTATTGTTTCTTGGTTTCCATTATATTTGCAGTACTCATATAAAAGAAAAGGCAGCATGTGTTTGCTCCATCCTCTGCGTCGTTTCCGCATCCGCATCCGTAAAAAGAATCGACATCATGATAGAAATGGTATTTGAGCTCTTTTCTGCTCTTTATATTTTAAATTTTAACAGGTGTTGTTCAGTAAATCTCGAAGACAATGAGAACAATAATATCCCTTGCCATAAGCTTGGACCACATGCTGCATTCGCTTCGACGATGATAACATAATTGTTTTTTGGTCTTTCCTGTGCTGCTCTAATCAGAGGAAGATGAGGATTTCAAAAATCATGACTATGGAACTCCATGTAAGCCAGACACTTGATAAATTAAGCCCCGGATAGAACGTGAAATATACTGATTATGCCTTTAAGATAGTTACTCTGAATTTCTCGCAGACCGTCCTCCAGGGCCTACTATAGGAATCCACCCCAATGTAGGACCAATCAAGGTGCCTCAGTTAAGTTTACACGAATTAGAGCGAGCCACCGATAATTTCAGCAAAGAATGCCAGATAGGAGAAGGGTCGTATGGCAAGGTATATCATGCAGTTTCAAATGGAAGACAAGTTGCTATAAAAAGGCTTCATACTTCTGCTAAAGGCATCTCAGATTCTGAGTTTTTGGGACAGGTAAGTTAGTGCATAAGCAATATAATGTTTTTTTTAAAATATTTTTGCTTGATGAATCGTGAGTGTCGAGTTATTATACTTATATGGGTAAACGGATCTTTTGATGAGAGACCGTTTACCCATCCTTCTCTATATATTGTACTCATCCCTCCTCATTTGAAAACAAGTTTTTAGTGAAGAGTGCCCTAATCTCTAGTGAGGGAGATTAGGGATTGAGAGCCCATGTGATTTTTCCCTCTCCGTAGGGTTTTCCACGTAAATCCGTGTCTCCATATTTGTGTGTGCTTATTGCTTTTGTTTCTAACAGTGAGCATTTAAATCTATCAGTTTTTTTTCTCTTGTGCAGATTTCCATTGCATCAAACTTGAAACATGGTAACTTTGTGGAGCTGCTGGGATACTGTGTACAGAAAGATAATCGTTTGTTGGTGTATGAGTTGGCAACCTTGGGATCACTGCATGATGTTCTCCATGGTACATGACAGCAACTAGAACTTGTCTCTTGGATCCATTATGAGTGTGCTTGATTAAGACACACAAGTCAAATTTTGTTGCAATTTATATCAGGCAATCTTGCTTGATTTTTAACTGAAAAATTTTGTCCTCCTTGTGCTTGATTGAGATGGACTGGTTTTGTGAATATCTAGTGCATAATTTTTAGTGTGATAAAAAAATGCAGGGAAAAAGGCGGATAAAGATCCGCAGCCTGGCCCTGTTCTTGACTGGATGCGGCGGGTGGAAATCGCTGTTGATGCTGCAAAGGGACTGGAGTACCTGCATGAGCAGAATTCTCCGTCTATCGTACATGGCGAAATACGTTCAAGCAATATTCTTTTATTTCGTAATTTTAAAGCCAAGATTGCAGACTTCAATCTTTCAAATCAGGCACCAGATACGGCTGATCGGTTCCTGTCCGTTAATGTATTGGGATCGTTTGGATATCAGGCACCGGAGTAAGTTTCTGAGCTAGAGATGCTCTATATCTCCTTCCTGCAGTATTTTTTTTCATGTTGATGTGAATCTTCTGCATCAGAAATGCTGGATTTCTCTTGTCAGCAGTATTTTCGATTTCGACTTTGTAGGAATTAAGAAAACATACAAGAAATCCTTAATCAGGTGCTATTGGATGGGATTGATTTTATAATTATAAGGGGTCGAATTGGATTGGAAATTTTCAAATATGTTCAAATATAGATTGAATGAGATCTTTACTGAAGTATGATCCGTGATCCAATCCGTTATTATGCACGCATATGTACATATACATATATGCATACACACACACTCATACATATATACGTATCTATGTACATTCATTCTGAGTTCTCTATAGCCATGATCAATGCAATTCATCTCATGTTTTTCTCATATCAGTCATGGATTTAAGTCCTACCACCTCCCTTTCTTATCCTTGAAAGCCAAATATTAAAGCTCCAAGATAATAAAGTATGACTATAACTTGTAAAATTATAAACCATGTTTGGTTATTCTTTTCCCAGTTCCCTCTCTCATTTCACTCTTGACTACCAATATTCCTCTCAGTCCCGTCTCAATTTATTTCGATGTTGCCCCTTGCACAATGTCATTCCCCTCCAGCACAACTCACCACCCCCTCCCTCATGATGCCGCCACCAATCTAATACAACGACATCCCCCTCTCATGCGACCCTGTTTGTCATCAGTATGCTATCACTCTTTTGATCTTTGTTAAAATAAAATAGTTTTGAGATAGTTGCCTAGTATGTTTGTTAGTTATTTATGGCTCTTTTGCTTTGTATCTTTTACTTACTCTAGCTTGCAACCATACCGTGGAGATGAAACTGGATCAGTTACATGGTCAAATGTACCACACTCATCTAAGAACAACTAAGCATTATTTCAATTCCTTTCATTTTAAGTAGATATACAATTTTGATTCATATTTTTTCATAAGATTTATATATTTTTACTGTAGGTATAGTATTATAAATAAGTTTCATTTCAAATACATTTTCAATGAAAGACACGTTGTTCAATCGGTGGGCTATATTGAAGTTAGTTTTGTCTTGGATATTCAGTTGAGTATGAATGGTATAAGATTATCGTTTGTTAATGATATATTATAGAGGTTTGAAGAGTGTTCTTCGAAGTGGTTGGGCTTTGATATATCTTAACACCATAAATTAATCATGAACTTCAACAATATCCGACTAAGAAGCTCACATTTTTATTTATCTAACTTGCCTTTGTGTCCTTATTTGGTATCTTGTATTATTCTTGTCAAAACATTTGTCGAAAATTAATTGTAAAAACAAACTGATACATCATTTAAAAAAGAAGCTTAAATTTCGACTTCATTGTAGTCCTTTATTTTGACTGTATGGTCTTTAAACTTTTGTAATATATTCATGAAATTCTTCAAATTTCATTTGATTATTTGATCTTTCTTTTTAATAGATATTCATAATATTGATTTTTAAGATATTATTCAAGTGCCGAGGTTTAATGTGCTATAAAATACAAACAAAGAGAGTAGACTATTGAGCGGGAAAATACAAGTGTACCGTGATTCAATGATTGGATAGGGTTGGATTAAAGTATTTGATGGATTGGATTAAAAAAGTAAAAATCCGTTAAGATTGGATACAGATTAAGCTAAAACTTGATCCATTCCGACCCATATGCACCCCTAATTCTTATGAAATGGTGATTAATCTCAACGTATTTTTCATGGTGCTTTCTTCTATCATTTAAGATAGGGTTTATCATATAAAGTTATTGCAATTGTGTTATATATGAGGATGATTTCAAGACACATAATATCTGTAACTCTGATCGCAAAAATCTTTCACTTTGCCTTAACACTAGGTCTTGCATAGACATATTACCTTTTTTCCTTTGTATCACGATGTTTCTACTCGATATATACAATATATAGTAATGTATCTTCTCGTGTCAATGTCAAAATATGCATTGTATAACCTTCAATGTCAAGCTTCACATACTTATATAAAAAACCTTTCACAAATTCTTCTTTAAGAAACATGGTATATGTCTTGCAACTTTCATATGCATATTCATACACATAAGCATACACTGAGTGTGAGTTGTTTGTATTAGTGATGAGGTAGATTGACTTCCTACAAGTCTCTATTACTATCATTTGTGCTTTCCATCAATGATGATAAACCTATAATTTCCTTTGATAGATATAAAAATAGATTTACAATCCAAATTTAAGATTCTTCAATAGGTCTAGGGAGTATTTTTCCCTAAAAAAGAATGAAGCCTTCATTCAATGCTACCATCTCAATTATCATAAAATACTCGTTAGCAATCTTCTCTTCTAGAAATGTAATATTGTCTTCATATCTAATGTAATGATCATGTGATCACATAAACAAGAAGAACAATTTATTTTTGCTTATCTTGACAAACTGGGTAAGATCCCATTTCTCTAGCGAAAAACATAATATGATCTAGTGTGGTGACTACTTAAATGGATACTACGATATCCCAAGGCAATGGGATCATACATTATTTATTAACAGAAGTAGAAACAAAGTGACTCTCCTTGTTTACACATGTGACGTTACATGGGGTGATGGAGAGCGAGGTTACAAAATAAAAATGAATGTCGATGCGGAGTTTGACTTGAAATATCTTGACAACTTGAAATAATTTTTAAATATTAAGATGGCAAGGTCGAATAAAGAACTTATTATTTATCAGAGAAAATACACCATGAACACGTTGAAGGAAATTAGGATTGGGTTTTAAACTCGTCTTTGCGTTTATCGAAAGACATCACAAGTTAAATATCTAGGATAGTAAGCAATTAGATGAAGACTTCAAGGACCAATACTAGAGACTTGTGCAAAAATGGAACTATTTATTTTGGCTAAACTTGATATATTATGATACAAAGGAGCAAGAGATGAGTTGTATAATATCCTAGGCATAGGTCCTTAATCTGTTATCGAGAAAAACTAGCCTTGGCAGCTCGTTGAGTTTGAGCCCCATTGGACCCGTTGACAATCACCCAAAATGCCCAAGTTCAGGTTGTCAAGTAGTAATCCTCCAATCTTATATCCCACTCCGAAACTTCATAAGTTTCTGATGTGGGACTATGTTGAGGATTAGGGTGTTGCAAGTTGCATCTACAAGATATAATGTTACAAGATATAATGTCCTATGCTTAGGTCCCCGATCCGTTATCGAGAAAACTAGCCTTGGCAGCTCGTTGAGTTTGAGCCCCATTGGACCCGTTGATAATCACCCAAAATGCCCAAGCTCAGGTTGTCAAGTAGTAATCCTCCAATCTTATATCCCACTCCGAAACTTCATAAATGTGGGATTATGTTTAGGATTAGGGTGTTGCAAGTTGTATCTACAAGATATAATGCTAAAATAGAGCATGTGAATATTGCAATAGGAGGGGTAAAGATGACTCAGCTTAAGATATCAGAATAAATTTTGAGTCACGTGTGAGATTATATTTTGACTAGGCTACAATAAAATTATTTAATAATCATGTTTTGCTTTATAGAATAATTATGTTTAGGTTGATTTTCACTTCAAATGAGATATGATTAACTCAAAGGAACTTGTGGTATCATATATCAAATTCAAATAAAAAAACTGTCATCATTTTCACCAAATCACTCCCTGAGCAAGCTACACACAAGTTATTTCTATTTTCCAACATGAGGAGTGTTGAATTGTTTTATTATATTAGTTGAAAATTTATGAGTGAGGTCCAATAATCATGTGGTACTAAATGAGTAGCACACTCACTCTTTTCTCATAAGTTAAGAAAGTGAATGCAATCTAAATTATTTGTTAGTTCTATTGTTTCCTCTCCGATGATTTTTTTCCTTTCACTAAGAAGTGTTTTCACTTAAATCATCTCAGCAGCGAAACTGCACAAAATAGGGATCTCTAATTAATTGGTAAGCAAGGAAGTTTTCTTCGTCGTCATAATGCCTTCAATATCGACTTTGTCTTTGGTCACCACAACCACATACTCTAAGTACCCAAAAAAGTTGTTGTTAAGAGCCAATCACCCAAAAACACATTTAAAGATCGAAGATCGAACAAAGGACTGATACATGCGTATAGTAACAACCATATAGCCAAAGTTGTAGAATATAGTGCATTGTGGCAAAAATGCTTTGAAGTACTTCAACAATCTAATCCATAACTTCTTAAGAAATGGGTTTCTCTTCCATTGAACAATGCTAATTTATTTCTATATTATGTTGCAGGTATGCAATGACATTTCAGTTGACCAGGAAAAGTGATGTTTATAGTTTTGGTGTGGTCCTTTTGGAGCTTCTTACTGGCAGGAAGCCAATCGATAGAACACTACCTCCAGGGCAACAAAGCCTGGTGACTTGGGTATGTTGTACTAACTAAATACTTGTAAGGTTGACTTCTTTATGAATTAATTAGTTAATCCCCACACAGTGATGCTGTTTGCCATGGTTGTACATCTTAATTTACTGCAGGCACAACCCAGATTGGGTGAAGATAAGGTGGAGGAGTGTGTGGATCCCCTAATAAGGGGAAGTCTTCCAAAGAATGGATTGGTCAAGGTCTCTTTCTTGCCCTAACTCACTCTGGTTGAATTTGCATGTAGATGGGTAAAAAGTAAGTTCAATGATGGAAGATCAAAGTTAAAGATGTGCATTAGGTTGGATTGATCTGATCTGAGATAAACCAAACCTAATAAGACTACCCATTAACAAACCCATGATCGATCCCACGTAATAATGTTTTCGTTCATAATTAGTCCAATCGATCTCTACCACATAAATGCGTGTAATGTCAGCTTTCTCCCTTCATAACAAATCCATGGGCTACTCATCTCCTTGTTCCTCCTATTGAATACTCACACAATATACACTTTCTTATCTATGAATCATTAGCTTCAAATAGTTGCTTCATATACCCACAATTCTCGAGGTTCTTTCGTCCTTATTATTCCATCGCTAACTTATGTAGATTCATACCTTTGTTTCTACATCATGTTGTCATCCTTAAACCATCCATTCAATGGACCAGCCCGAACAGAATATGAGCATGTTAATCTAGTTGAATTGAGTCATGTCAGTTGTAACAAAAAATCATGAGACACGGTCGCATGAAAATCAAATGGACCTTGGACAGGTCACCACCTTGGATCGAAGGGAATCGGCCCTATGCTCATCCCCTTCATAACATAAAGTCGACCCAAAGGCTAGGATAAAAGAAATGAGAACTCAAAAGGATTTGTCATATTAGAGTATTTAAGGTGTCTATCTAATTTGATCCCTAGTGTATTGCTGAAAGGTTTCACTCCCAAAAATATATTATATCAATGACATTTTGGAGTATTTATCATTTTTGCATAAATTGTAATAAGATCATAAAGTTGAGAGATCCAATTATATTAAAAACTTCTTAGAGATGTCTAAATATTTCGAATTATATACGCCATATTATTTGATTTTATACACTATTTCTGAAAATTAAAAAAAAACAAGCAAATATTAAATATATAATTATTATACAACACTCCCCCTCAAGATAGATGTGGAGAAACCATGACCAACTTCCCCATGCTCTTCTCCAAATTATTCATGAGAAATCCATTAATGACAACATTAACAACTCATGCTTTGAATCAACTTCCCTACGATGAAAGGGAAATTGATGTCAACATGATTCCTTCTATTTTTAATAATAGGATTTTTATTGGATTTATTGTAGCCTTCTTATCATAGAATAATCTCACATAAAACTCAAGATCTAGTCCAATATTGGTCAAAATAATTTTAAGACACCACATTTTCACAACTTCGGCACCATCCTTTCATAAATGTATCCTCCATTTCACAAGATTGTCACCCTGATATATGCAATCTTATGGCAGATTGTAACACCTCAGCTCCGAACATAGCCCAGATCTGAAACTTACCAAAGTTTAGAGTGGGTTATAAGAGTGGGGGATAACTACTTGACAACTTGGGTTTAAGCATTTTAGGTAGTTGCCAACGGGTCCGTTTGGACTCAAACCCAAGTTGTCAGGATCAATTTTCTTCGATAACAGACCGAGACCTAAGCCCAAGACATGACATAGATATTCTAGTATTAGGGCATCGTGGCAAACCTACATTAATGTAGCCTACAAAGATTTAAAACAAGCTTTTGAAATCTTTCCCAAGTCATGACCATCAATGATGTTCAACAACAAATGAGTAAAGATGAACTTACTCCCCAATTTCTAGTTTTCTTTAACAAATCAAGGAGGTAATTTCTCCCATATAAAATTGGACCTCCCCTTAACATGTTGGGATCCGACCTTATCATGAATAGGTACCCATTGATCGACATGGAAGCTCGATCCATGGTCTAACCTTGTGATGACCCTTCTTCTTGCCCCTCCAACCTGGTAGGTGGTAGCCGTTTAATAGGGATGTAAATGGTTGGTTACAATACATATATAGATATAGTTTGCTATTGTATCTTTTTTTATTGCTAAACACGAATATGGATGCGAATATGAATATTGACGGATGTGAAAACTATGTTATTATATGTACAAAATTGAAAATAGTTTCAAACGTATATGAAATGGACATGGCTTATAATAGAAATGCTATACAGATTAGCTTAATTATGTGTGTACATTGATTATGCTGGAAGTAGATTCAAAATTATGATATACAGTTAGAAATAAATCTACAATTACATTTATATATGAAAATAGATATACAAATACATATACATGTATTTGCATATATCAAAGTGATACAAGTATATGCTATTATTGTAAAACAGATATAGATATGGATGTCATAGCTTACATGTGCCATTGCAGTCCATTTTCTTATTTGATATATTCAAATCACAAACTGAGGAGAAAAATGTGCAGCTACCATAATATCAGTCCAGCAGGTGAATCTGAAAACCAACCCTTTTGAGTTTTGCAGTTTGCGGCGGTGGCGGCGTTGTGCTTAGACTTTGAGCCTGAGCGGAGGCCAAATATAAGTATTATTGTGAAAGCTCTCCAGTCCCTTCTTGTCCAGAGGCCCCCATCGGTTCCCCCAGCTGCTCCTGTTCATACCTGGGGCTATGCAGCCTAGTGTTTGTGCTTCTTATATGTTATGCCTTCTCCTTAAAGTCTGCATTATTCCTTCATTCCCATTCTGCTGATTTACCCTTTCTCATTGTGATATGTATAACTTCCAGCAATAAGTTTGTTCTGGTGGCAGATAAGACTTACCATGAATGTATATGGGCTCACTGGAAGTTCTTATCAAGAATTGTTAATGTTAAAAGTGGTGGAATAAGAGATCTGCAGTGACATGTTTCACTACAGTTGGTTGCACTACTCTTGTAAGTTCTGTGGATGCAAGCAAATCATGTTAATTCTTGTTGGAGATATTGACCATTACACTCAAGAATGCATTGGTTACAAATCTATGTAATCATGGAAAAATAAAGAGTAGAATATAATGATTTAGGAGCTATGGAGAATAAATTCAGAAATGAATGGCAAATGGACGGGGTTATGGTTTGGGCGAACAAGATGGTGAACAACACTATAAATCTTCGTGGATTTGAGAGGAAGAGAATCATACTACAAAAGGCCAAAATACCAATCAACCTTCTTTATCCTCTTCGATTTCCTACGAATTCTTAACTCTAAATGAAGCGGAAAAATCACGACAGGATATGTCCTAATGCATACATGTAGCTAGTGTGATTTTCTTTTGTTGTTAAACATAGGTGGCATGTGTACAATATTTACAAGTTTAACGGATAAACATATCCATACACAAGAACTATATATTTAACCCATACACAATATTCATTATCCTCTTAAGTTAAATGTAGATGTCAATTTCATCCGACTTTCCCATATTCATCTCATGCTTGATTGTGGGAAGTTCTTTGGCAAAAATATATGCTAGCTCATGAAGGGAATATAGTTGTGTAGCTAGTCTATATATAAATGAAACATCTGTTGATTTCACATGTTTTGATTTGATCGTGTGCATGGGATTGTTTACAAGATTAATGGTCGTTTTCTCGTTGCAAGATAACATCACGAGCACGATGACTTGAAACTTTATATCTCAAATCATATGGAGATATTGAACCGCAATATCTTAGCCATGCCAAGAACCATGGCACAATTCTCGACCTTAGCATTAGATTTGGTGTTCACAATTATTTCTTGCCCTGACATATGATAACATTTTTCATCCAAGCTACATGGACTTACTTGAAGTAGAATGTTGGCATCAATGCATCACAATTTTCATCCATATATTCTATATCACTCACAACCTTCCAATTTCTCTTCAAATAGCTAAGTATTCAGTAAGCAACAATCAAGTAAGCATCAGTAGAAGCATGGATAGACTGACACACAAGATTCATTTTTTTAACAGGTGGAGGTGGGTTTGGGGGGAGGGGGTGTAGAATGGCCTCCGTAACCGACGTGGTCAAGCAAGCGCCTCCGGTGGTTGCGGCTGTTGGATTTCCTTTGTATTTTAAAATATTTTAAAATAAATATTATTTTTCCTAAGATTTGTTTTAAGTCTATGCAATTTTCAATTTGCGCACAAGTACCTAACCCAATAATGATGTCAAAAATGAGACTCATTAAAAGTTGAACAAGTATCTAACGCAATAAAGATCTCGAAAATGAGACTCATTAAATCCAGTAGAACAAGTACCTTCCCTCTTTTGTATACAAGTTCATGTAGCCATTTTTTTGGTATTAAACGACTCTCCTCGGTAACGTTGGGTGCATCCAACGAGATCATAGGAACTCATTATCACTTAATGTCTTGATAAGAGATGAATGGCTCTCTTTGGCTCTTTCTTGACAGGCTCCACATCCATCTACTCTTCACCACTTGTGCACTCATTGTGAATTCGCGTAGGAGGTTTTTGTGCTTTGTTTTTCTACGACGACGAGGGCCAACGGATGTTCGACGCTGCTCTCTTGTTAGCACCAGGAGACATCATCCAGTTGGGAGGTGATTGAATCTGGGAGCCAGGCCGCCATGAAGCTCGTGCATAGGAGCGACGGAATCTGTCTTCATGACAGCGTCTTTCGACGTGCCTCCATTTCCCGGGCTGGATCTTTCAAACTAATATTCTTTTGTTTTTATTTTGATCGTGTTTGCTTGCCAATCTGAAAACAAATTATCCTCACAAACAATACTAAAAAACTATATTATTTTCCAATATTGTGAAGACAAATCCGCAAGATAAGTTTGGTATGCAAGATGCGGGATTAGAAAGATATGCCTTTATTAAATGACTTGACTATAAGATGGTAGAAAATAAGCCTGTCTCTGCACAAGTTCTTGAATATCAAAATCTTGTCTCTAAGTCTATCGCTAGCGGCTATAAGCTCGAGGAAAATGTACAAGTAGCAGCTCTAATTGAGAAACTCCCTTCCTCTTGGAAACTTTTTTGCCAAATCTCTCCGTTATAGACAAGAAAAGATGAATATGTCCTCTCTTGTAAAGTCTCTTCAAACTGAAGATCATCATAGAGCAAAGGACTCTAAGTTCAACCCTCCTGTCAATCTCATAGAACATGTCAACTCCAAAAAGAAATACCATAAGTTCCACCCCAAATCCAAACAACCTTTCAAGAAAAGCAAGCAATCTGATCAGAATAATAACACTGATTCTAAGGACCAATGCATCTGCTATGTGTGTGGCAAACCTGGTCACCTTGCAAATGTATGCAAGAACCACAAGGGACAAAAGAAACAACCTCCTAAGAATGTTGAAGTCAACATGATTTCTGTGGGGGCCGACGCTTCTGACAGGTTAGAAATCAACTCAACTATTCCCAATATTAGTTATGTCTCCTAATTGGTGGTTGGATTCTGGAGCCGTATCTCACATCTGTTATGATCGCTCTTCCTTTTCCTCCTAATATTAGTTATGTCTCCTAATTAAGTCAGTTCTGTGAGGAACATGGCCTTTTACATGAAATCACCGCCCCTTATAACCCTCAGTCTAATGATGTGGCTGAAAGGGAGAATATAACACTTATCGATACGGTCAATGCCATGTTAGCTGAATCTGGTCTTAACCAACGATTGTGGGGGGAGGCCCTTTTAACCGCAAACTATGTGCCCAATCGCATCCCCTTCAAACACATAGATAAAACTCCTTATGAACTTTGGTTTAACAAGAAACCGGTTCTAAAATACCTTAAAGTATGGGGATGTTTGGCCAAAGTTAAGATTCCTGACAATAAGAAGAGGAAGTTAGGTCCTAAGACCACGGACTCTGTTTTCATAAGATATGTAGAAAATAGTAATGCCAATAGATTTCTAGTTTTAAAATTTGACATCCAAGAAATTAGAGTAAACTGAATACTAGAGATTAGATCCGTAGATGCAGTATACTATGAAAACATATTCCCTCTCAAATCTTCTCTCCCTAGACAAGTTGGTGAAGGAAATACAAATTCTGAAAACCTTGAATTCCCTCAAGATACCCTGCAAATCATTGAAGAAGCAGAACCCTTAAACCAAGAAGTGGTTGAGCCCCCTAATGACCTAGGTCGAGGTAAAAGGACTAGAGTAGCTAAGCACTTTGGTCCTGACTTTTATACTCTCTTAGTAGAAGAAGATCCCAAGACCTATGATGAAGCTATGAAATCCATAGATCATAGTTTCTGGAAGGAACAATTGATAATGAAATAGAATCTATAATGAACAACCACACTTGGATTCTAACTGACCTTCCCCCAGGGTACAAGACTATTGGATGTAAATGGGTTTTCAGAAAGAAGTTGCGGACAAATGGTTCCATAGATAAGTTCAAAGCTAGGCTAGTGGCCAAAGGATACAAACAGAAAGAAGGTGTTGATTATTTTGACACCTATGCCCCTATAACTAAAATCACCTCTATCCGTGTTATTGTCGCCTTAGCTGCGATTCATAATCTTGAAATCCATCAAATGGATGTCAAAACTGCTTTCCTAAATGGTGGCCTTGAGGAGGAGTTTTATATGAATCAATCAGAGGGGTTTGTAGTCCTTGGACAAGAACACAAGGTCTGCAGATTAGTAAAATCTCTATATGGTCTGAAACAAGCACCCAAGCAGTGGAACGATAAATTTGATAAAACAGTTTTATCTGTTGGCTTCACTGCTAATGAACCTGATAGATGCATTTATTCTAAGACTTCTGAAAATGGCTTTGTAATCATGTACTTGTATGTTGATGACATCTTAATCTTTGGATCAAATTCAACTATTATCTCTGAGACTAAATCCTTTCTTGATAAAAACTTTGATATGAAAGATTTATGAATAGCTGATGTAACTTGGCATAAAATTAAGTAGATCTACTTATGGCTACACTCTAAACCAGTCTCACTATGTAGAAAAGATTTTGCATAGGTTCGATATGTACCATTGTGTGCACGTCAGTACTCCATATGATTCTTCCCTACATCTTAAGGCACACAATGGTAATCCTACGGATCAATCTAGATATGCTCAAGTCATAGGAAGCTTAATGTATCTAGCCAACTGCTCTAGACCTGACATAGCTTATGCCATCAGTAGGTTGAGTAGGTACACTAGTTGTCCTAATGCTGTTCATCGAAAGGCCTTGGTCAGATTCTTTAGATACCTTAAGGGTACTATGGAATATAGTCTCCAATACACTGGTTTTCCAGCTGTATTGGAAGGCTACACGGATGCTAATTGGATTGGAGACTCTGATGAAACCAAGTCAACTAGTGGTTATGTGTTTCGTATAGGTGGTGCTGCAGTTTCTCGAAATCCTCCAAACAAACTGTTAGAACAATATCCACAATGAAGGCTGAATTTATAGCCTTAGATTTAGCTTGTTGTCAGGCAGATTGGCTAAGAAATCTCTTAATGGATCTGCCCATTATTTCAAAACTGTTTCCTCCTATCTCTATTCATTGTAATAGTAGATCTGCCATAGATAAAGCTAAACAATCTAAAGGTAACCCGAGAAAACGCTTTATTAGATTGAGGTATGAAGAGGTGAGATTCATTGCCCAAGGTGTAATATCTCTACAATTCGTAAAATCTGTAGAGAATATTGCTGATCCTCTCACAAAGGGTCTAACTAGAAAGCTAGTACTCAGTGTGTCGAGGGGGATGGGTCTTTTACCCATTAGTTGAACACCATAGTGGTAACCCAACCAATCCAAAATTGAAGATCCCATGAGAAATGGTTCGAAGGGACAACTAAGTTGTGTTAGTGTTCGATGGAAGCACAAACTTAGGAGTTTTACTCCTGACCTATCCCTATGGCACGTAATGCTTCAATGTTGTCTTGGTAGAGGAAGAGTTTTGCTCTAAATGGAGTCAAAACATATATGGCAGGGTGTAGGATCAGACAGTACACCCTTGGAGATTCCTACTATAAGAGTGTAACCTCAGGCCGGGGTTTATGTGAGTTGGGTATTCTCGCTAGAGCACTCATGAAACAGATTCTTGCGAAGGACGTAACGTGCACACCGATATGAACGTCCTCGTACCCTCATCTATGTTTGCATGATTTATTGAAATCCGAATCAGAGAGTCTGGTTCAAGACGTAGTTCACCATGTCTCTCCGGATGAAGATGAATCATTGCTAAGCAAGGTTCAAAGCCACAATCTACCTATGCTGAAATATATAGTTCAGTCGTATTTTATGTTTAGTTAACTTTTTTCTTTATTATCATTCTTTAATTTTTTCCTTTTATTTTTATTCTTTAAAAAGGTTTATGAAATATGTGAGGTAATGTTGGATTTCCTTTGTATTTCAAAATATTTTTCAACAAATATTATTTTTCCCAAGATTTGTTTAAGTCTATGCAATTTCCAATTTGCGCACAAGTACCTAACCCAATAATAATCTCGAAAATGAGACTCATTAAAAGTTGAACAAGTATCTAACGCAATAATGATCTCGAAAATGAGACTCATTAAATCTAGTTGAACAAGTACCTTCTCTCTTTTGTATCCAAGTTCATGTAGCCGTTTTTTTGATATTAAACGAGTCTCCTCGGTAATGTTGGATGCATCCAACGAGACCATAGGAACTCGTTATCACTTAATGTCTTGATGGGAGATGAATGGCTCTCTTTGGCTCTTTGTTGACAGGCAGTCCATCTATATAAAGGATTGTACTCTAAGCCTTTCAAACACACAACACAACAGAAGCATTTTATTCTCCACATCCATCTACTCTCCACCACTTGTGCTCTCATTGTAAATTCGTGTAGGCGGTTTTTGTTCTTTGTTTTTCTATGACGGCGAGGGCCAAAGGACGTTCAACGCTGCTCTCTTGCTAGCTACGGGAGACAACATCCAGTTGGGAGGTGATTGAATCTGGGAGCCAGGCCGCCATCAAGCTCGTGCATAGGAGCGACGGAATCTGTCTTCAAGACAACTTCTTTCGACATGCCTCCATTTCCCAGGTTTTTATCTTATTTGCTTGCCAATCTGAAACAAATTATCCTCACAAACAGGGTAGAAAACTATAGTATTTTCCAACAAGGACAAGGCCGGGTCTCCCGGAGACCCTAACTGATAGGGGCGTGAAGGATGGGGGCGGATGTGGCGAGGGTTTACATCCTACAAATACCCTCCCACTCGGAGGGAATGCCATTGTTCAGATCTAGCTCGCCTAACGGGAGCCCCCTTCCAATCTATCTCATCCCCTTCTCTCGCTCTCCTCTCTCGTTATCTCTCAAAGCCAAGTGAAAGGCGTACCTCATCGATTTCCCTCAGAGGGGAGGGTTCGAACCCTGGTCCTTTTGAAGTGGGAACCACTGCTTATACCACCGGACCGTGAAATGTTATCTTACAAAATGAGGGTCAGACAAATCTTGACGTTTTTTACATTGAGTTGATCAATCTCACTAGAATCATCTCCTTCATCACCTACATCGACACTCGAAATTCCTTTTTTTCTTGATTACAAATGATAAAGATGATATGATCCCTATACCTTTTGTTTATCCATGTTTTTTCATCACAATTCCTAGGAAGACAAACAATGCCTATGAAACCTATTAATGGACATGATACATCAACTTCTTCGGTCGACAACAATTGATAGGTCTCACATCAATGATGTATTCTCATGTAGATTTATCCTATTAGAAATCTAATAAATAATATATTTCACACCAAGTTGGTTAGTCGAACCTACTTATTGTGGGAAAAGGATTTGTTGTTTTTGTTGTACTCATATCAAGCTGGTGTAGGAACCATCTAAATATGACTAAAAGATGGTATAATCTTGATGAAATTCATGTTGGATATATATAGAGCAAAGGTCTCTGTATAATCAATCATAAACTTGTGTGTGAGGTTTTTAGAATGCGACCTCATTTTCTATATATCCACGTTTCCTACTACTTTATACCTTGTATCCATTTAGATCATAGAGCGTAAACTTCGTCTTAGATGTCCATGTTAAAGAAAAAAAGAGCATCACCAACTTGTCCTTGCTCTAGAAATTTCTTGAGTAAGCAATTACTCTAAGTTTCTAGATTTTTTTAGAAGATGAACCTCTCATTCTTTAGAATTTTCTTAAATTGATTTGACTCCAATTATCAAGATATTTTTTAAGAAGAGTCAACTGTAATTCTCTAAACTTTTCTTGGATGCATTCAACTCCAATGTTCTAGAGAAATCCATACTCTTCAACACTACGGGGCACAAAAATAATAGGCATTAGGTGTCAGTATATGGAGGCATCAAGGAGAGGTATCAAAGCACAGAAGTAAACAAATTAAGTGAGATAAAAATGAAGAAAGCCACCAAGCAAGAGAGAAGTTTGAATGTTTTGTTGTTGTGTCAATTGAGTGATAGTCTTATTAGAGAGTTGAGTTGTATTAAGTAATGTATTTATATCTTATATTTTAGTAGCAATGTACAATACGACATCTTTGTTCGAGTCTTGTATTCTACAGTCCACAATATCCCAAATTTCATTCTTCTTGAGCACCTTCTTCTTTTTGTATACTTCTTGCCTTTTAAAATTGAGTTGAGCATCAACAATATTCATTGATGGACACATTAAAATTACAAGAATAAGAGAGAGAATATTTCTAGTTTGTAATCAAATGCGAATAAGTCACTTATTTCTAATATGCAAACACCCTTTCTAATGGAATTTGTTGATTACATCCATGTCAATTTAATGTATACTTGATGATGATAAATACCACTATAAAAATTAAAACAAGAGGACCGGCTAAAGCAAAGGGTCATGATATGAACTTTTAAAAAAGAGCTTGGATTGGTATGGGGCCTCCCATGCTTTTAGTATATTGTCTACAACAAAAGGTCTGACAAGTCTATATTATTGCACATCTTCCTCTTTGTTTATCTTTCCTTCAATGTTTTTTATTTTGTTGGACAAGATTTAACCATCACTTCACCCTTGGGGGCTAAGATGCTAAAGTCTTTCCATCTTTAGAATTCACCAAAATTCTCTCCCTAAGGGAAGAGGTTGAGCATGTATGATTGATTCTCGAAGAATGTGATGTCTTTTATGATATACACGCAACATCTAAGTAGGTTCAAATATTGTACCCTTTTGGGTAACAAAATAATTCAGAAAAATCCTTTTTTAGGGTTAATGTTGAAAAAATAATATATCATTTTTATGTATACAACAACAACTAAAAAATCTTTTACCACATTAAGTAGAGTCAGCATCATTTTATGTATATATTATAAATTATTTCCACTTTTACTCACTTCTTCATTATCAATATAAAAAAAGAAAAGTACAATTAAAAAATAATAACTAATAAAAAACTAAAAATTAAAAACTAAAAATTAAAGCTCAAATAAAATACAAAGCTATACATATATCACTTCCAGATGTAACAAAACGAACAAAATAATAATTGAAAACACACAAACACAAAAACCCCTAAAAATTATCTAACTAGACATGACCTAAGCCTAGTTCAACCAACATCTTTCTAAGAGCATGTTTGGTTGCCAGGTTACCCTAGGTAACCTGGTATACCCCTTGCTTTATCCCTGCATTCCTGGGTCAGAATTAATTGTATGGATCATATAATTTATTTGTTATAATATTTTTTAACCAAGTTAAATTAACATAAAAAAACATATTGTAATCATTAAAACTCACATCACATTACATTTATCATTTCAACGCCTCCAACCCTCCCAACCATCCAAACAACTATTATTCACATGAGGATACCTCAAGCCATCATGATTTCACAATTGATTATATGATATGGTACTGCAACTGGATTGTCTACAAACATAGGGTTTGACGGTCATAGAAAGTACTCCCATGTCTTAGAAAATTATTTTATTATTGGCATAATAAACTTCTTAGATAGTTCAATTTTAATTTCTACTAGATCGTAAGATAGGAATAAAAACTCATGCGCATATTCGGACACGGGCTTCTCATCTGACATGAAAATGTCAAGAAGCTAAAAAAGCTAACCACATTTTCATGTATGGTGGTCATCCCTTCAAATTCTACTCACCGAATTTCTCCAATGTTAAGATCATGTCAACCCACAAATTAAGTATTATATCTAAGATCAGTGTGAAATGGAAAAAATGGATTGTCCCCACCTCATTTTTCACTTTTTTTTGAAAAATATCACTATGTATATTCATCCATGTATCCCTCCTATATATCATTCAAATTTTGTCAGAAACAAAGACTCATATGCCCTCCATCTAGAATAGATAATTTTAATGGTCTCAAAACTGTTGTAATCGTACCTATTCTAGATGAAGGGCATTTGAGTATCTGTTTCTGATGAAATTCGAATGACATATAGGAGAGATATACAGATGAATACACATAGCGATATTTTTGGAATAAAAAAAATAAAAAGATTGACGAAAAATGATACGGGGTAGCCAACCAAGGGACAACCCCATGTAACCTAAAATGAAATTGATTTATTAATTTTCTCTAAAATTGTTCCAACTAGTAAATTATAGATATTTATTTTATTAACACGTTACTACATATTTGGTATTACCGCCCCTCAATGTAATTGTTGTATGCGACATTCTTAAAAAAATAGTTCTACAAATCTTCTCTAATTGTATATAGAATTATCAATAATGAAACTAAAAATATTTATTCCAATTAGCAAGATTCCTCAAAATTAGCAACTCCATGATTAAACATATAGTGTTTAAAACTATCAAAATCTGAATTAGATAAATATAGATTATTAGACATTTTTATAATTGTAATGAATAACATTTCAACTTATAATACAACAAATACAAAGATCCACAACGAAAATATAAATTATATCAAATTCCATAGCACGAATATCCAACAGAAGTAAAATGTTGGGATAGAAATTCGCAAAGCATCCACTGAAGACTTTATAGAGAAAATTTAACTCCACTTTAAGGAGGCGTTCGGTTCGAGAATAAAGATGGAGAATAAGGAGAATAAGGGTTTATTATTTTTTCGGTTGAAAAGATAGGAATAAGGAGAATAAAACAGAATAAGAATAGGTAAGGTAGAATGAAGATAGAAATAAGGGAGGAATAATGTGAAATAATGCGATGTGGATAGGAATAGCCGTACTCTTGAAAACCGTGTCGAGCAGAGAATTGATCCCTTATTCCAGTGTGTATTCTCCAAACGAACAGGGCCTAGGTGTGCATGTAGTGAGTCTCAATATACATTCTCTTGGGATGGAGGAAGATCTATAACTCATATAGAATTGAATTTGAAAACTACTACATCAAGGGAGACTATCTTGGACTATAGATGAAAATAAATTTGAATATTTTTGTATCTGATCCGTTAACGTATTCGTTATATATATGTTATATATATATATATATATGGAATTTATCCAATGGGTTGTGTGCCCATTTGAGATGAAATGAGCCCATGTTTTCATCCTTTAGCGTCAGTCCACTCTCTTCTTTAGCGTCAATCCTATTTTATCTCATCCACTCTCTTCTTTAGTGTCAATCCTTACCATAACAAAGTCCCACTGCATTCTCCTCATGATTGTTTTCCCTTTTTGATTCGCAATTAAGTCTAACCGATATTGTATTGTATTTATTTTTGAAATTTCCAAAATCATATATGTCTTCCTCTTGCTGTGAAATCTTAAGATCTCCAGCGATGAAAGAAGATCGTCTTCAAGTCCTCGATTTGCACGTTTTTTCGTTGCTTATTAGAAATTTATTTATTGTTCTTTTGTAAATTTGATCGTTTATTTTTTAGTTTTCAATTTCAGTTTCAAACATGATGAATCACTTGTGAATGGAAATTGATCATGATTTCTCAAAAGCGTTGATGAACGATGCTTCCTGGATGGATTTGAATCGTGAAAAAATCCTATCAAAAGGAACGAAGATGGATGTCTTGCAATTGGATTTGGATAGCGAAAATATTATTTCAAAAAAATTATACCAAGTTACTGATGAAATTTGCTTATGTTACTGACAATATATCATGTATTACTTTTCTATTTTATTATTCTTACTAGTTAAATTCCATTCATAGTTATTTATGTATCTTAAGAAAATACTTCATGTTACTTTTCTTTCTATCATTCTTTGTATCAAAACACAACTTAATGTCTAGTCTGATAGAACTAGAAGTTGTCATATTGTCGAAGTTGGTAAAGACCCACCCCTTAAGTAATTTATGTGTGTCTATCAATAATACTTGATGTATTACAAGTAATTAAATAGGTTACATAAGTAAAGAAGGTGTGATTCGATAGTAATTCAAAATAAAGAATAGAATAAGTAAGATATAGAGAAGCATCAACAACCTGTAACAAATTGTAGGTAAACAAGACATTGAAATCGGTAAGTTGGAATAATTATAAAAAACCGCGTGACCAGTAACTTATGTATTGCTATCAGTAACACTCGATGTATTATAAGTAATTAAAAATGTTACATAAGTAAATAAGAGTTGTGTTAGTAACACTCAAAGTATTAAGTAACTATTAGTAACAATCAAAATGAGTTCTGTAAAATGGCCATTTGTAATCTGTACTTATTGTACGGACATTAGTAATTTACAAATTACTGATCTCACAACAATAATTACTTGAGAACTGAATATGTATTACTTGAGTAATATGAATGAGTTAGTAATCTATGTACAATGTAATATGACAGATGTACTGACATCTGTTTTAGTATTACTAATCTCGCAACACATAATTACTTAAGTGCAATATGTACATTATTGATCAAATGTATAATGACTATTTCTTCGGTACGAAATTAAGAATTTGAATTTATCTTTCCAAAACTATCTTCCTTTTTTAAGGGATGGGTATAATTGGAAATATAAAAGGCTCAAACATATTAATATCCTTCCAAAATCGTGCTTCTTTGAAATAAACAACCTTTCAAATAGAAAACACGTGAAGAGCCTACATTTGATGTTCACCAAAAACTCAAATGTCCAAGGGGCTCATTGGAGAAGCCTCTCTCTCTCTCTAGCCACACATATGTGCCTTACGATGTAGATCAGTTGGTTGAGATCAAAACCACCAATAAATCACTAAGGATGGTATTGCAACTAACTACTTTCCTAAAAGTAAGAAAACAAAATAGCATTTGAATTTTGAAAAAAAATATACTTTACAAAAATAACCACCGTTCATAAATAAAATTTCCTAAAAATGACCATGTTAATTTGAAGTGGTAAATAAATGTAAACTAGATTTGGAATATTATCTTACTAAATACGATGGTCCTAAAAGATACTAAAAAACAGACTATATTCAAAAGAACATATGTTTTTTTGACTTAAAAGGTCGTTTCGGTTAAATTAAATTTACTTAAATTTACAAAAAGAATTAGTATGATACAAATATATGATGAGGGATTACAAAACTTCTGCATTAATGCATGCAAATTATGATAAATATTTTACAAAAATTCAAAGCCAAATACAAATCAAGTTAAATGATTACTAAATACATTGAAATTGACACAATCTCTAATGTAGTTTTTAGAATTTTTGATGAAAATAGGATTAGGGCAATACTTTTTATATATGTTGATGAAACACATCGTCAATAACTGCACTTAATTTTACATTTTAATTGTGTATTATACAAAAAGGGGATTTTATAATTTTAAAAATTACTAGCAAATATGAAAATACTTTTTAATGAAGACATATATTTAGATATATATTTAAAATTTTATCACTAATTATACAAACATTAATTAAATATTTCAAAATTTTATATTAGAAGTGAAATAAAATTACAATGTTAATAGATATTAACATAGATAATTTACAACATAATACAAAGAACAAAAAAATAATTTCTTGTAAATTTTTTTAATTGGAATGCACGTCCATCCTTCATACTTGATTGTTTTTGTTTTAATTTATAAATTAATTTCGTATGACAAAAAAATGTTTGATGCTAAAAATAAAATATAAATTTAAACAAAATTAAATAAAGCTAAATCATTCACTAAGATATGAAAATTTACTTATATTGCATTAAGGAAATTTATTCAAAAATAATATAAAAATAACATTGGAACTACGAAGATACATTACTGTGTTATTAAATGAAAGCAATCTATATTATATGCGGAGAAAAATAAAAAAACTTAAAATATACGGCTAGAGAACTTCTTAAAAGAACATAAAATGTGTTTATTAATGTCATAAAATAAAAAAATATTATTATACAATATTAAGTACAATACATAATAAAAAGGATCTATAATACTTTAAATAACTTTTCAAATGAAAATGATAAGAGGGGGGGATAAAAGAACGAACCTGGAAATGTGAAACTGCTCAGAATACTTTCGATTCAATAATGAAGAAAAATTATGAATGTTAAGATTTTATGCATATCTGTCAAGAATGTGTTTCTATTTTTAGATACTCAAAGGCGCTTTTAAATGTTGACATGACAGATAAGTAAATGTCACGTCAAAAAATACCTAAGGTATTGTAAATCAATAATACAACTCCGTGATCTCCACAACGAGTAAAAGGGGGAAGAGTAAACTGAACTGCAATAGTGTTGAGATGAAGATGATTGGGTTTAGAAATCCTAATAGGATTTGTCTTTTGAGATCATCGACGACGTCATAACCATTCTCTGGCGGAAGATACTGGGCAAAAGATAATAAGGCGAGACATACTTCTTGATAAATAGGTTGTTTATAGTGATTAGTCGTTCATTACCAAAATATATGTTGTAAACTTCGTAGCATGTTCAACAAGACTGACGAAATCTAAATGTGAATGATGGAGTTTGAAATTATCAATTTTTTATATTTTTTTACAAATTCTTATAAAAAATATATTAGAGTGTAAGAGTAGCTTCAGTATGATCTGGCATAAATATAATTTTATTATAAATATAGATTCAGTAAGAACTGCTTATTTGCATTAAGATGGGTATGAAATACTGAATTTTGTAAAAAAAAACCTTTGTTATGTAATAAAGAGACATACAATATATAATGCAAAACTTTAATATTAGAAGAATAAAACACTTCTAGTTTAGAAAACTATGAGTACAATTATTGATAAAATATATCAATTTTTGATGAGACGAGCCATATAAGACATGAGCTACAGTGATTTAGACTTTGAAGAAATAATGGAAAATGACAAAAGGAGTGAAGATTAGCAAAAAAATCCATCTAGTGATGATAAAATGGATGAAGTTGATGCATCAAGTAAATCATTTTCAGTTATAATGAAAGGTACCTTGAATATAAGATAAAACTTATTTTTTTAGATATCTTTTAATGAGAATATTATCTTAATTAATTCAAAATTGTAGTAAATGGTGGAAGATCAAAAACTACATCACAATTAGCAATTGAGGTTACAGATGAATTCTTGACTGAGAATTATGGGAGTGAGATGATGATATCTATTGTTTTTTTCAATTTTTTTAATATTAATTATTTAGTACATTCTACATTTTTTATATAAAATGTGTTGAATAAAGCATTTTGAATTTTGAAGGCAAAGGATGCATCCAACATAAATGCTTTAGAGAGCATTTTGTGCCATTCATCGATGCTCATAGACCAACACCAAAACAACAAACACTTATTGACAAGACAACATTTTCCAAGCTAATTAACATTGGAAAGGTGGATATACAAAGAAGAAATCTGTAGTGGCTCGGTGAACAATATCAAGGAGTTTGAGAATTTAGAATTGGAAACATAGTTTTGAGCATCAGTGATGAGGACATAGGAGCAATATTGGGAGTACAAAAAACAGGTTTTGCAGTACCAGTAAGAGGGCATCACCTGCAATGGAAGAACTTCATTTCAGAAGAAATATTTGAAGCTGGAATGGTTTTCAATAGGAAAAAATTAGTGAGCATATTAGTGGATTTTTATGATAGGGATGATGATGACTCCGTAGCTGTATACGTGACATGCTTAATATTGTTCATGTTTTAAACATTCTTATTCTCGTATTGTGGATATTCCTTTTCTACAAATTATTTGGAGTCTTTGGAGGATACCGGATATTTTAATCGATCAGATGATTTTGTAAAAATGATATTATTTAACATGGAAGAGGTCTTGAATAGAGAACATCAAATGAGACAATGTTCGTGAAGAACGACGCTTGGCTATCTTATAGGATGTGTAGCATGCTTATATGTAAGTAAATAATTTGTTATCTTTTTTACTGATATAAATGTTATTGATTAATACTACCTTTTGGATTTAAAATAGGTTTGGATATTGGAATACTTCTTCAAGGATCTCGTAGTAAGTAGAGATCTACGTCCAAGGATAAAAAAATAGGCAGGGTCTATACAGGGATTGTCAAGGCATCTTACATCAGTCGTAAATGAACATGCATGAATAATATGAAAAATACAAATATGTATACGTAAAATTAAAACTAAATATTTATGAAATTGTTTTATAGTTGTTGATAATTTAACAATATACAGCTTCGATTATCAAATGGATTGCTGACAGATAGAGGGAGGACTACAGCTGTAGAATAATGAGATATATAAAATCAGAGCCGACGAATATTTTTTTCCATATGAACGATTCACTCTAAACGGGTTCGTAGTTAGAAGGCCACAAATAAATATCTGTGCACACATTAAAGTACATGAAGACAAACCTACTAGACGAGGGAGATCCAAAGAAATAGACAATTTGCAAATAGAGTTGGAAGAAATGCATAAAATACTATAAGAAATGGATGCCAGGATATCATCTTCATGAATATCTGAAACAAAGGTTAGAAAAGGAGAATGAGGAGCTGAAATGCAAATTGTTTAAAGAAAACCTGATGAAAAGGAGGAAGAAAGAAACGATGAAACATCAAACCATTTGAAAGATGGAGAAAGGAGAAGAGCTTTAGATTTCAACTACGATGACATCCTGAGGTTCAGAGAAGAGATAGCATGTACTATGTTAACGTGTGGACATGTGGATAATGCATTTGATAAGTAACATATGGCTAGGAGATGTTCCTTTTTTTATTGAAAGATAGTGTTTGAAATATTTTATAAGAGCAAAGTGTATTGATGTTTAATTTTGTGAAATACTATTTAGTATGTACTTAGAAACAACTCCTAGAATAGTGCCTTTATAATTTACTTTATGTTATGGAATTTTAATATTTGATACATGTTATGCGTTTGATGACACATTTTTTAGTTACGTAATACTCTGCTCCAGACTTGTATAATTCATTATATGGATATTAGTATAGTCACTTGTAAAATTAGCTTTATTGAAATGAGGTAATTTGATAGATGATCATTACCTTTAGGAATCAATGAATTGTTGTGATAAGAGACAATTGATAAGTACTAGAACAATATTGAAAAGAATTTGCTAGATAATGCATCTGTTCAGTAACTTATAGGTAGTAGATGTAGGTTTTGTGAATGAAAAAAAGACTTTGATTATTTTTATATGAGAAAGCAAGTATTGTTGTTTACTTTTGAGAAACATTTTTGAGTAGTATGTATAGCAAGAGCTCCCACAACAATACATGTTATAACTTAATTAATGTTATGTAATTTTGATATTTGATACATGCAATGTGTTTAACTAAAGACACATTCGTCACATATTGCTCTGTGTTAACGATATATGAAAATATAAGAAGAATGATTAAACACAACAACATTGAATAACACACATTACTGATCATGACCTGTAAAAGATCAACAAATATTGATATATGATATTGGTATAATTAATGATATTTAATTTATTTCCCATTAAATGTATAATATTGCACAAGTAAGTAAAATAATAATATTAATTTCATCGATATTGAAATAAAATGGACACTCTAATCAAATATAGAGGATGATGCATTATTCTAATCTAACGATCAACTATGAATTAAGATTAACTAATGTGGATAAGAAAAAACATCATTTGAATAATCTTAAAAAATACAATCAAGACTGTATTATTCAACATTGTACTTTCTTCATAAGAAAGGTAAAAAATTGGGAAAAAGCATCAGACGAAGCTCATAAAATACTACGACTACATGATAACCCATATCGATCAAGTCCTACAAAAAAAGAAAAAATAAGATGAAAGGGTAGTATAAAGGGCACGAGCACGGTCGTTCTTTTAACTAACATGCTGCTATTTTAGAAAAATATGGGGTTGATTATATATAATTATTGTAAAAACTTATAAATAATTATGACAAATTTTATTTACCTAAGTATCATATCAGAGAATATAACTATGTAATTCTAGGATTGATCTGAGACTGAATGTCGTGAATGATCACTGCATCAAAAATTAAGAGGGTTATTAATTGTGTAAATAATTTTAAAACGAAATATACTGTGGATAAGTTAGTACATGACTGATGTTGATAGAATTTTGTTTGATGGGTAATTCTCCACCACTTCCACTACCTTTCGTCTTAGTATTAAGTGGAACAAGTACATGGTTATTAGTATGAGACGATCCGATATGAGATTGATCGTGCAATACTCTCTTTTTTTGCAATTAATCTTTGAAATTCTTATGGCAATTTTATAAGCTTGTCTTTGACAAGAGAAAATGTGTCATCATAGTGTAAAGAGCATTAATCAACAATCTGATAGCATATATTGTTTAACTGTCCGGACCTTTCATGTTGTTGTTTTTGTTGTATATTGGATAATTACCGGACTTCTTTACGTTCAGGATCCACCGAGAAAGAATGAAAGAAATGGAAAGAAATACATCACCTCTATACTTAATATTTGTAAGGATGTGCCTGCAAGATATTCATTGAAATTACATTTTTTCGCATTCACAATATAGATAATCAGACTATTGACATTGAGATATCTCCTATCTCTTACATTCTTATCAATGGAAGAAACATTGAAACATGAGAATCCATCTTTAATTTCGAACATTCAACATAATTAACTCCTTCAATTCTTTCTGAAACGTGTAAAAAAAACTTTTTGTATACACATCAACCATTTGTTCTTCCAAACTCCATTTGGTATTTAGCATAGGACTTCTTGTCTTTGTATCATGGTCCATATCATTTTCACGTTCTTCTAATCTTTGAAGGGATATTTGGAATCTGGAAACAAACTCTGGAAGAGTATTTTGTTTAGTAATGAAATTTTGTAAAAAAGAATCCATACTTCCACTCCTTTGTGTACTACGCATGTCAGTAAAGAATGTATTATTCGTGTATACATCTATCCATTTATATCTTATTTCATACTTCTCCGACAATCATTTATTCTCAAACAATTCAAACTCAGTAATGGTTGATGACCAACACAACATTCAAAACGATCATTAGAATCACTCCGTCTAACTGGCCTGTTGAATGTTTTAAGAGCCTTGACAATTTCCATTATTTTATCCAATTTAAATTTCAATTTTGACATAATGTTCTAGGTGTAGAACTTGTGTACAATGTTAGGAAATGATTTACCGATTGTAGCACACATTGCAGGATCTTCATCCATAATTATAAAAACAGGATGCTTCCCGACAACTTCAATAAATTGTTCAAATAACCAAATAAAACTTTCAGTTGTTTCTTTGTTGATAAATGAATTACCAAAAAAAATATGCAACCATGGTGGCTTACTCCGCAAAATGAACCAAAAAAGAGTTTGTATTCATTGGTTCTGTATGTCGTATCAAATGAAATTGTATAGTTGAAAACCTTATAATCTTCTATAGAGACATTGTCAAGCCAGAATAAATGAGTGAGCCTATTATCATCATCAGTTCAATACGGGTAAAAAAATTCAGGAGTTATCTTTTTGCAATTATCGAAAAGATTTGACACAAGTTTTATGTCCAGACCATCACGACATCTTCTCTCATCCCTATTAAAGTTGTATATATCACACATTATGCCGTCAACTGTGTTATTTGTAATGAAACTATTATCTAAAAATGCATATTATTTTGATGTAGGAATATTTACATCCGTCATTGACTTGATCAGCATTTTAGCAGCTTTCAAAAATCTTCTATTAGGGTGAAGATATAACCGTTTGCTGGGAGATACAAGATCAAGATTGTGCTCCTCATGAAAAGAAAACATGATCCAATCATGTTCATCAAACCTATATTTTACTGCCATCATGACCTTGCAACCAATTGGAACTATATCAATAACTCTCTCCGCTCTTTCAAACATACTTCCATTACTGCGATCACTGTCAACTGAGTAAACTTCTTTTGATGAAGAAGAAGCTCTTGACTTTCCTTCTTTCCAAAAACAAAACTCTTAATGACAAGGGTCTTGTTATTGGTTAATCTATCAACTCTATATCTTGTACTACTTTTACATACGTTAAATCCCAATATAGTAGCATATGTTTCATAAAAACTATAGGCATATTCAATAGAATCAAAAACCATATCGAAGGAGGGTGGATAGTCACTCTTGATTTGGGAAGTCAAGGTGGTCGTCCATCCTTATTTTAAAAGAGGCTTGCCTCCTTCCTAATACTTCATGAATGATAGATTTAATTTAATTAGATTTTATATTGATTATCCACTATATATAATTGAATTAGATTATTGTTGTTGTATTTTTAATAACAAAAATATGGCCATTGAAAGAAACACAATTCAATTTCATCCATTAGTTTTGTATTGTCTACGGATTGTGATCCACGGACTCCCAAAATGTTATAACAAGAGAGGCAACCCTATCTCTTCTTTACACAAGAGAATAAAAAACATAATATGCTCTCTCTATACACACCAAACCTCTTTCTCTCTCTCTCTCATTCTAGAGTGGTTGTCCCCCAAAACCCTAGAGAGGGTCACCATCGTCGTTACGTCGTCGTGTTGTCGCTTCAACTGCTCGTAGATTTCTGTCTCCTTCAGTGTGCCTCTCTCGGGAAGAAGAATTTGGATCTCGTGAAACGAGATCAGGAGATTCGCTTCTTAGATTGTCAACATGTATTGCGAGGATCACACATTTCATCAACGCGTTCCCAAGCATCTACTCTGTTGGATAGGACTTAAGATAGGAGATATCTTTTTAGAGACTAGATCGCAACCACGCTTCAAGAGGTAACCTTAATACCTCCATGTGGTTTAACGAAATGATCCATGAAGAATTCTCGTATCATGTGGTTTCATCTCCTTTAATTTTTTAAATTCCGCTGCCCCGAGCAACTACTATGCCTAGTCGCTCCCGATCGCATATGATGTGATCTCCATGCTTCCATGATGTGCTTAAGTATATATCCATATTATTCAAGTGGTATCAGAGCCATGGTTTGACTATTTTGTATATTTTCCATAAGCTTAAGCTGACATGGGCATTTTTGGTTATGTAAATTTTCATCGCATTTTGTTCATGCAATTGTATTTTGTGCATTTTTTCGCCCTTTATAAGTTCCTTGAAACGTGAGTTTATCACTTGGATTATGTTTTCCATTAAATAAGAAAGTTGTAGGACTTGATTTTGCATGATTTGGAATCTGTTAGCTCAAGTTATGATCATTTTAGTAAGCATGTGTCCACTGTTACAGGAATGGTTTTTTAGAATGTAATCAAGACATAACCATAGTCTTTAAGCATCTAGAATGTGTGTCTATGATTTGTATTATGTTCTAAATCAAAATAGCAAATCAAAGAAATTTAGTTTGTTTTATTTGGAATTTATTTGCTCAAGATTTGTTAGTTTTGGTAAACATATGTCACTACTAGAAACTCAACAAATTTAAAGTAATATCTTGTGCTTGTCATTCAATTTATTCATAGAAATTGGTGGTTAATCTTCTGGAATAATTACTTTTTAAATATTTATGAAATATTTAATAATGATATTTCTTTTTAATGATCATAACCAACTTTATAAGATAATTTATCTTGATCAATTTGGTTATAATGAACTTTCCAACAAATATTGATACTTGAATTGGATTAGGGATTTGTTTAGCAAATCTTCTTATAATATTAATCAAAATAATTTGATAAATATTATATGGTATAACTTCTGTTGAAAGACTCAATATTGTCTTAAATACAATTTGATCAAATCACATTATCCTGACCAAAGGCATGTATAGTGTTTAATCAGGGATTGTGGGTTAGCAGGTTGCTATGTGAGGGGTCTTTCCCACATTCTGTACGTATTGATCATGACAACGGGTATGGAAAGGATAATTCTTAAAATAATCATGAGATATTTTTCTAATTATTATAATTTAATAATATGTATTTTGAGATTATACCATCCTTCAAGTAACAATCAAGATTATTTGTTGGTTATTTGAATTGGATTGATAATTGATTTAATATGATTAAATTAATTATATCCTATTAGAAACTCTAATTATGAATAGAGTAGTAATTTTCTTCAAAGAATTAATTATGTTAATATGATTCACAATAATTAATTAGAATTTGAACATGATATGGAGGATCACATAAATGACATCCATGATCTTCCGTCAAGGCAAAGAGTTACGACGCCAGGGAGTGTATGTAGGTGACACATGTCCGAAGTGATAGCTCATGCATACAAGTGCATCTGGATCAAGCTCTTTGTATCTCGAAAGGGTAAGGTCGTATGCATAGTGACCCAAATATAGAGTCCTCATATTATTGGAATGATATTGGATTGCGCATATCGAGTACTAATCTTGTTGACGGTTGATTCTATTAACAATGGGTCACCATCGCCTTAGGGGTGGTGGGCTCATGTTTTAAAGAGCGAATTGGGAAATGAAAGTTGGACTTTCAAGGCGGAATGCTTTCCTGCTTTTTTTTAACCGAGTTGCAAGTTCTCATATTATTGGGATGTAACAAAGATAAGAAAGGAGATCTCAGATCTTGCTTAAGATATAATGGTAAGCATATCTCTTACTTTGGGAGTGAATAAGGGAATGAACTTCCAAGATGGACAAGGCAAGATAACTTTTATAAATAAACTCCTAAATCAAAGTAAAATATGTATTTATGTAAAATATCTTATTTCAGATAACCTACATTAAACCCACTCAAAATTATACTCAATAATAACCAATTAATTATCATGAATTGGATTCATGATCAAGATATTGTTCTTGCAATTGGACACATAATGTATGTGATTGCAATGTGCGAGTTTGCTCATAATAATGAGGAATGACAATTAAATAGATAATAGAACAACAATCTTGGGTTTGTTTGTCTCTATGGTATTGATCTATCATCGAATCAATACTATCATCGAATATGCTTCGGAAGTATCATGTCGGTGATGATCGTAATTATTGAAAACCCTTATAAAATCTAAGAAGATGCTTCAGCATATATATGTGCTCTCGACATTTAATCATGAATGGCATGGTTCACTACATTATGCAGTATGGTGTCTCGATAAGAGATGATTGATGAATCTTGAAGTCATCACTCTAAATCTCATTTATTAAGCTCAAATCCCTTAAATCAACAGCATTTCCGCATCTATTCTGCATAATTAGCATCCATGCATGATTTCATAAGAATAACATTTTAGCACTAATTTCTGCACAAAATAAGAAGCCAAAAATCCAAGCCAAGAGTGACCTGCAAATAGCCTAACTTCCCTGATTTTTAACTCATTCATGCTAACTCCGAATGACCCAAAATGACTTCCATTGTGTATATATCACTAACAAGAATAAATAAAAAATACAAAAAATTAACTAACCCAGATAAGTGGACCAAAAACTCAAACCCTAGTTTTAGGATTTCCGGACTAAAAACCTCATATCTTCCTCATCCAGTGTCCGATTTAATCCTACTCACTTTTGAACTAATGTACATTCAATTACCTTCAAAACAAGACAAGTTCAAGTGAATCGGAGCTCATATGTGAAAGTTGGGTTTTGGGCCTCTTTTATATGCTGTATATTTTAACAGTTTTTGACCTAATATTTTATATACATATTTTATTGATTAATAAAAAAATCTAAAAAATTAGATTAATGTGTATTTATTTATCTCTGATTTATCATATTTTACGGATTTTTATCTGATCTAAAAATGACATAAAAATTACAAAATCCCAAAATCAAGGTGTTCTATGTACATGGGATACCTCAAAAATACCACTTTGTGCAAATGATCGATTTTGGTTTTGATGCCTTCATGAAAGTTGTATATCTCTTCGAGATGAGAAATTTTTGTGAAAATCGCAAATCAGATTAATATATAGTAGGTGTTAGGGAGATAAACAGAATTGCGAGGACTTAAAAACTTTTTCGATCCAAGGTCGTTTACTATTTGTTTTTGATTTTACAAATTATTTATATTTTGAATTTTCTGGTGCTGACACGTGGCAGCACCTGGTGCCGCCACGTGTCATCCATTTTTGAGATAATTCTAATTCGTTCTATAAAAAAATAATAAAAATAAAATAAAAATAATAAAATAATAAAAATGACCGCACATGTGTCGCACGTGCCTCCGGCTCTCTCTCTCATTGCGGCCACGTGGTTTCTTCTTGGTCGTCTGATCTCGGCCGATCGGACGACCACTGTGCACCGTCCTCATCAGGCCGTCTTTCCCCTTTTGACGCACCTCCGCCAATCTCCTCCGAGATATCGCCCCCGCGATATTCTCGCACTGCCGCTTCCCTCGCAGCGCGTATCTCGCTGCCGTCTCAAATCCCAATCATCCCCAATATTCTTCTTCAATCAAACCAATCGCCTCCTCCGACATCCTCTTCGAATCAATCTTCGATCCCCTACCCCTTCTGGCGCACCACCTCCCGTTATATAAGCTTCACCACCCCTCGACTTCGATTCATCCGCCAATTCATCAGCAGGAGCCTTCCCTCGGGCGTGACAACCGACCTACCCTCCAGCCAGCGTGATCCGAGGTGCCCTCTACCTTGTCGCAGCTCTGCCTCGAGCAGCTGCTCTGCTCCGGTGGGTTCACCATTGAGCCAACACCACCTCAGCCCTCCTCTGATCTCCGTCGCCGCCATCGCCTCCAGCACGGTCCTTCCTTCATCACCAACCAACCGGACCTCCACCACAACACCAAGAGCTTCTCGCCTTCACCGATTCAGCCACTCCATCGGCCAACGCTCCTACGACCTCCATCGCCACCAACAACGTCACGGTCGTCGTCAACCTCGTCTCCGACCACACCCCGCCGACCGCCGCTTCTCCGACGTCCCCTAGCCGTGTGTCGGCCAACGGCGACCATCCGATCCTCCAGCAAGTCCAAGATCTGACCGCCCAGATGCGCAAGGCCTCCTTCGTCGTATCAACTTCCATCAACGGCACTGATCTGGTCACCAGCCTCGGATCCAGACCCAAGCCTCGGAGCAAGACCAAGGCACGCAGCAAGTGACACGTGGGGGCTTGAGCCTAACCACCTCCCGACCCTGCCACCGCACGTGAACTGCACGTGCATTCCGCAAAAATAACAAGAAGGCCCCCGGATATTCTCTTATTTGCATTCCAATCCAGCCGACCAAAGGGGCATGTGACACACACATGCCCTCTGGAGATTTTGCAACGACCATGCTATTGGTATTTACATCTCAGTCCCCCACTGCAGTTATTTCTTTATTCATTTTATATTTATTATTGCAATTATATCCCTATGTTCCCCTGTATTTTTGAACCTCTTCTCTACATTATTTTATTAGTCCAAAAATAGCATGATGTTTGTTAATCAATTCTCTACAATTTGACATGTTGTAGATATTTTTGTGATTGATGGTTAATTAGTAATTAATTATTTTGAGGAAAATTGCATATTTTGTCCATTTCGTGCTCTGAAATTCATAGTTGATTAACCGTTGCTCTGAAAATTCTCTAAAAATCATATATTGTAGAGTTAATTGTGCTTGACATTGTGCCCAAAAAGAATTGCATTTGCATTCATATTTTGTCCTGTAAAAATCATTTTGCATATTTCAATATTTAATTTTTAATAGGTATTAAATGTCACATTTTCGAGGTTCAGAACTTTTCTGAGATCAATCACCTAGTGATAGATCTTAGATAATTTTGATCCTTGAAAATCAGTAGGTTTAATATTTATCATAATTAAATATTAAAATTCATCTTGTTTTCATTCAAAAATCCATAAAAAAATCATATTGCATCCAAAAATTCCAAAAAAATTGCGATGCACTCATTTCATTATATTTTACATTGTGGCCAAATTTCGTATTTTTCAGACATCGTTTGAATGTAATTCACATTTTAGTCCCTAAAATAGGCCGAATTTGCATATTGCACCCTTTATTGCATTGAAAATTCCAAAAAAGACCGCCTCGAAAATCGAACACAAACTTTGATAGACATCACTCTAGGTCGTTCCTTTGCCTCCTTGTGATCGACCTTGGGACTTGCCCAAGTAAAATAAACATAAAACCGCATTAATCAAATTGACAAATATTTTGTGTGGTTATTTTCTTGACCGTTTCTGATTGCCGCCTACAACGAACGACTAATCATTTTTACGCACGAACGATAAAAAAACACATCCTTAACTCGGTATTTCCGGATACGTCAATGATGTACTAAAAATTTTTGAGTACCTACCTGAAACAAAGTCTTTTAGAGTTTAGATGGATGTAGATACAATGTGTGCCATCATTCTACTATCTACACTCGAGTCATTCATGAATCTTTATGATATTCATATTATATGAATTGAACGAAGCATATTAAAATGCTCTTATACTGAAATCTTTTGAATTTCAACATAAGAGATCCTTTGCCTCAAGCAATGGTTATTTATAGATGATAGAAGCACAGTGGAAGCATGAGGCTGGCCCATGTGAGAAGAAAAGTCAAAGAGTTGACTAGACTCCTGTGACTTCCATACATATGACATCTAAAGAGTTGGATGAACGACAATACTGCAACAAACCGATGTATTGATAGTATGACTATCTAGACTATTTGAAATCCTTAGAGAAGGACTCGAATTGCGTATCAAAATATTATAATCTGCATATAATCATTAATATTGATTTACTTATTGTATAAGATCAAAGTTTAATAATTGTATAAATTTAAAGAGTAAAGAAAATTTAGAGAGACTTCAATCAGAAATGAATGCATCAGTTTTAGCGCACTCCGAAGAGCTATGGTTTATACCAGAATCATAATGTGAAAATTACATATATATGAATTTGGAAAACAAAAAAATTAATTGTTTAAAATAACAATATATGCTATCTTATTATCTGAATATTTTTGTAAAATATCTTCTGAAATATATTAAAAGAAGATGCTTCGATATATTGACCTATAAAGAAAGATCATACATTAATGAAAAACTGGAATACTCAAAATGTATTGAATCGAGTGATGGAATGTAATTGAAGCCATATAATTGTAAAATAAAACAAACATATGAATTAATGATGTATTACTGATATGCGAGAATATAAATAAAAGGGGAAAGTTATACATAACAATATTGTACGATTGCAAATTTTATTGTAAATTTAAAAATAATTTTTGTAACATAAAAATATAATTTATTATGGATGAATGAAATATAAATAAATATGGAATATTCAAAATACAATGAGACATGTACTGAATTATAAATTGACATGAAAACATTGTATTATAATATTTTAAATGGATAATTTAATACACAATCGAAATGCAGCCATGTAGTTTGAATTGAAATCGCTATTGTATTAAAGAGAGATCTAAATTAAAATTGAAAAAGATTATTTTTATAAAATAAAATTTAATTTAATTTAAACATCAATGAAATGCAATGAAAACTATAATATTAAAAAGTATTGAGCCATGTGTTGAATTGTAAATTGAAAAGCATTTATTGTATTGTAATTATACATATTTTAAAATTGATGCCTCAATATAAATATATAACTGAGCATGTTAATGTAGATTTAATTGTTACTATTGTAATATAAAGTGAGTTAATTTATAATTAAAGACTCGAAAATACAACTCCATATGTGAATTTCATTAACTTGAAAATAGGTTCATCGATATCCAAAGGATAAAGGGAATTTTTGTAACATAAGAATAAATCTTGTAATAGGTGAATCAATATCCAAAAGATCAGACGGTATGGCGTTGATGTGAGAGTCATATTACAAAATTTATAGATTAGCTAAAATATAGTAATATTGAAATATATTAAAAAAGAAAATATATTGAACATAGAATAACTTGAAATACTTATTATAAATATTCATATATGAACTCAGAAGTGGAATGATCGTCGACTAAAGATGTCGAATCATCTATAACAGGGAACGCTTCAGAAAAGAAGAAAAAAAGAATGTGATACACAAGAACGGATATTGAATGTGATAAACATTGATCGTAATAAATGGGAGATGCGAGAAGATTAATTGACAAATGAACACATATACTAAAAATAGAATATGGATTAATTGTGCACATTGCGAAAATAATAATAAATTAAAGAATATATTATAAATAGAATATCAAGTAGTAGTATTTGGAATGATTTTAAGTGCGATGAGATCAACAAATGCGGACCATAGATGCAATTTAAAGGGTAGGGATGGGCGGCTTTCCAACATTGAAGGAATTGTGCACCTTATTGGAAATATTTCCTATATATATAGGCATTCGTATTCGTTCTAAAATGGATGCGGATATGGATATCACTTTGACATTCGCTAATATTCGCATTCGGATTCGTCTATTGTTTTCATACATAAGTATAGTAACCAATTTATTTATAATTGTGTAACAATATTTTATGAGTGCATTCACATTGTTGATATAATTATTATGAAATTACTATATTTAGTAAGGCTCCCCTTCGTTTTGCAAGCCTTTTTCATTGTCAGGAAACAAAGTAGTAGGGCATGTCAACCCCCTACGAATCCGTAAATCTGAGGAGCATGGTACGCCTTTCTGCTAAAGCCTATGGGTGGAAGAGGATGGAGCTGGATAAAAAAGTCTTCCTCGCGTCCCTAGAATCTAGTCCTATATATCTATATATGGGTTGTTGGTCATTTTCCGGGAAAAAAGTGATCTTTCTCTTCGCACCTTTGATCAAGTGGAAAGGGGTCAATCACGTGAATTGGCCAGGGGTCTTCTTCAACTCCTCGGACGGGCTATCTATTTTATGTGTAAATCATCTTAAACATATATATTTTTGTTAATCTATTAAATATTTCTGTTATTATTCGTATCCAATTCGTATTAATTTTGTATTCGTATTCGTTTTTAAAGATAAAAACGAGCCTACTTAATTGTGAGAAAAGGCTTTGTTGTTGTTATTCGTTTTTAAGGATATGGTAACACATTTTTCACATCTGTCAATATTCGTATCCACATTCGTATTCGTATTTCAAAATGGATAAGAATCTGACTATAAATATATTCGTATCCGTATCCGATCATTTTCATCCCTATCTTGAACTATCACAGAAGAGATATCAAAAAATATCTTTGAAAATCTAAATATTTGAATTAACAAATTAATCAAATAGAATAACTCACGCAAGACCAGATTCATATGAATCAAAATTTTCGAGATCTAATTGACTTTCTCGAGACCAAACCCATACAAGAGAGTTTGCACATGTGTTTTCCATCCAACTAATAAAACAATCAGATACAAATACCAATATATGTGCTACTATATCCATATCTTTTATTAAAATCCGGATATAAATACAAATATCCTACAAAATGCAATGTGAAAAATTATATCCTCAAAGTAAGAAAGCGATTGCAAAACGGATATTAACAAATTCAAAACAGATATTTGACAACGGAATGTTAATTTACTTAAAGATTTGAGCATTTAAGGTTCATAACAAACTCTAATATATAACAAATGTATTAAAAAAATTGAAATAAAATGGGCGTAAAAAATAAAATAAAGCTCGCCACACTTATTCGCATTTGTATCCCTTAAAATTTGTACATTCACTTTCACGTTGTATTCGTAATGATATCCTTGAAAAAAACAAATATTCATTTGCTCTAAAATTTGAACAAACAATTATGGTTCGTAACAAACTCCAATATATAACAAATACAATAAATATTTTAAAATATAAAAAACTAAAATAAAAGAAAGCTCACTACACTTATTTATCTTCGTACTGGTATCCTCCAAATTTTGAATATTCGCATTCACATTCATATTTGTATTCATATTTTTCTCCAAATTTTAAACATTTGCATTCATATACATATTCCTCAAGATTTAGAATATCAAAATGGTATCGTATTTTGGCAGAAAATGAATTTCAGTATCACATTCATATTTACCATATGTAAGAAAACGGCATCCATATCCTCTATTTAGCAAATACGATACAAATGAAAGCAGATGTATCTGTTCAGTTTTATCCCTACTCTTTTTTGTCTTTTGCCAAATGAGCTTATAGAGGAACCCATATATATGTCCCAAAAAAATTAGCACCAAAAACTATGATAGTAAACTTTTTTCCATTCTCACCAATATTTTCAATCAGGAATTTCCATCCTCAGATACAGTTGAAAATCTCAAACGATGCTTAATACCCTCAAATACAACATATTATTTGGTATGTTTGAATAGCTTAGAATGCATAATAAATGGGTAAGTACGAGCTACATGTAAACTATGTGAACCATTCCAAATTTTCGCATCATGAAAAGGGTCAAGCCTTGGCCCACATAACCACAGGTTGAACCCTATGGCCACCCTTAACCATCCCATTTGAGAAGATACAAAGTATGAGTAGATGAATGAAACATACTTAAATTATTCGATTTGTTTGCTTGAGTATTGACAAGTAAAACACAATTTGGACAAGGTAGGAAAGCCGCCGATCATGCATCTTGCGGTCTCAGAATATCGCACGACTTTGCTGCTAGCGGTTAGAGTGGTTGCAGTTCAAATTTAGTCATTTACCTGTTCAAAATGCTCAACCAAGCTGCCCAACCTGCTGCAAAACGACCAGCTGAGATGTTTCGACGAACATCGAATATCGCGGTCATATCGTGAAGCAACAACCAAGCCGCCCAAACAAACATGCCATGAATGTCAACCCCTAAAGACAAAAACATCTCATTAGAATATCGAAAGTAGAAACAAAGAAAGGGACCAGATAAATAAATAAAAATAAACAAGAAAAACCATGATGGCGCTCCAAACATTCAAAAGAGAAGGATTGCACGTACTTTGTCCTTTGACCCCCAAAGAGCAGACGCCTTCTCTCAACACCAGATCATATTTCTTCCAGGTATTTCCACTCTCTGCAAATTGGTCGTATCCTCCAGGCAGAGCTTGTTTCTCAGCTTGAATATCGTTTGCCACAATTATGAAAAGCTTCTTTTGTTTCCACGTTTAAGACTTGATTCCATAACTTCATTTGGCAAATCCAAGAGAAGCAGAGATGCAATCAATTAAGCGTTGGCTCTGCGGTTCCAGTTCTGCCAGCTACAAGTACCAGCCAACCGAGAAAGAGATCCTCCCAGGAGAGAATGACGGTGCATATCGTAAGTTTGTTCTCTTCCTTTGATGAATTGTTTATGCATTGAGGTTTCTATACATGTAGTTCCATAATTGATCATATTGATCGAAATCACGAAGATAATTGAGCTAGCAATATACAAGACACGAAGCGGGTTTCATCTTTTATAAAGTTTGGTGGACTTCAACACCTTTTCTTTTATGTTATTGTTTTCCCCGTCACTTGGATATGTCAAGAAAATAAGGATGATTAGAGGTGAGGAATTGTCATCGGGATGGCATTTAATTTATCAAAAAACGGACCATTAAAAGAGGGAGTAGCTAGGACAGATCTTTCAAGTAAAATGGTGAGAAGCGAGGGAGAAGAAATAATCTTGTCATCTATCATTATTTTCGATGAGCATTCACAGTAAGATATGTTGATAAATAATGCAAGCGAACAAACAATCACATAGAGAAGACAACAATTTAAATGGAAAATTCACACAGGTTACATGGAGATAAAACCACGAGCAAGGGGAGATATCAATAAGATAGAGAAACCATAGGAGGCAGCGCTCTCCCCGAAATAGATTTTCATGTGGCCCACACACTACCCTAACACACACACACAGTAAACAGATCCTAATAGGGTCAGCCAAGATCCATTCAACGGTTGATCTTCGAGGCATATCCTTACCGTTGGAGTATTTGTTGTGCACCATATCAGTTGTAGGACGGTAAATGGATCCTGGAGAGATCCATTTACCCCATACACATGTTTAGTCCCACATCTCCCAGTTTGGAGATGTGGAGACTCCGTGGGTGCTATATATAGAGCCCCACACCCCTGTAGTCCATTGAGAAAAGCAATACAGCATGCGCCCCTTTGAGGGCTTCTCCCATGGTTTTATCCCGCTCCTTACGGAGTAGGGTTCCACGTAAATCCTGATGTTCTTATTGTTCTTTATTGTTTTCCATGTTTCGCTTCCGCATGTTTATTTTCTAACATGGTATCAGAGCGGATCGATTCTCGAGGATTTTTGTCTTTTAAGTTTGTTCGATATTCATTTGTGATGTTCTAGAAGATGTATTCTTTGAAGTTTTTTAATGCATGGTTCACGTTCGAGTTTTTAGGGTTTCTTCTTTGAAAACCTAATCCTGAAATCAAGGGCTCCACCGAAAGGCCCCAATCCAGGGCTCAAGTATGTTGCATGCCTTCATGTCCTTCCTGGCGAACCCTAATCTTGCATTACGTACTCCAAGCGACAATTGTCGCACCACCATCTGATTCCGGGCCGTGCTGCTCCAGGCGGCCGCATCTCGCAACAATCAATATCTCCAGATCCTCCCTAAGACTTGCAAATCAAATCTAGAGTACTGCCAAATCCCTGATCGAAGTCATCCAGGCTGTGACCCCGGGCTGCGCCTCTAGGCTGTCTCCAGACGGCATCGCTAGCGATGCCAAGCCTTGGTGGAACCCATCTCGTCAGAATCCCAAAGCGGCGGTGGTCGCACATGCGCTCAAGATCCAGACCGCAGATGCGGTAACCTTCCTTCCAGTCGCGTATTCTCCATCAGATCCTGGCGGCGGTGAGCTGCTCATCACGTGCATCGCGCGCACATGGCGTGCACCCAAGTGCACAGGGCATGCACCCAAACGCATCACGGCGCGTTTCCTCCAGAGTCCCAGATCATCCCTCCAGGTGATGCATCCAGGCAAGAGCAACCCCCCGATCGCAGTACAACCCTCCATATCTATGCGCTCAGTCGGAGCCATCTCCAACCTCAAGCCGCACAGGCGTCGCATATCCCTTCTCCAGGCGGAGCTCCGAGCCGCGACACTCCATGCGACGTAGGGAAAAGGCGGCAAAGACCGCTTACTCTTCTCAGCGGCGGCACCATCGGTCGTTCTCCATCTCCAGCAGAGAACCCCAAAAAGGGGGGGTGGGGGCAAGTGAAGTAGATCCCCTATCGGGGGTGGGTGAGAGGGATTCATTCCCATGATGGGGAACCCTAGAGCCCATGGCCCGTATTTAGGAAGAAAAAAATCTCTTGTTTTCTAAGTGCTCAAGTGGGATGATGGTCATCAAAAAAGGAGGGAGAGATATATTGACCGAGAGTTTTTGTTCAAAGGGGGGGGGATGAAAATAGTAAAAAAAACGCTACAAAAAAAGAGAGAAGAAAAGACTTACGCAGTTAAAAAAGGGAGAGGAGCCGTTTAAAAAAATGTCAACGACTTTAAAAAAAATGTTAAAAAAAAATAAAATGAATGTTTGAAAGCCAAAAAAAAATTTGTGATCGGCTATTTGATGTTTTCCCCAATATCTTGTCTTCTCCCAACTTTGTCGATGTCATGTATTCCGACTAGTATGGGAGAAAGGGGGAGTATTATGTAGAGCTATTGGTCCGAGTCAGATCTAGATTTTCCATACTCCAGATTATAGACCAAGTCAGATTTCAGACTCTACATTTTTGCAGATGAAGAATCTCCGTGCGCAATTTCAGACTCGACGTTCAGATTCCGAGTCCACATTTTGATGCGCAGTTTCGACGATTGGTTCTGAGTCTTCAGTTTCAGACACACACGAGTATGCAGTCTTTTCAGATGTGCACATGTTTGTCATCTTTTGTTGTGGTCTCATTCATCTTTTCTTCTTATTCGGCCAGAGTTTTCATGTGAGCCATAGGGACTCCAGAGTAGAGGACCATTCCCTATGCCATGTTGGCAATGGTCTTCTTGTGGTATCATAAGTACTCCAGAGTAGTGTACCATTCTTTGTGCCAGATGGGAGAAACCCAGTTCTCCGACGAGGAGACTTCTTTCAGACTCCATTCTCCAGCGACCGTGGACTCCGACAAGGATTGCACTTCCACGGCCTTTTTCCAGTTTGGCCCTTTTCAGAGATGGAGCAGTTGTCCACTTGTTGTAGCGGGCCAAAGTACTCTGACGAGGAGACACATTTCCAGTTGCAGTGACTCTGGCAGATGCAGTTCAGAGCACATGCTCTCTGACGAGGAGACTCAACAGACTCACACTCCAGCCCGTTCGTCCTCCTCACCTGTACAGCATGAGAAGCAACGTCCTCGACAACATGTGCGCGTTGAGTTGATATTGTCTGTAGTATCTTGTAGCGTTAAGTTGAGTTTCTTTCTATTTGTCCAAGCTGAGCATTGCATGCTTCGGCTTGAGGGGGAGTGTTGGAGTATTTGGTTGTGCACCATATGAGTTGTAGGAGGGTAAATGGATCCTGGAGAGATCCATTTACCCCATCCACATGTTTAGTCCCACATCTCCCAGTTTGGAGATGTGGAGACTCCGTGGGTGCTATATATAGAGCCCCACACCCCTGTAGTCCATTGAGAAAAGCAATAGAGTATACACCCCTTTGAGGGTTTCTCCTGCGGTTTCATCCCGCTCCTTAAGGAGTAGGGTACTACGTAAATCCTGATGTTCCTATTGTTCTTTATCTTTTTCCATGTTTCGCTTTCACATGTTCATTTTCTAACACTTACGTCCTAGAAAATTCAATCAAATTCACACAAGTTGTGAACTTGGTTAGTGAAACTGACTTGGTCATCATATCCTTTAGCTTGTCTGATGTTGTGATCTTCGGAATTTGAACGTTGCCATTTGTGACCACTATTCTAACAAAGTGGTACCCAACACCAATGTTGTTAGAGAATAAATCTATGTAGGTAATTGGATCTCTCTAGGCTCCAATTACCAAAAGCACTCATGTTTAGTCCTCTTGAAGTAGGCAATAGAGGTGTAATTGGATCTCTCCAAGATCCAATTACCACCTACTCATTTTTATTCCCACATCTACTATTTGTGGGACTCGATCTACCTGTGGGGCTATATAAGGAGCCACACACTCCTTGTATTGATTGAGAGATTGCAATAGACGATCGAACCCTTAGAGGCTTTTTGTAGTGGTTTCATCATGCTCCTCTCGGAGTATAGTTCCACGCAAAATCAAAATGTTTATGTTTGATTTCTTCTTCTAGATTTTCGATATGCTTTCGTATTCTTTATTTTCAACATGATATTAGAGCAACTTGATTTCTTGGGCTTTTCCTTCTCGATTTTATTTTTGATCATTGTGTTCTCTGTATAAGTTCTGAAAGATCTAATTGAAAAAAGAGACGATATCTAGACCACTGGCAGTGTGCACAAATCCAGCCCTAATGTGCGCACATCCATGAATAAGGGTTCATGGAGCCCTCGATTCTAGCAACAACAATAGTTCCTGGAGGTGATGGCGATGAGCATCAAACCTAAGTCTGGAGCAACACACAGGGACTCCTCTTTAGGGCTTCAGACATCAATCTTTGCCTACTCAAGGCACCAGTCCCCATGCGACGATCTTGGAAAAAATAATAAGGATGCTCACCACCCGAATCTCTGTGCACCATCACTGATCCAAGAGCTCCAACACAACAAATTCAAGAGCTCAAGGCGGTAAAGGCACTACCTCCTCTGTATACATTGCCATGACGCCCAAGAGCTTCTCCATCAATCATCAGGTGAACCGATCGCACAATATTCCAACATCCCTAGCGGCATAGACAAGCATTGGGCGGCGATGCGATTAGCGATACCAGCAACTCCCCCTTTGCATGGTATATGATGGGTTCCCAATTGCGAAGGGAACCATAAGAGGAGGCAACTCGTGGCTCCTCAACAAAAGCAACCTCTTCGAGACCCTATAAAAGCAAACCGACACAAGGTCCCCGTAAAAAAATGGGAGAGGGCATTCTTTTTTTAAGCATGTGAGGCCCAAAAGGAGGTGTCTAACCCTCCGCTACTTCAAGACCACTACTTCAAGATCTGCATAGGGGATGACTACTATGCATCAGGTACCTATCCCTTATTGTCGGTTGCCTATGCCTGACTACTCCAAATGGACTTCTCTACATAAGGTTCATCTTAGACTTCTCCAGTCCATCCACAACAACACTCCAGAGTCTAGATTACTACTGCTATTAGCCGTCTTCATCGAGCATTGATTATTACCCCATGCTAAATTTCTTCTACAATGACTCTTCTACAAGCATGACTTGATCGTCACAAAACAGTCCTTGTGTGAGGTCTTCTCCCAACAACGATTATTTCAAGCAGGTGTCTATCCCATCGCTATCAGATGTAGCGAGTGAAGATGTATAGCACATTTTATTTTGTTGCAAGCTACATCTTTCTCAATTCCATCTTGAGGGGGGAGCGTTGAAGTAAGTAATAGAGGGGTAATTGGATCTCTCCTACCCCCACTCATGTTTAGTCCAACATCTACTATTTGTGGAACTTGGTCTGTCTATGGGGCTATATATGGAGCACCCCAACACCCCCTATACTTTGATACATATCAATAGACAATCCGGCCCTTAAAGGTCTTCTCCCATGATTTCATCTCGCTCCTCTCAAAGTAGAGTTCCACATAAAATCAAGATGTTTATGTTTAATTCTTCTTCTTGATTATCGATTATACTTCTGCGTTCCTTATTTACAACAAAAGTTTAGAAATCTCAAGTACTGTAAAGATAAAATTTCGAAACAAACAGAAATGTTAGAGGAGCTGCAAACAAGGGTGTTGTTAGAGGAGAAGATGGGAACCATGGTTGAAGCATGGGAAGGAGCTACAAGTGGGGGTTGTAGATGGAGGGAGGGGATTCATCGGATCAGGATCTAATTACAGGGAGGTCCGCTTAGGGGAGTAGGATGAAGGGATTTGAGCCTCAAAAAATGTGAATGGACAACCGATGGCCATCAAAGAGACAACAGTGACCAATGTACAGATATTTCCACCTAAAATTCGAAATATGATTTGCTGATTTTTCTCATAATGGAAAACGTTAGCACGCATTACATCATCAATTAATATACAATTGGCACTAAAATCAATAAATTCATTTTGCATCTTTAGTTTATGAATCCCACCAATAATAGATTTGACGGGAGGCAATAGATCGTGTAGCCCGTACCACTTGCAGTGGGAAAATCCCTTATTTATTTAATCAACTTGTAGTATGATGTCTATTTTTCTTTATTATTATTAATTTCCTGTTAAAATTAATCGCTCACTAATGTATCAATCATTTCAATTTCCAATATTCATAGATGGTCATGGCTAAGTTCATGTTTGTGTAATCTGAAGAATTCCATTTCAATCAACAAATACCAAATCGATTATTCTATCATATCCCAATAAAAAATATCATACAAATGAATGCTTTCAGATTACCATGATCCCTCCAAGGTTCTGGATGACGCAAAACTTGAATCGGATATTCCACCACCTCCCATCGATGTGCCCGCCTATTCTTTGGACTTCCTGCAAGAGAAAACTGGCAAGTTCGGTTCAAAATCACTGGTTGGAGAAGGGTCATATGGGAAAGTTTATTATGCAACATTGGATGACGGAAAAGAGGTGGCCATAAAAAAGCTCGACAGTTCATCTGAACCCGACTCAGACAGGAAGTTTCTTACACAGGTTCGGTTGCTTACCTAGAAACAAAAATTAAGCATAATAGCAGGAAACGTCAAAACTACATACTCTTATACATAAGTCCAAGAAATTGTCCGTTTCCAATCTCTTCAGGTTTCAGTTCTGTCAAGATTGAAGCATAATAACTTCGTCGATTTACTGGGATACTGCGCAGAAGGAAGTAATCACCTACTAATGTATGACTTTGCCATCAATGGTTCTCTGCGTGATATTTTACATGGTACAAGATTTCAACTAAAATGTCAACATTTTTATGATTGAAATGAAAGGGTTCCTAATTTCTTGGCTCCAAAATACAGGAAGAAAAGGAGTCAAAGGTGCACAGCCCGGTCCTCCTCTCAGCTGGAGGCAACGAGTGAGAATCGCAGTAGAAGCTGCACAGGGACTAGAGTATCTGCATGAGAAGGCTCAGCCTCCTGTAATACATCGTGATATCCGTTCAAGCAACATTCTGTTATTCGAAGACTTCAAAGCCAAGATTGCAGACTTCAATCCGGCAAACCAGTCCCCAAATGCAACTGCGCGTCTCCACTCCACTAATATCTTGGGAACATTCGGCTATCATGCACCAGAGTCAGTACTCCTTCCTTAACTTAAACAATGACAACCAATCATTTCAAAAATGCTGCATCACCACTTTTTTCTTTCTTGAGATGCATAGAACCTGGATGTCTCGTACTCTTGGCGAACAGTTTAAAACTGTGTTGAGTTACTTGTCTTATGGGCAAATGAATCATGGGTGAGGATCCATTTCTTGTTGCTGTGAGCAACAAGGATCAGTTTCACTGTGGTTTATCCCTCCTGTTTAGGAGGGTTTCCACGATAAATCTTGTGCCTTGTGTCTCGGAGCTTGTCTTGTTTTTTTCTGCATGGTATCAGAGCCACGTGCTCCACCTCGTGCACCCTTCTTCACTTGAGAGAACCATTCTCTCGAGGATATTGTTGCTGCTGCAATTTTTGCGGTTGGGTTGCTCCTGCAGTGCTGTTGTGCGCTACTTCTACCTGTGGTGGCGATGCACAAGGGCTGGGACACTTGGAGGCCATCTTCTGTGCTTGTTCTCGGGTCGGGCTGCTACGTAAAACACTTGGTGTGTCGTGTAGCTGCTGAGGTTGCTCCCTTGTTGCGGTGCCTGTCATTTGTTGTGACTTGGATGCACTCCATTGTGTGCCTTACAACTTTCAAAAGCTTCATCGTTGCTACTCATGGAGGCTTTTTCCCTGATTTCGAAGTGAGGAACCGTGCTGTGTGGGTATGCAGCCCTCTTTCTTATTGTTCAGGGTGGTGCTTATGTGGGTGGCTGGTTGCTGGTGCTTCTTGTAGAGACATGAATTTAAGGTGTACACAAGGTGTTTGACAGATTGTCTCTTAGAACTGTGACGATATAGTGTGAGATGCAGTTGATGAGAATGCTCATGGTCCACTAGACGTCAATAGTATGGACTTCCTGAAGCTCGTACATGTGTTTGGGTTGGAGAAAGTCTTTCTTTTTTATTCTCTTTGTGTTTAGCCTTTAGTTGCAGTTGTTGCTATCCATCGGATTTCTTTGGACTGAATCGGGATTACGTGGTGATTGGTGTTGGGTTCCAACCTTTAGTGTGGAAAGAATTGTTGTTGTTGCTTCATGATTGGGCTGAACTAAAGCTGAAACATGCTTACTTGTTTGTTATAATCAGAGATTGGTTCTGTTGAGCTCACAAGGTTGTGTTCTCTCCTACATGGCAGGTGATCCAAAACACGAGTGGATAATTGACAGTGGTACCACTGATCATATGACCGGTGATCCAAAACTATTTAGAGCCAACAAATTGGCCTCTGGTAGGGATCACGTCGCCCTTACGGATGGATCATGTGTCACTGTGGCTGGGAAAGGAAGTGTATCCATGCTTGATAAATTCACCATCCACGATACACTTCATTTTTCTGATATGTCGCAAATCTCCTTTTTGTTAGAAAGATAACTGTGAACTTGTCTTTTCCGTTGATAGATGTGTATTGCATGACTTGGAAACAGGAAGGAAAATTGGGATTGGCCTAGTTTCTGAAGGTTTGTATCACTTACCAATTAAAGTGGCATCTACTTTAATGTCTACGATTTGAGGAAGGAAGAACAAGAATGATTGCCAATGTCATCTTACAATGGCACGAATGTCTTGGCAATCTCCCATTTGGTTATCTTAAAGAAATGTTTCCTTCATTATTTGAAAACTTGAAGTCTACAGACTTAGTGTGTCATGTTTGTTTGAAGGCAAAGCACACTTGTGCAACATATTCAGTTTCTAAAAGTAAGACCAGTGAGCTTTTTGAGCTAATTCACTCTGATGTTTGGGTTCCTGCTAATATTCTTATAATGGCTATAAGTACTTCACTACTTTTATTGATGATCATTCTCGAACAAGTTCTGTTTATTTACTTTGAGATCGTGGAGATCGATCCCTGTAGAAGTTTGGAGAGTTTTAGGTGAGCGTGGTTTGACTTGGCTTACGAATCTATTCAATGTTATTTGGCGAAGCAAGAAAATGCATGAAGATTGGAGGAGTATCGTGGTGCCTCGTTATAAGAATAAAGGAGACATTCAAAATTGTTCAAATTATAGAGGTATCAAGCTGATGTGTCACACTATGAAAATTTGGGAACGTGTGATCGAAAGAAGGCTGAGGCAAAATTCCAATGTAAAACAAAACCAATTCGGATTCATGCCAGGTCGCTCAACGACTGAAGCCATCCATTTGCTGAGGAGAACAATGGAGATTTATAGAGCTAAAAGGAAGAACCTCCACATGATATTTATTGATTTGGAGAAGGCTTATGATTCTGTTCCACGAGAGATATTGTGGAGAGTGTTGGAGAAGAGACAAATACCATTCCTATACATTAACCTCATAAAGGACATGTATGATAGGACTTTATCTTGTGTAAGGACCCCGTCTGGGAACACTGGATATTTTGACATCAACATTGGTTTACATCAAGGTTCTGCTTTGAGTCCATTTCTTTTTACTTTGATTATGGACGAGATAACCAGTCACATTCAGGATGAGTTACCTTGGTGTATGTTATTTGTTGATGATATTGTGTTAATTGACGAGACTAGAGATGGAATAAATGAGAAGCTTGAGGTCTGGAGACATGAGTTGGAGACTAAAGGATTTCGTATAAGTAGGGCTAAGACGGAATATATGGAGTGCACTTTTGATGGAAGCAATGATGAAGGAATCGAGGTGAAGATTGGTGATGATAACATTCAGAAGATAGATTCCTTTAGATATCTGGGATCTATTCTGCAACATGATGGGGAAATTGATGGAGATGTTACTAATAGAATAAATGCAGGCTGGCTAAAGTGGAGAGGAGCCTCTGTTGTTCTCTGTGATAAGAAAATTCCTTTAAAGATTAAAGGAAAGTTTTACAAAGCAACTGTGAGACCTGCTATGCTTTATTGATCTGAATGTTGACCTGTGAACCATAGACATGTGCAGAGAATGAATGTAGCAGAAATGAAAATGCTAAAGTGGATGTGTGGACACACACGTAAAGATCATATTTGGAATGATGTAATCAAAAAAAATTTGGTGTAGCTCCGATCGAGGATAAGATGCGAGAAAACCGCTTAAAATGGTTTGGACATTTGCAAAGATCAGTTGATGCACTAGTTAGGAGATGCGAGTGTTGGGATGTTGAGCCAGCTAAGAGAGGGCGAGGATGGCCCAAGAAGTGTTGGAAAGAGACCATACAGAGGGATCTTAGTTTTGTGGATATAAGCCCGGGATTGGCCCAAGATAGATCTGAATGGAGGCGACGAATCCATGTAGCCGACCCTACTTAATTGTGGGAAAAGGCTTTGTTGTTGTTGTTGTTGTACTTCGAGATCGTGAAGTTGTCAGCACCGTGAACAAAATTCAATCTTATTAAGACACAATACAAAAAAGTGATCAAGAGATCCAAGTCTGATAATGCCCGTAAGTATTTTTCTAGGGAACTGCATGAATTGTTTAGTGCAAAAGGAACTGTTCATGACACTTCTCGCAGTTGTGCCTCTCATCAGAACAATGTAGTAGAGCGGAAGAATAGACATCTTTTTTAAGTTAGCAGAGCTCTCCAATTTTAAAGAAACCTCCCCAAGAGATTTTGGGGAGGTTGTTCTCATGAGTGCCTTCCTTAAACAAAATGTCCTCAAGATGATTGAATATGGCTACTCCTTTTTCTATTATTCAGCTTGGGAGTAAGCCATTTGGTCTCCCTCCAAAGAATTTTGGTTGTGTCTGTTACTTTCACAATTATGCATGTGATGCAACGAAACTTGATGCATGTTCCAAATGAAGGTATCTTCTTGGGATACTCTCTGACTCAGAAAGTATATACATGCTTAAGCCCTAAGGATGGAAAATACATGTTACTAAAGATGTCTCTTTTATTTAGCACGAATCTTATTTTCCTAACATTCCCTTCAGGGAGAGAATGGAAGTAATAGCGAAGGAAATGTTGAGGATGTTCAAAATGTTCTTTTACTAGATACATGTGATATTTCTATGAACTCTATGGGTAACTCCAAATGGAATGATGTGGATACAGAGGGATGGAAGCTTTGTTCTCCTCGATGGCAAGAAAAAGCTTACAACAAGAAATATCTACAAGGGACTCAGATGCAAACCCTATAAAAAGATATTAATCAAAATCATGTCCAATCATGGATGTTCCAAGTCCTTCTATTATTTGTTGGTGATTCATGTTCTAATTTAGAAAGTGATCAGGGAAAGGATGTTGATAACAACAATGATGTCGATGGTTGATCATTTCTGAAGGAGACATTGCACATAAACATGGATGAAGGGAAATAAAGCCCCCCTATGCAGAATGTACTAGATAGCCTATTGAAAGATATGTCGGTTACTCCAAGCTTAGCGAAAATTATAAATGCTTTATCTCATCATTATCTGACTTTGTGATTCCTAAATATGTTGTTGAAGCTAAGGCTGGTCCTAAATGGGTCCGATCTATGCAGGAGGATATTGGAGGCTCTTGAAAAAAACTGTACATGGGACATCATAGATATCCCCAAGATAGTGCACATCTGACTGGTTCGAAGTGGGTCTACACCATAAAATACAAGTCAAAGGGTAAGTTGAAAGATGCTAAACTTGTTGCACGGGGGTTTAGTCAGAAATATGGCATTGATTACCTATAGACTTTTGCCCCTCTACAGAAAATGAATATTGTACAAATTATGATCTCTCTTGTTGTTGTCAAAGATTGAGAGCTTCATCAGATGGATATGAATAATGCCTTTTTGAATAGAGATCTTCTGGAAGATGTTTACATATATATGTCACATGGTCAGGAGAAGACATGAAAATGTTACAAACTAAAAAAAAGCTTTATAAGGTTCGAAACAATCTCTCAGAGCATGTTCGAGAGGCTTAGAATTGTAATGCTCAAGTTATGACTCTTATTCCATGACCATCCTAAAATCAAAACTATCTTTAAGATACTAAGAAATTAACGTCAGATTACAGGAACTTCCTGGAAAGAAGAATGCCCACTATACTTTACAATTCTTAAAAGACCTCCATTATTATTGCTTCATTAAATAACCATACACAAAAGGGACACACAAAAAACACGAAATTTAGGAGGAATTCTTGCAGGTGCAAATGCTCGATATACTCTCAAAATCGTTTAACACAACTTCAGAAGAAGCTCAATAAGCAAGACATGGAGTGTATTGCAAGTAGCAGAAGCAAGCTATTGAGATTTATCCTGTGAAGATTGATTGGTTGGATACTAGTGGAGAGCATTGCTGATGTGGGTGATCTCCCTCACGCCTTTTGATTGGCTGAGAGTTGTTAGGTTGGATTGCTGAAATGTTTGATCGGCCTCCTACATCCTGATTGACTGAGAGTTGTTGGGCTGGACTACTGAGATGTCTCATCCGCCCCTTGCATCCTGATTGGTTGAAAGTTGTTGGGATGGATTATTGAGATGCCCGATTCACCTTCTCCATCCTGATTAGTTGAGAGCTGATGGTGTGGATTGCTTAATACAATTGGTATTCTTTTGTTACAGAATAAACGGGTCATGGAGTATCACATATTGTATCCCAATATTGTTGGGAAAATGATCAAGCTGTTTATTCCAAGAACCCTATACGCTATTATATAGGAGAGTAGCCTGACGGTAAATTACATAAAGCATACATAAGTAAAGACAGTTAAGAAACGGTCCGAGAAATGAGAAATAAACGATGTAACATAAATATATCTCTACACCCCCCTCAAGATGGAGCATAGATGTCGATCATGCTCAACTTGGACGAACACTTCTAAAAAGGTCCTCGGAGTAAGGACTTGATGAGTATATCTGCAGTCTGGTCCCCTTAGCTGACATGAGATGTGGAAATAAAACCCTTCTAAATCATGTCACATGTATAATGGCAACTAACCTCAATGTGCTCAGTATCTTCATGAATTATTGGGTTATTCGCTATAAATATAGCAACCTGGTTGTCGCATTTCAGTGATACGGGAAGAGGAACCTCTATGTATAGATCTGTAGGAACAACTCGAACCCACATCATTTCTATGCTAGCCTGGGCCATAGCACTATATTCAGACTCAACACCAAACCTGGCCACAACAGTTTGTTTCTTACTCTTCCATGAAACAAGAGAATATCCAACATATACGGCAAATCCTGTGGTGGACTTCCTATCCTTGGGGCACCCTGCATAATCTGCATATGTGTATGCTGAGACGGTGATCGACTTGCCTTTTCTAAAAAAATAAACCTGCACCTGAAGATGAATTAAGGTACCTTAGTAGCATATGTATAGCATCCATATACCTGACGTGGTTGCTCCATGAACTGGATAACCCTGCTAACTGCAAATGAAATATCTGATCTGGTAATCATAACATAAAGGAGCTTTCCCACCAGTTCTCTATACATTCTCCTGTCTACTTCATTAGTGTCATTATCGTACAACTTCGTGCTTGGATCCATAGGTGTAGTAGCAGGTCTACACCCAAGTATACCCATGTCACTGAGCAAATTGGTGACATATTCCCTCTGGGTCATTACTAATCTTTGATGATATCTGACAAACTCCAGTCTCAGAAAGTATCAGAGAGTTCCAAGGTCTTTGGTAACGAATTCACGACCCAGAAAGTCTTTAGCCATCATTATTCCCTGTAGGTCATCTCTTGTAGTGAGAATATCATCAACATATACCATAATGGCAGTCATACCTCTGGTAGTTCTCTGTGCGAAAAGAGAATAATCTGCATTGGATCATTTGAGCCCTTGTTTTTCAAACAAATCTGAGAGCTTCTGGAACCAATCTCTCGGGTTCTGCTTGAGTCCATATATGACCTTATGAAGTTTACATACATGTGTACAACCCCCCAACCTGGTGGTTGCTATATAAAGACTTCCTCCTGAAGATTGCCATATATGAAGGCATTATTGACATCAAGTTGAAACAGAGGCCAATTTCGAAGAACTGCAACAGATAAAAGAATCCATAGGGTAGAATGATGCGCAACAGGGGAAAAAGCATCTAGATAGTTTGCCTCATGTATGTGTAAAGCCTCGTGCAACTAGCCTGGCCTTGTATCGATCAATATTGCCATCTGCATTCTATTTCACTGTAAAAACTCATTTGCAGCTCACTAACGATGCTCCAAAAGGAGCGGGTACTAAACTCCAAGTACCTCTAGACTGTAGAGACGTCATCTCCTCCTCCATGGCTAGATACCACTGACTATCTGCCAATGCCTCCTGGTAAGTCTGTAGTATGGCTACTATATTCAAAGAAACTACAAACTTCCCAAAATCATCTGTCAGACGCTCGAAGGTGACATGAGAAGCAATCAGATACGATATACATGAATGTTGCTGCTTCCTAATAGCAATGGGTAAATCCAGGTCACCGTCGACTGTAATGATGTGGTAGTGGTGGACTAAAATAATGGGAGGTGGTGGGGCTGATGGTGGTAGTGGAGATGGTGAGGAAGATGGTTGACGCATGGGCGGAGGTGGAATGCAGACCTGATTATCTGAATTTGAAGGAGCCAACCTATCACCTGTAGGCGAAAAATACATGACAGACTCGAAAAATGTGATATCTGCACTGACATAACCCTTCTGAGTTCTCAAGTACCCGACAAAGACACATTTGACAGCCCCTTGAGAGAGCTTGCCAATCGTTGGAGACAACCGATGCTAAATGCAACAAATCTAAAAACATGAGGGCTAAGAGAGAACAACGCTTTGTTAGGAAAAACAAGTGAAAAAGGAACTTTCTCCCCCAACACCGATGATGGCATGTGGTTAATGAGATAACATGTTGTGAGAATCATATCACCCCAGAATGAATGAGGAGCACATCACTGTATCAGGAGTGTACGGGTGACATCAAAAAGGTGGCGGTGCTTTCTTTCAGCAACACCATTCTATTGAGACGTATAGGCACACGATGTTTGATGAAGGATACCATTTGAAGAAAAGAATTGAGAAAACACATGTGTACAAAATTCAAGCGTATTATCAGTCCGTACAGAGGTTAAAAACACATTCTGCACTTCTCTAATAAAATTTTATCACATTTCCAGCTTTTGATTTATTCTTCAACAAGAAGACCCAGGATAGATGACTAAAATCATCCACAACCACTAAATAAAACATATATCCTTGATGATCGGGAACATGACTTGGACCCCAAATGTCTATATGGAAAAACTCAAAAGGGGAGATACTGCTCCGACTCCGATGACTAGGAAAGACTGGCCGATGATGCTTTCCTAATTGACATGCCTCACAGTTGAATGACGAACGACGTGAAATCTGAGGAAGGACTTGACGCATTTTCTGAAGTGGGAGATGACTTAAATGCAGATGCCATAGAAGGGGGAAACCGATCTAGTAAAATGGGATGATAGACCAGCATGCGGTGTGTGCGTCAGTCGACAGAATCCGCCCTGCTCACGGCCACAACCAATCACCCTGTCCGTAAGAATGCCCATAAAAACAAGAGATAATGGGTCAAAAATGGCTCGACAATTTAAATCCTTAGTAATCTGACTGATAAATAGTAAGTTCATTGAGAAATTAGGAGCATGTAGCATGTTCTACAATCGCATAGAAGGTGTCAAGGTGATCTCCCCTTGTCTCATGATAGAGAAATGAGTCCCATCAGCTATGACCACTATCCTTCCTGGACAAACCTACTATAAACTATTAGCTGACCTCCATCTCCACACAAGTGATGTGTGGCACCATAACCAACAATCCACCCCGAGATCTGAACCATGATAAGAAGTAGAGGCATGAACACTACCTGAGGTGCTTGCTCCTGCAGTAGCGGTAAAGTCCGAGCTGTTTTCTGAAGCAGGCGTTGTAGTATTAGATAGGGGCACAATGTCTCTCAATCGAGACACAAGATCATCATATCGTTGATCCGATATGAGTGGAGTAGCTTGGTGATGTTGGGCAGGTTCTGCTACACATGTTGATGCTGGAAAATCATGCTTGGAGTAGCATGTATCTTCCGTATGACCAGATCTGTGACAATAGGTACAATGTGGTCCACGACCACATCCACCTCTGCCACGTGATGCCCGTCCATGAAACTGAGATGAATTGCCTCTTCCATGAGAGGCTGTCATGGCAGAAGAATTTAGTATTGGAGATGGAACATTGATCCTTCTCAACCTCTGGAAGGCCTTCTTTATGGGAGAAATGGTAGCATCAGCCAGTATCTAGGAGGAAGAAGCCTCGTATTGTGTGTCGAGAGAGGCCAGAGACACTCCAACCATTGTAGTATTCCTAAATGTATTCATTTGCTCTAGAGTAGCTGTGAGAGGCACGAAGCTATGAAGCTTCTCAAACAATCCGTGCAAGGCAGTATAATGTGCATGTAATGGTCGGCCATTCTGCTTAACAGTAAAGATGTCATGCTATTTATGTCAAATTTTCGTCTCATTCTTGGCCTGTGAATACATGGCAGCAAGAATATCCGACATGGCTTTGGTTGTGGGCTGGTGCAGAACATCTTTTGCAATATCTAGTATCAAGGTACCAAATAATCAGACTTTGCATATGCATCATCAACTTCCCATGAGGCATACAACCCTGTCTTCTTCGTCGGTTATTCCTCAATAAGAATATACTTCTTACCCATCGACTCTATTAGGCTCATGAATTGCATGGCCTACAACTCGTAATTCGACCCATCCATCTTGATTATCAGCACTGGACCTCTGAAGGCGCTCGTGGTGGGGATATCAACCTTATTCTCTGATATCTTGTTAATCGTAGAAGACGAGGATAGTAGATTTGATAAAGTAAATGTTTATATTGACGTAAAGAAGTTGGTTGCATGTGTAGACTTAGATCGCAACCAACCCCCTCAAAGAAATTGGCGCGAACACGACCCTGATCACTGGAGATGCAACAATGGGGACCGTCGGATGTGTTGTGGTGATCGCAGTGGTCGAGAGGGTTGCGAGAGCCGAGAGGGTCATGGGGGCCATAGTGGCTGAGAGGGTCGCGGGGGCGGCGTGAATCGCGATGGCAGAGGCCGCAGGGGTGGCGTGAATCGTGATGGCGGAGATTACTGGCAGCGGGAGGTTGCGTGGCCGCTGGCCACGAGTGGAAGCGCACGAGAAGCAAGGCGGTGGAGGGCTAGGGTTAGGGTTTCGGGTACAAGAGCTCTCGTCTAGGATCACCGCTCCGATACCATGTTAGGAAAAATGATCAAGCTGTTGAGTAACCTATGGGTAAAATACATAAGCATACATAACTAAAGATAATTAAGAAACAGTCTGAGAAACGAGAAATAAACACCGCAACATAAATATATCTTTACAAATTTTATTCCGGCAATAATAGAGGGAGTTTGATTTGGGCAAGTGGAGTAGACATAAATACTCATCCTGTGTAATTGTGTCGCTTTCTTCTCTTATTGTGGTTCTCTTCATGTCGTGCTTGATCGGATCCATCCCCAACCACTTGTATTAGAGAAAGGTTCGGAGATCAACCTCTACACAAATGGTTGAAGAATAGACAATCAAGATCGAGAAGTTCAATGGATCAGACTTCACATTCTAAAAGATTCAGATCGGAGATATTCTATACGAGAAGGATCTTTACCTTCTGATCAAAGGGAAGGATCCCGAAACCATGAAGAGTGAGGAGTGGAAGGTCCTACATTGAAAGTAACTACGAACGGTAACGTTCAACCTTGCTCCATCGATGGCTTCAAATATCGCAAAGGAGACGACAACGGTGAATCTTTTCAAAGCCCTTGAAAAGATGTACAAGAAGCCATCCACATCAAATAAGGTGTATTTAATGTAGAAGCATTTATATTTAAAGATGAGTAAGAACTTTGTAGTGGCTTCACACTTGAATGATCTGAACAGTATCATTAACCAACTAAACTCTGTGAAGATCATATTTGATGATGAGGTAGAAGTCATTTTTCTTCTCTTTAATTTACATGATAGTAGGAATGCATTACTTGTAGCAGTTAGCAACTCCTCTGGTTTTGCGAAGTTGAAGTTGGAGGATGTTGTTGTTCTTCTTGGAGAAGAAGTATAAAAGAAGACGTCTAGAGAAAAACACTCGTCAGGTTCCGCCTTGACTACAAAAGAAAGAGGCGGGAAGAGCTACAAGAACCAAAAGCATTCCAAAGGAAAGTCAACAAGATGAAGGTCCAAATACAGAGATCTAAAGTCTATGGTGTGTTGGAATTACAATGAAAAGGGGCATTATAAGATAAAATGTAAGGCTCCAAGAAAGCAAAAAGGAGAAAATGACGTATGTAAGAATACTGTAAACCTTACTGAAGATGAAGATAATGATGCTTTAACGTGTTGCAGATGCTTGAAGTGTCCTGAATTGTGGACTCGGATGCTTCATTTCATACCACCCCACAAAAAGGATATCCTCCAAAATTATGTGAGGTGATTTTGGAAAGGTGCGTTTAGGAGGTGATGAATACTGCAGCATAATAAGGAAGGGAGAGATTGGCATATCCCAATCCATTAGTGGCTTCTTGAGATTGAAGAATGTTAGACATGTATCCAGTCTAAAAAGAAATCTCATATCTATTGGACAATTATAAGAAATTAGTGTATTGATCATTTGATTTAGATTCGTGGAAGATGTCTACGGGATCATTGATCCTTGTTCGTGGTAAGAAAGAAGGAACCCTATATATTGCATCAGGCTCATATGACATTTTTTTGAGTGAAGGATCCTTGATCGCATGAGTGAAAAAAGAATAAAGATCATTTTTTTGAGAGAATAAAGATCATACATAAGAAAGGAAAGTTGATATGATTGTAGATTATTGATCTAGACTTCTGTGAAGATAGTATCTTGGGAAAGCAAGAGAAAAACAATTTCATAAAGACTGTAAGAATACAAAAGACTGAAAGACTGGAGTTGGTTCATACAAATGTATAGGGGCTATCTCAGGTACCATCCCGTGACAGATCTCACTATTTTATTACTTCCATTGATGATGCAACCAGAAAATTTTGGATTTATTTTATCAAACATAAATCTGATTTGTTTAAGTTATTCAAGATGTAGAAGGCTTTAGTTGAGAATGAGATAGGTTTAACGTTGAAATGTCTCTTAATCAGATAAGGGGGGGGGGGGGGGGGGTACTGCAGCAAGGAGTATGGAACCTACTGTGCCAAGAAGAGTTTAAAAATAATCCCAAGAAATCTCAGACAGAATGGTGTTGTTGAACGTATGAACATGACTCTTTTAGAGTGAGCGAGAAGAATGAGGATACATGCAAATCTACCCAAACAACATTGGACTGATGCAATAAACACAACAATATACTTAATCGATCGAGGTGCATCTGCTGCATTAGATAGGGATCATCCAGAAGAAGCATGGATAGGAAAGGAGGTAACACTTTCTCATTTATGTGCTTTTGGATGCACAACTTATGCTCACATTAAGTACATCTTTGTTGGCTATGGTACAGATAAATATGGTATAGATTGTAGGATTTGGAGAACAAGAAGACAGTAAGAAGCATTGATGTCACATTGAATGAGTCTTTATTATACAAAGATGAATTGATAAGAGGAAAGAAAACTGAAGAATGAGATTGTGTGGAGTTTGATGAAACTCCTGAACAAAGAACATCATAGCTAAATGATAAGAATGTGCAACTCATCCCTCAGAATAATTCGTAAACTCTGATCCTATGGAAATCTTTCAGAATGAGCAAACCCCCTGCAAGATATTCGCCTTCCTTGAATTACTTATTATTGATTGATAATGGTAAGCTTGAACGTTTTGACAAAACTCTACAAGGTGATACAAGAAAACAATGGGAGTTAGCCATGGATGATGAGATGGACTCTCTCACAAGCAACATGACATGTGATTTAGTCCACTACTGAAGGGAAAGAAGGTTATGCACAATAAGTGGTATACAGGGTAAAGGAGGAAGCTGATGGTTCCATCAGATACAAGGCTTAGTTAGTGGGAAAAGGATTTCAGCAGCAAGCAGTGAGTCAATTTCATAGATATCTTTGCACCTATTGTAAATATCTCAAGCATAAGAGTAGTATTGAGTATTGTTGTAGCTGAAAATCTATATTTGGAGCAGTTGGATGTTAAGACAACATTTCTCCACAGAGATCTTGAGGAGGTCATTTACATGCAACAATGAGAGGGTTGCGTAGCTACTTGAAAAGAAGACAAGTTATGTGTAGTTATGCGTTTATTAATGGATCGGGAAACCTATCGTCCGGTCTTGGAGGGCTTCTGGTGTTCGACAGGTCGGATTCGACAATCACTGTATCGTTACCTCTCTCGGCTCTTGGATCTCAATCAATCAAATAAGACAACAATCACCCCACAATGTATGCTTATTCAATACAAATACGTTAATCAAAATTTATTTTTATTTTAACTCTACAAAATATATGTGTATAGTATATAAGTGTGAAGAGTGTCAAAACATGGAGAGTAATGAGGATTGGGTATTTATTGTCTATTAATGAAAGCAAACAACAATTGTTTTTGTACTTTTTTAGCTTTTTATTTTTGTGAGTTTTTAATTATATTTATTTTTTATGAATTTTTATTTTTTATATTTTAATATTTTCTTTTAAATTTTTCAATTTTTTATTCTTTATTTTTAAAGAGTAATATATATAATATGTATATTATAAATACTATATATGATATATATAATAAAGAAAATGTAAGAATATAGGAAATATATACGAGATCGGTCCTTTTATTTTTTAAGGGTTTTAAATATATTTATAGGTATTTATAATTAACAATAGTAATAATATTATGTACATAAGTAATATAATATGTATATAGTTATATAGGGCTCTATATTTTTAAATATAATTATAAATAGTCAAAATTCAAAAAATAATATATTTTCTCTGTTTTTTCTATAATTTTTGCTAATTTCTATGCATTTTAATGCATTAATTTAATTAAAAATAAAAATAAGGGTTTCCTTGCAATTTCCCCAAAAACTTAAAAGTTACATTGCAAATTTCGAATATTAAATAGAAATACAAGAATCCGAAGGGGCCTCGCTGCAAAATGACCCGCCTCACGTAGAGGTCCACATGCGGTGAGCTGGCATGGACCATGTAATAATATTAAAGAAACACGGGGGTCCACACAATATATACACAAGTTTTTAAACTACGGTTAATATTTACAGAACCAATACGTAAATACAAAAGATTCCAAGAAGGTTTACCCCTTAAGTGGCTCGATCTGGCACTTTTCTTTATGTCACGTAGCTGATTGGGTGGCTATGAAGGATGTTGGTTCGCCAATTGTTGGATGGCCCAGATTAGATCCGGGCCTTATTCTTTCTTTTATAGTTCTGAGGTATATTGGACGAACAACCGAGAATTCAGCCTTGGTGTTTCTTTGATCGTTAAATACATCCACCTCCGGTGTCTTCCTTCTCCTCCGATGAGCTTACTACCTTCACAATGGCCCTCTGCAAATGCATGACATTAGATGGGTCTGGGCCCCATCAGAGAGGGCATGCAGCTCAAGGAGACCTGGAGCTCTGATATGAGCTTCGGGAGGGCTTCCAGGTGCATGTTCGTGGATCCAGTCTGCACAAAAAATGAAGAGGGGCTCGATAAGACTCCCTCGACCCAAATACTAAAGCTGGAATAGCAGGAATTGACGAGGTGGATGAGCTCCGGTGATAGGTGATGAAGGGAATTCGTCGGACCACGATTCTTGCATAATTAAGGGTGAAAACAAGGGTTTTTGAGGAGAATGCGAAGGGGAACAAAGATGGAGTGAACAAATGGGTCGAAAATAGTCGAAGCATCGTGAATTTGACTGGAGCTTAAGGCTCTAGCTAATTTAGATCCTAAAATTAAACTAAGATTTAAACTAAATGCTTAAATTAACATCTACCCTATGCTATGGAAAAGATATGCAATGAAAAGACAGAAGGAAAGCAGCTCGTACCTGTGGAGCAGGGAGCAGAAGGAAGGCCCGTCGGAGGTGTCCCGGCAGACATTGGGCTGCTAATTCCATCCTCTTATCCTCGTCGAATAGGCCTGGATGCTCGTATTGTCACCACAGGCTTCAACAGGATGGGTTCCTAAAGGGGTTACGAGGACCAATAAGGAAAAAAGAACGGTTTAGAAAAATAAATGACTTTATTAATTTTAGACTAAAACATAAAAAATATTTATTATTATAGTTAGTATTTTATTATGATTTTTTATTTATTTATTTGCTATATTTTATTATATATCAATATTTACATGTATATACATAAGTATATAGACCTATGAGGTATTTTTATTTTTTTTTGCATTTCATATTTTATTATTATATTTACATATTTTATATATTTATAACTTAGTTAAATACATATTTACATATTTTTAGTTTATTTTTCTGAATTGATTTATGTACTTAAATGAATATGTATATGTAGGTATAGTTTACCTATAGTTTAATACTTTATTTATTTTGATGAATTTTTAATAATTTTATTCTATATTTATTTTTTACATGTAATTTAGATAATATTTACAAGTAGATAAAAAATGAAAGAAATGTAAACATATAAAGAATGAATATATTGGACATTATATACAAGTATTCAATACAGTAGGAACCCAAAAGCCAACTTATGCATCTTAACTCTAATTTTAATTTTGATGAAATCAACTTCATTAAATAGATAATTAAATTTTATAAAAATAAACGTGAGTTTGGTAAATTTTGAATTTGTATGGAGGAGATACAGGTCTGGAAAGTTTTTTTGTAGCCTTTTATTCTGAGTGTCCCGATTGAACTGTATATTATTTTTGTGTGAAATCAACTTTGTATTTTTATGTACAATATTTATGTAGAGAGTTTTATTATTTGAGGTACAAATAATAAAGAATAAAATAGATCCCTAAAAGACATTTATTGATGAATTAAAATTAGGGTTTTGTGAGTACTTTATGTACAGTTTATGTACCCTATCTCCTCCAACTTTATTCTTTGTCGAGCATGTCATCATGATGACTAGGCCTGAGGATCTAGAATCACTCAGTGTCTTTGACAGTTCATTCTTTTTCTTTTCTTTCCTTTATTCTTTTATTTTGGTATTAAATACATATATTTATACTATATTTTAATGTCACTTATTAAGTGTTATTTTGTACAAATTGATGCTATATACATACATTTAGCTAGGGATTTAAGGCCAAAATGAAAGAATAAAGGTGATGAAATGGAGATTCATCATCACCATATACTTGGGTTTACTAGTCCCTTGTAAATACTTATGACAATGAGTGCAAAGAAAGAAAATAAAAAAATAAAGAAAAAAACTTGGAATAATCTTTGACTCTTACACTAGTCTTAATAAAATCAAAATTTGAAGCTCAGTTAAGACCTTTGGCTTCTTGATTTGTTCGGAACCACATTAAGGTTAGGAAGTATGGCACAACAACCCTTAGGTTCCATAGTCCTGTTATTCAGTTCAATTCACATTCTGGTCAGAACAATCCTCTCAGTCGCGTACTCTTGTAACCTTGAAATGGCAAGTACCATGTGTGTGAATAGGGTTAGCTCTTCCCGGACAAATCACTGAACTATCAAGGAGTCTCTTCCTTTGACAACTCGTCCTCCGGGAGATGGATATTTCCTTCTAAGATTAGGTGCATGCTAGTTCACAACCGAAAAGAGAGAAGCTAGAAGAAAGGAAAAAGAAGTGGAAATGGACCAATGTAGTCTCATTTCCTTATGAAGCTCGACCAGTGTAACCGAGTCTTCACCAAGAAGCATGCTTTTTCTGGACGCTTGAAATTTTTGGAATTTTTGGGGTAGGATTCTCTTTGGATATTTACTTTGATTAAATTGCTCTGCATTCTTGTTTTGCTCCGACGGATATAGATTCTTTTGATCCGCCCATGTTTTGGGATCTTGAAAAAAGTTGTGCTAGCAGAGCATTATCCATCTGAAGCTTTATTTCAATTCAATCTCCAGTCGTTATATGTCCATGCTACCAGAAGAAGCAGGTTGAAGTACCGATTTTGACAGTCCCCAAGAATGGTTCCTGAGCAACCCTTGACAAAGTGGACTAGTATCATCCCGACTTAGATTCCAAGATTTTTCAACAATTCATCTGGGTTGAAGTAAGTTTTAAGTTTGAGGTTTCTATTCAAGCCTTTGTCTCAAGAGTCCTACAAATGATATGAAGGGTTCTAGTTAGATACATTGAATCGACTCATGAATATAGTCTCAAGGAATCTAAAGAATTAAGTCAATGTGGCCTGAAGCATCTGAATCTAGTCCTTAATGGGTTCCTCTGAAATTAGGTAGATTAAGGTTTAAATCAAGCTCTAATCTTCATACTTTATTTGGACTTGTTTAATTATATTGATCCTTCCGGAATATGCAAATGTTATACAACGCAAGAAAATCTTTTTATGTAACAATTTCTAATTTTGAACTTTTTTATGGATTTTTGAAAATTTCCACATTTTATGCAATTCTGAAAATATTCTACAAATTTTTTATAGTTTTTTTGGAAATTTTGAAAATATTAGGGGTTTTTATAAGAGTTACGTGCAAATTTTAGACTAGGAACATACACAATTGGTTGTTAATTATAGTTGCTTATAAGGGTTATTCATATCTTGATAATGATTTTTATTTGCTATAATTATGTACAAGGTTCTCAAAATAATTTGATAATAGATTTACAAACGTTTTTTTCAAAACTTTATTTTACAAATAGTTTTAACAAACATTTTACAAAGATTTGTACTAAGCCTTCTCTTGCTATAAGTACATAGATTCTTGCTCAAATCCACATTAAAAGATTCGACTATTTTTTATGATGGCCTCCGTCTACCTAACGCAACCCCTGCGAGAGTGGGATTTGAACCCTGGTCTTTTATGTAGTAGACAGAATGTACTACCACTAGGCCATTAAGTGTGTGCATTTTATAAATATTTGTAAAAATTGAAAATCATTTTTACAAAGATTTTTCAAACAGTATATATATGGATTTTTCAAAATATTTGTGCAATCATTTTCCAAACCATTTGCAAAGTAGATTTCAAAAATTTTTGCAAACAATGTCAATATAAAGGTTTAAAAATATTTTACAAAAGTTTTCCAAACGGTTTTCAAATATTTTTCAAGATATTTTCCAACCATTTTTCAAATCACGCGCAACACACCTCCTCTCTAGGTGGCAACAACAGACATAGCACGCGATCATGCTCTCTCCGGCATCTCAAGCGGGCAGCGATATTGCTGCTTCTCCTTCTCAGGCAGCTAGGTGGCGACTCCACGGCAAGCTCCAGGATCCAGGTGGTATCACACCGCCACTTACTTGCATTGGCGACTCCGTTAACGACATCGACAAACCCTCCAGCCACCCTAATGTTGTTGATCTCCCCCACGCGAAGAAGCTCCTCTCCCCTCGTGGCATCAAACAGAGAGTAGAGATGGCGAACTCTCAGATCGGTTTGCTCCTCCTTCCCCTCCTCTTTGTCGCCTTCACTTGCGCCATCGATGACATGGTTTCGCTCACAGAGGAGACCTTCGAGAAGCACGTCGAACAAGATTGCAGTGCCCTTGTGGTGGGTTCCCGGTCGGGGAACCCTAAATAGGGGTGGTCCCAAGTGGGTTGACGCATTAAAAAATGTGAATATGAAAAAGTGCAATAGTGTTTAGCCTAAGTGGGTGGAGACTTTTATAAAAAAAGGGATCGTGAGATGTTTTTGGGCTCAAAGGTGGGCACCACTAAAAAAAGAGAAGAGTGGCCCAATTCAAAAAAAGGCCCATTGTTTTGTAAGCTCGATTGAGCTGAGCTGCAGTCTTTTGCCATATTTGGATTGAGTTTCAAGGGTTAAATTGGACCATGAATTTATTTTTTTAAAAAAAGAGGTGCATACAAAAAATCGTACGCGGAAAAAGAATAAGAGATTGCTATAAAAAAAGTCGAGAAAAAAATGCGACCGCTTATTGATTTTTGTCTCTCCCCATATTTTTAGCTTCTCCCAACTTTGTCGATGTCATTGTGTTCCAACAAGTATGGGAGAAAAGGGGAGTATTGTGTAGAGTTTCATAGGTTCAGATTCTCTAGTCTAGAAGCCAGCCAGTTGTCAGAATCTACCGTTCATATTCAGACTCCACTTTTGGATTGGTTTCGAGTCTTTAGTATGACGCGCACGTGTTTGCGATCATCGGTTTTGTGGTCCCCATCTTTGTTTTTGGTCTTAAAGTTTTCATATGATCCATAGGGACTCCAGAGTAGAGATCCCATTCTCTATGTCATTGTGGGCTAGGGTTTTCATGTGATTTTATAGGGACTCCAAGGTAGAGATCCCATTCTCTGAGCTAGTACAGGAGAGACCCAGTTCTCCGACGATGAAACTTTCAGACTTCATTCTCCAGCGATCGTGGACTCCGACGAGGATGTTTCCACGGCTTCTTCTAGTTCTGTCCTTCAGAGAGATGGAGCAGTTGTGGGCCAGATTTCTCCAGGTAAAGACTCATTCAGTTTCAGTGACTCTGACAGGTGCAGTAAAGTGCACACGTTCATCGAGAGGAGACCTAGTTCGACTCACACTCCAGCCCGTGCATTCCTCCTTACCTGCACGACATGAGAAGCAACATCCTCGACAGCAACCGACAGTTGTGTATGGGTTGAGTTGATATTGTCTGTAGTATCTTGTATTGTGAGTTTGAGTGATCTCTTTCTATCTGTCCAAGCTGAGCATTGCATGCTCCAGCTTGAGGGGGAATGTTGGAGTATGTGTTATATGTAGATGGGTAATTGGATCTTGCTAGGGTCCAATTACCACACCCACTTATGTTTAGTCCCACATCTATTATTCTTGGGACATGGAGATTCGGTGGAAGCCTCACACCGCCTGTAACAGATGAGAGAAAGTTCAAGGAAACCATCAACCCTTTGAAGTATTCTCCCGTGATTTCATCCCACTCCTTAGGGAGTAGGATTCCACGTAAAAACCCCTATTATTTCATGTTGGAGATTTTATTTTTTTGAGAGTATCTCCAATGAAGGGAGAACAGAGATTCGGTGCTTGAGGCATGTTGGCACCGAGGTTCGTTGGTCCATTTAAGATTCTAGCTTGTGTAGAGAAGGTTGCTTAAAGAGTGGCACTTCCACCACAATTTGAGGGTACTCATGATGTATTTCATGTGTCAAACGTGCACAAGTATGTCAGAGACCCCAGGCATGTGATATCATGCAATGACTTGGTCGTCGAGTTAAATATTTCCTTTTTCGAGACTCCAATGCAGATATTAGATCGAGCAGTTTAACACCTGCAAAAGGAGATTCCCATGGTCAAGGTCCTCTGGAGAAGCCAGAATGTGGAGGATGCTACATAAGAGCCTGAAGTAGACATGAGGGAGAAGTACCCTCACCTATTTGCAGGTATTAAATCGAAACCCTAGTCTATTCCTCTTTGAGATTTTTATGGGTTTCACTTTCTTTGAGATTTTTTTATGGATTCTTACAATAGAAACACACGATCTATAGCATCACGGGTGGGGTATACCCTATGCTTAAGTCTCGGAGATGAGACTTTCTTTGAGATTTTTACAATGTGAAACTCTGAAATGCTAAAAATACTAAAACACAATTATGACTTGATCCAGTATCCAAAATGAACAGTTGAGCAATCTATCATTTAGTACTCTTTGAGACCGTTCCAAAAAGCCTAAGAACAACAAAAGCGGACACTGTATGAAAAGTTACGTACGAAATATGATGGTTTACGGCTTTAGAACCGAGAACCCGAGCCTATATAAGGCTAAGTGGTTGAACCATTTAGCCATTATATCCAAGCATGTCATCGGAGCTCCTCCCCAGAGCTCGTCGGAGCTTCGTCGCCGGCAACTTTTCTGGCCTCCGATCAGTGATCCGAAGATGTCACTTCGAAGAGGACATCGAGGTACATGCCATGCTAGCGTGCATTTCACGCTAAGCACCTTGAAAATGCAGATTTCAAGGTGGAGGATAAATCCAGGAAACGAGACACAAAGGTACAGATTTTGATTTTCACGTTGTTGGGTTGCACGTCTTTCGTACACCGTGTATTCATAGTTTCATGTCGATATGATGTCTAGATCATCCGGGATCGTGCATGCAAAGTTGGATCTCAGATCGTATCGTCGACTTCCGTCATGATTTCTGAGAGATCCGATGATCTGAAAAATATGAAACTTAGATCAGATTTATCCTTTTCCACGATCTATACACATGTAATTTGTTTCAAAATCAGAGACGAAAAATCGGACACGAAATCAAACCACCCACCACATTCAACTACGATTTCTGAGAGTCTTGATGATCCAAAAAATATGAAACTCAATCGTTGTTCCATGATCTATACACACATGTAATTTATTTCAAAATCGGAGACGGTCGGACACTAAAGCAGACCACCCACAACATTCAACTACAATTTCCGAGAGACCTGATGATCTGAAAAATAAGAAACTTAGGTCAGATTTATCCTTATTCCATGATCTATATACACATGTAATTTATTTCAAAATTGGAGACGAAAAATCGGATACAAAATCGATCTGTTCACATTCAACTATGATTTCCATGAGATCCGATTATCCGAAAAATATGAAACTGAGGTCGCGTTTATCTTTGTTCGATGCTCTATACAAACATGTAATTTGTTTTGAAATCAAAGATGAAAAATCGGACATAAAATCGGACGATCTACTGCATTCAACTGTGTTTTCCAAGAGTTTCCGTAATCGAAAATATGTGAAATATAAGTCAGCCTTGTTGAATGCTTTATCAATGAATCTAATTTATTTTAAAATCTGAAATAAAAAGGTGGACACCAAATCGTACCACCAACTCACGGTCTACGACTTTTATCAACCATAGAAGTGGTCTGATCGATGTAATGAGTCATTACCTTAGCAAATGTTAGTCATCTAAATAAGCTAATTATCGAACTACAGTGAGACCTTTTACAACTAAATCCAAATGGTTAAATGATGAATCATGGTAGATGATGTGAATGTTAATTGGATAAGGAATGAAATTAGGTAACTAAGTGAACCTTGATCAATGTTAAGTTTATTCCAATCTGAGTACTTCGAATCCGTATGATATATGGTTGTGTCGCGGTTGGAACCCTTTCCCGTGTGTCTTATGCTTTAGTGGTCTCCACGATTAAGGTACTCTCCCATATTAAGGATTGTGGTGCACGTAGTGCAGTTCAGTGTCACCCTGAGTAGAGGAGTAGATGCCGCCAAAGGATGGACTAGCACCCCCGAGGCTCGGGCTAGAAGACTAGATTGTCGCGACCCCAATTGTGTTGACTGGGTGACGTGTAGTTCTCGATGTTACCCCAAGGTTATTGCCAAGTTGCCGCAAGATGCCACCTTTTGAGATGTGCGCTTAGTATTCTAGACTTCGCTTTGTGTTATAGGATTAACACGGCTGGCTAATGATGGTCAATTGGTTACTCATCTTGGTTTTATGAGGAGAGTTCTCGGATGTGGTTAGCGAAGGAGGTGTTCTTACGATTTGCCTCATATCCGAAGAAAAACAGAAGGTGGTCATAGGAATGACTACAATTTGAGTTAAAATCACATTTTATAATCCCAATCTCAATTGAGTTGTGCCTACCATTGAGGACTCTTGTCGATGCATAGTGGTTGCCAAATGAGTTGCTTCGATCAGTCCCACTGTACTAGTGTCAGATTACTTGAAAGAGAATCGGGTTGGATATTAAATTGATACCATTGAAATGTGATTAATTCTAAAAGATAAGAAAACTATTAATGAAATGAGAATGATAATCTCGAAGGAAAGTGGAAAGGTTAGCAAAGGAAAGTGTTGGAAACTTAGATATGATACATCTGCTTCACACATGCCTACGAAGGTCCCCCAACCCTAAGATATGTTGTATCTTGGAGTCGTGGGAGACCCTCAAGTTCAAGACCACAAACTAATTCTATTTTTAATAGTAGTGTTGGAAAATCCTTAAAAGAAAAGATTAACTTAAAACATAATAATAATATGAGGGTAAAGATTCCACTTGTAAGCCTTACTTTCGAGAGTGACACTTACGTTCATGTGCACTTGTTTCAGTTTAGTCGGTATACTACTTGCTACTTTTACATGATTAACTGTTGTTTTCCCTTTCATTTAAGTATATTTGTACTGGGCAACTTTGCTCGTAACGTACCCTTTTTCGTATGATCCAACAAGTTCATATGACTCATCGCATCAGTAGGGGTGCGGTTTTGATGTTTTGGAGCATTTCAGTTTTATCTACATTTACAGGGTGCGTACTTGATGGTTCTTTGTAGTAGTTTTGACTCATGCTTGTGTACCTTTGAGAGATAGTTTTTGTACTTACACTCTGATGGATATTTTTTAGTTTTGCACATATTGGGAACATGGTGTTGTTGATATCTTATCAGTATGTCATGTTGTGAACGAAATGAATTATGCTCATGCATTTCCTTCTTTACTTGCTTATTTTCCTGTAATAGATACATTTGTTAAAATATATGTCTTCTGTATGTGGTATTTATGAGATGGTTGTTGAGTATCATGACATGTGGGATGTGATAGCATGACTCGAGATAAGAAGGGTCCTTGTGACATCAAGAAGATGACGGAGTTTGCGTTCAGCAACACCGTTATGCAGAGAAGTATACGCACAAGAAGTTCGAAATATAATGTTGATGGACTTGAAGAATTGAGACAGTTGAATGGTACAAAACTCCATGGCATTGTTCAGAAGAGACATATCTACTATAGCACAAAAGATTCTTTACATCATTAATGAAAGTTGGATGACAAACCCGCCTCAAACTTGTTATTCAAAAGAAAAATCCAAGAAAGTCTGAAATAATCATCAAAGGTGACAAAATAGAACAAGTGTCGATGGTGATCAAGAACACGACTAGGACCTCATGTATCAAAATGAACGAGCTCAAGTAAAAAATTGTACTATGATTATGAAGAACATGAAAACTAGAGTGTTGATGCTTCCCACAACTGAAATGTAAACTGAAATGAAATCTATGGGACAACTCTACATAGCTTCTGCAAAGGAAGGTGATCGAATTGAAGGTGATACATGTATGGAGAGACAAACCCAATGTGAATGGAAGAGGCACCATCATAAGGGAACCAATTCAACTTGTAGAGAGCCACTTAGTCACAGCCACATCCAATCACCCTACCTGTAAGTAAATCCTCAAATACAGAAGAAGAGGGGTCAAATATAGCACAATAATATAGATCCTTGGTGATTTGACTAATAGATAATAAATTCATAGAGAAATCATGTGCATCAAGTACATTATGCAGGTGTATATATGGTATCTGTTATAAAATAAACATGCGGAAGCGAACATGGAAAAAGATAAAGAACAAAATAAGAACGCGGGATTTACGTGGAACCCTACTCCGTGAGGAGCGGGATGAAACCACGGGAGAAGCCCTCAAAGGGGCATATGCTTCATTGCTTTTTCTCAATGAGTACAGGAGGTCTGGGGCTCCTTATATAGCCTTCCCAGAGCCTCCAAGTCCCACCATTGGGCGGTATGGGACTAAACACATGATGGGGTAAATGGATCTTCTCCAGGATCTATTTACCCTGTTACAACTCAATAGGTGCACTACCAAATACTCCAACACTCCCCCTCAAACAAACAGAAAGAAACTCAACTCACGCTATAGGACACTACGGACAATATCAACCCAACGCACACATGCTGCAGTCGAGGACGTTGCTTCTCATGCCGTGCAGGTGAGGAGAACGAACGAGCTGGAGTGTGAGTCAACTGAAGACTCGAAATCTGACCATCGAGTCTGAAACTGCACCTGAAGTCTCCTCGTCGGAGAACTGGGTCTCTCCCATCTGGCTCAGAGAATGGTGCACTGCTCTGGTGTACCTATGATACCACATGAAAACCCTTGCCCTCAATGGCATAGGAAATGGTCCTCTGCTCTGGAGTCCCTATGGATCACATGAAAATATGGCCGAACAACAAGAAGAATGATGGGGACCGCGAAACAATTGATGGCAACTTATGCTCATCTGCAAATGACCGCAAACTCGTGCGTGTCTGAAACTGGAGACTCGGAATCAATCGTCGAGTCTGAATAACCGTAGAGTCTGGAATCTGAATGTGAATCTGGATCTGACTCGGACATGTGACTCTACACATATACTCCCCCTTTCTCCCATACTGGTCGAAATAACATTGGTGACAAAGTTGGGAAAAGACAAGATAAATGGGGACATAATACCAAATAAGCCGTTACATTTTCTCGGCTTTACTTGCAATTTTTTTTAAATTGCATACGACTTTTCTTTGTATGCGCCTCTTTCTTTTTTTTCTTTTTTTTTCTTTTTTTTTGAAAATTGCGTACGGCTTTTTGTTAGATGTACGCACCTTTTTTTTCGTCGTCTTTTCTTCTTCTTCTCTCTCTCTTTTTTAAATACACGGCCCCTCTTTTTTTTCTCAACTCACCTCAGCCGCCCAAGAGGGCCCTTCAACTCTTTTTTTCTCATAGCAGGCCCATTTGGGCTGGACACAATCATTTTTTTAAAAAAAATAATAGCAAGGGTGTTGTTTTTAGGGTCCCCACGTTGGGACCCCTTCTTCTATTTTTTTTTGCAATCGTGCGCCGCCCCCCACTTATTTCTTCAATAGGGTTCCTGGGAACCCTTCCGCCTGCGCCGCTGGGGCATGGAATGCGCTGCCAGCATCTGGAGGGTGGCGATTTGCCAAGGGAGTTGCCGCAGCCGCCTGAGCTTCAAGGGCATGGAGATGCGCAGCAATGGAGTCACGAGGGAGACTTCTTGCTCGTTGCTGAAAGAAGTTGCGTAGCCGACCTGTGCGCATGAGCGCATGAAGGCGAGGGAGGAGGATGCTCGCCAGTGCGACCTGCTACGCTTGGGGCTTTGCCTGTGCGACCTGGGGTTGCATATGGGTTCATCGACCCATGCGATGTCGTCTGGGGTGCTGGCATGGGGCTGTACGTGAGGACCTTTGCACTTCGCCTGGAACGCCCCGAATGGCTGGAGCGTCGCAGATGGCGCTGAAGACCTGCGGCGCGCTTGGAGAGAATGGCTAAGGAGGAGTCGCGTGGGGTTGTGGGGCACGTGAACTAGGTGCCCTATCACCTAGGGCTGAGCGAAGAAGAAGAATGCGCCGCTTGGGCGCCTGGACAGAGAACAACGCCACCACCATTGTTTGCGCCGTCTGTTGGGCTCGATGTCCTGGATCTCGGAGGCGATCGGGTGCTCCTTGCAAAACTAGAGTTCCAACCGGAATCCTAACTTTCCTCAACGAAGAACAGGACAGATCATGGCCAAATATCCAACATATAATCTTCAACAATAAAAAAAATCGATTCTCAAATCGATCATAAAAATACAATCGAAGAACATGATAAAAAATCCTCGAGAATCGACCCGCTCTGATACCATGTTATAAAATAAACATGCGGAAGCGAACATGGAAAAAGATAAAGAACAAAATAAGAACGCGGGATTTACGTGGAACCCTACTCCGTGAGGAGCGGGATGAAACCACGGGAGAAGCCCTCAAAGGGGCATATGCTTCATTGCTTTTTCTCAATGAGTACAGGAGGTCTGGGGCTCCTTATATAGCCTTCCCAGAGCCTCCAAGTCCCACCATTGGGCGATATGGGACTAAACACAGGATGGGGTAAATGGATCTTCTCCAGGATCTATTTACCCTGTTACAACTCAATAGGTGCACTACCAAATACTCCAACAGTATCAAATAGATCTCCACATGTCATGTAATAGGGGAATGTATCCCATCTGCAACAACAATAGATCTGATTGGGGGTACGAATCGATAGACATGAACTGAGCTTTGTCCCCATGTAGATGATGTGATGTACCGGAATCCATAATACAATTTGACATGCCTGTCATGTAACAACTGGTAAGGACATAAGATATACTCAAATAGCTTGAAGGAATACTAGTAATGATGACAACATGAGTCATAATCTCCTTCATACAAGAGATAAGATCGTCGAACTTCTGATTTGTAGAAGTGACAGGTGGCTCAACTCACTTGGCAACATAATAGAAGTGGGATAACCATACTTCTAGTAGCATGTAACCTCAAAGTGGCCACAATGATGACAACATGTGCATGGCTGACACAAGTGCTTGCCTCCTCTGTCACGGACATCTCGTTCTCTGAACTAAGATGGACCTCTTTTGTCGTGAGCACCGGCCATCGTAGAGGAGGTATGATTGGTGGACGTAGAAGGAACCATGATTCTGTTGAGTTTGTTGTAGGCCTCCTCCGTAGGAGATAAAGACACGTCTGTAAGAAGATGGATGCGTTCCTCACCTAAGAATAATAGTTTGTGTTGATGGCCGACATTGCCTTGTTAGTGGATTGATAAACGATGTCATTGGCCATCTCGGTGATCAAAGTACCAAATAGCCATACACATACATATGCATCGTCTTGCATCGACGAAGCATTCATCCCAGTCATGTCGATCGGCTCAAACTGCATAAGGATATGCTCCTTGTTATTGTATTGCATGATGGTTGTTGGAGTATGTAATAGATGGATAATTGGATCTCTCCAAGATCCAATTACCTCTACTCATGTTTAATCCTACATCTACTATCAGTAGGACTCCGGTCTGTTTGTGGGGCTATATAAGCAGCCATACACCCCATGTAGTCATTGAGTAATTCTCATAGAAGATCTGTCCCTTTGATGCATTCCCTCATGGTTCCATCCCTTTCCTTCGAGAGTACGGTTCCGCGTAAAATCTTGAGCACTCGATGTTTTATTATTTCTTGTTTATCAATTTGCTTCCTCATTTCTAGTCGATTTTATGATTTCATTCTGTTTTTGAGTTTGATTATTATTATTATTTTTATTTATTATAAATCCGGCGAGCCCCCACTTAGAGGGTCACCACCAAGAATTCCATTAAGCAAAAAGTTAAGAGTACATTACTGTGTGTTTCAGAAATCAAACAGAGCGTTACAATGACAAACTACATTTTCATAATAAAATCTCTGGCTTTTGAAGATCAAATCATTCCTCGCCACCCAAATGACTCACAAAATGGCAAATATCTTCTGTGAATCACCCACCGAGTTCGCATATGCTACCCGAATAGATCTCCAAAATTCCTCCATCCCATCGCATCTGACCCCATGCAGACCAACCGTCGCCCATATACGCTCAGACTCCGGGCACTTGAGGAACAAGTGCCCCGAGTCCTCCTTCATTTCACCACACCTGTCACAGATCGTATCACCGATGCCCATTAGCCTCCCCCTCGCTTTATCCCAGATCCGACCCTTTCTCAAGCACCATAGGAAAAACTTGATGCTACTCGGAATGTATGATGCCCAAATAATTTTAACGTCCTGGCAGAGCTCCGCGTCCCGCTCCTCCGTTGAGACCCGCAGTTCCTCGAAAGCCTTTTTGACGGAGAAGGTCGTGCCCTCCAAGCTGTGGTGGTCCCTATCCAGCGAGAATAACCATGGATCCGGCAACACAGATAGGAGCCGTAAACACTCATCCAAGCGTTGATCAGAAAGCTCCACAACAAACATCGGCGCCCAACCCCCCGCATCCACCATGTGGACCAAGGAATCCTCCTTTGAAGCCGCCAAAGAGAAGAGACGCGGGAACCTCCCTTCCAACGTGTCGTCCCCCGTCTAGTCGTCACACCAGAACCTGAAGATGTGGCCATCCTACCCTTGGCCGGAGCTTATGCATCACACGAGGTAACGTCTGGCGAATGCTCGCCCAAAGCGGGGACTCGAAACGGCATCTAGCAGCCACCAGCTCGCCCCGCACCCCATAGATACACCGAACCAGTCTAACAACGAGCGAGGTGGAAGGACCCCAGATGCGAGCCACCCACTTCGCAATAAGCGCCATGTTCATTGTCTCCACATCTCGCACCCCAAGGCCCCCGTCATTCCGGCTCTTAGTAATGTCCTCCCACCTGACCAAGGGTACCCCTGCCCCCTGTTGCTTCCCATCAGACCAAAGGAATCTTCTCATCAAAGTTTTAACCTTCTTGCGGACCCCAACCGACATCAGACGAGTGGAGAGGAAGAAAATAGGAATTGTCGAGAGAACATATCTCAGTAGAATCAGCTTTCCACCTCGGGAGAGCATGGCCGCCTTCCAATCGGCGAGTCTCCTCTCCATCTTTAGCAACAACCCGTCCCAGTCCGATTTCCTCAACTTCCTGGCCATCAGAGGCAGCCCCAGATATGAAATAGGGAGGTCCCCCATTGGGCAGGTGGTCCAGCCTGCAATTGCAGTACGCTCGTCGTCAGACATCCTGAAGGTTATCACCGTGGATTTGAGTTTATTGATCTCAAGGCCAAACAGCACGTCAAAAATCTCCACCACAAGAACCGAATTCCTATTCTGGTCATCCGTACCCCCCAATAGGAGGATCGTATCATCCGCGTACTGCAGAAGGGGGATGGAGATGTCCGCTCTCTTGTATCCTTCGCACCAACCAACTTCAACCGTCTGGTTAAGGAGCACCCCCAGGGCATCAGCTACAAGAACAAACATAGGTGCCAATGGGCACCCCTGTCTCACCCCACACTACGGCTGGAAAAAACCCCCCTCCGGTCTGTCGTTCACCAACAGGGAGTAGGAGGAGGTGGTAACATACTGCTTCATCCAGATCCTTGGCAAAGTCGATCTTCCACAACGCCCCTCTCGCCTTCGACCGCCTCCAGTCAAGGCATATCTCTGATGCCATAACTAGCCCGTCAGCCATCTGTCTCACCGGAATGAACGCTGACTGCACCTGAAGCACCACCGAGTCCAAAATCCCACCGAGCCTGTTTGCCAACACCTTGGCCACCAGCAGCTACGCATTGGAGAGCGCAATCGGCTTGTAGTCCTCGGTCCTCGTAGGAGTGTCCTTCGGTAGCAGGAACATCAACACCCTGTTGATCCTCACGAATCCACCATTGCCTTCCCTGAACTCTATCATCACATCCATTATCTCGTCCTTCAGCAGGTCCCAGAACTCACGGTAGATAAACACCTGGAAGTTGTCCGATCCTGGGGGCCCCATCTGAGTTCAAGTCCCAAACTGCCCTCTTCACCTCCTCCACTGTGAAGGGATAGAGCAAACCCTCCGCATGATCTGGCGTCATGTTCCTCACCCCTCTTCCGGTCCAACCCCAGCCTTCTCCTCTTCTCCTTCGCGTCGCCCGCACAAAGTGGCTCGTCAGCGCCCCTCCCAGCCCTGTCGTCCCCGACACCCTGGCTCCATCCACCTCCATCTCATGGAAGTAGTTCCTTCTCCGCCGGCCGGATGCCATAGAGTGGAAAAATCTCGTGTTAGCATCCCCCTCCTTAAGCCATTTCTGCCTGGACTTCTGCCGCCATTCTACCTCCTCTTTTTTGTCCTCCAACATCAGCTCATACAGTAGAGCTTTCTCCTATCGAACTCTTTGGGGACCAGTCCTCTCTCATCCTCCAGCCCGTCCAAGCTGGTGACTTCTTCCTGGAGCTCCAATCTTTTGCTTCTCTGCCTCCTCAAATCTCGACCAAAATCGGTAAGAAATTTCCTCAAAGAGCGAAGCTTAGCCGCAAATTTGCCACCGCCGTTTCCTCAAATTTCCTTAATTTCCTAAATTCTCGAGTTTGATTATTATTTGTGATTATTCAAATTCTTAAGATCTGTTCATCATCGGGTGCAAGAAAAGTTAGGGTTCTCGATGGAATCCTAATTTTGCAAGGTGGTTATGTTCCATGGTGAGTTAGGGTTCCCAAACAGGAACCCTACTACAGCCATCAAGCAACATGGTGTACAACTCCATATCACCTTCAACAGAGGTGGTTGCTCCCCTAAGGTCGTACCCCAATGATGTACCTCCTACTCCATGAGCACCTCCAGGCATGGACAACTCGATCTCCAAATCACACTTAAGAAGAAAGAATCCAAGGTTTCGATTTCCCACCACGACACCAATCACGCTCCGATGGCGACGAAGATGCCCACTAGGAGGAGGAGGTGGATGATGTTGTCCTTGCTCCCCAAGAACACCTTTGCCCTTGCCTTTGCCGATGAATAAAAAAAAGGATCCAGGAGCCCTATCCCTGATCAAGTTCTCTTATGACTCGAGCCCAGTTCATTGTACCAACCAGGGCCCTCCTCATAGAGACCTTTCTTGCACAACCTCCAGCATTATGATGTGTCTTCTCCCTCGTGCACAATCACACCTCCGCAAGAGTCTCTCCCTCTCGTTGCAACACCCCCTCTCCTCCATGCTCTCCGCAATACCTTCAACACCACCTCAAGTGATCCACTCCACGCAATAATCTCCCTCCTCGTGCTGCAACCCTTCACGTGATGGAACCCCTCCAAGCGACGGTGCAACCTGACATGCTCCCTCCTCTCCAAGTGATGGATCTCGTCCACTGCAAGACCGTGCTCGCAATCGACTTGCCTTGGTGTCTCCAAACCTAGGTAAATAGCGGTCTTTTCAAAAATGAGAAAGAACTCATGTTTTTATTGAGCAGGGAAAAGAAAGAAGAGAATGGAATGCCCTAATACCAGTTGATCTCCATATGGTAAGCAGCGGTCCTTTTAACAATGTCATAGCATGCATGGACCAAAACTCATAGTTGCCACGTCCATGCTAACAATGGGTGCTGGACATGAAGGCATCCTAGGAATATGTCACCCTTGATTTCTGACATAATGATAAAGAGGTCAGTAGAGGACATAACCGGAACAATAGACTAATCTAAATGTGTCTACACAAGCATATGCGGAATCGGTTGTGTGTGCATACTCATGCCACATCAGTTCCCATCAATTTTGAAGACTCTCTGGGGTACGCTCATGGGTCTAGAGGTCTGATTTAATCGTAAACAGTCCAAAATCAGACCTTTTGGTGACCTTGAAAGGCACAACAACAAAGTAGTGTCACCTAGTGATCTTGGTAGATCCTTACGGTATGCAAGGAGGGACCACAAGGACAGACAGAATGATGTAGCAGCACACTGTTGCTGTCGAGAATTATGTTATGATATTATGTACTGTTTTCTTATTTTCTGGACTCTTATGTATTTTACCCATGGGGTCTCTCTATATAAGAGAGCCTAGGGTTCTATAGAATACAATTCACTCATTTCCACCAACATGGTATTAGAGCCAAAACCCTAACCCTACCCTCTCTAAGCCCGTCGCCCACCCTCTCTCTCTCTCTCCTCTCTCCTCTTGGCCCGCCTCCGCCGCCTTCACCGGTTCTCACCGATCCTCCGCCGTGCCCCGTCAACCCCAGCCAGGCCTCGCAAGCCCCAGCCAGGCCAGCCCTCCGCCGCCGAGTCCCAGCCAGGCCACGACCGGGACCCCCAGCCCTCCACCGAGTCCCGGAACCCCTTCGCTGGGCCACCTCCCAGCCCGCAGACCTTCGCAGGGCCACCCCCCACCCTCTCTCTCTCTCCTCTCTCCTCTCTCCTCTTGGCCCGCCTCCGCCGCCTTCACCGGTTCTCACCGGTCCTTCGTCGTGCCCCCTCAACCCCAACCAGGCCTCGCAAGCCCCAGCCAGGCCAACCCTCCGCCGCCGAGTCCCAGCCAGTCCCCGACCGGGACCCCCCAGCCCTCCACCGAGTCCCGGAACCCCTTCGCCGGGCTACCACCCAGCCCGCAGCCCTTCGCAGGGCCACCCCCCAGCCCACCTGGCCCTGTCACCTCTAGTCGGGCTCCGCTAGGTCCTATCAGGTCTTGTCGAGCAACCTCCCAGCCCGCAGCCCACCGCCGGATCCTCTTCTCCGACCCACTCGGTCGCACGAGTCCCTGCCAGCCGCTTTACCACTCGTCGGCCGATATAGTGACATGGATTTGAGTGCATAAAGTCTACATATGCATTCAAATCCTATCCGGTTGATGTAGACACCGTCTCTTGTCCACAAATCCTAGTTTTTCATCTCCGTCTGAATGTCAGAAAGTAAAGTCGATATGCCCTCCATAGGCGCCTTCAAAGGTCCTGCACCAATAGTCAAGATGGATGGGACGAACTATGAGCTCTGGACGATGCAGTTCATGAGTCTCATGAAGTCAAACGTTAAGAAGCATATACTTACCGAGGATGAATCGGCAGAGAAGACTGGGATCTATGCCTCCTGGGAGGCCGGTGATTCTTATGCCAAGATTTGGCTATCAGGCACACTGTCGATGGAGATTGCCAATGATGTCCTCCATCAGCCCACTACCAAGGCAATGTGGGATATTCTGGTTGCTACATATTCCCAAGTGCGGAACGAGACCAAGATGTTACAGCTCCATCATGATATATTCACGATGAAGCAAAATGGGTGGCCGCTTCACTCCTTGTACACGTCCCTGAGGGGGATGTTCGAGAAACTATATGGCACCATACCACTCATGGCGACACCAGAGCAGCAGAAGACTTTTCAGAATGCTTCCATGGTGGGCGTAATACTTGCATCGCTTGATCCTGAGTATGAGGCAGTCCGCTCTCAGATCTTGCCGATGCAGTTATTCCTCCTATGGAGGACGTTTACCGGAGGCTCAGTCGCATATCTGTTTCTTCCAGCACATCTACTCTACCTCCATCGACGATGGCGGTATCCCGTGGTAGAGGTAGTCAGTCTTCTGGTCGTGGACTTGGACCTCGTGGACGAGAAGGTCGCTTTCGCCAGCTGTGTTCATTCTACCATCGTACAGGTCACTCATAGGATACATGCTACTCTAAGCATGGGTTCCCAGCATCGGCACGTATAGCCGAGCATGGCACGTCTCAGTCGGCATCCACTACAGATAACCGGCTCAAAGAGCTTGTGGCACGTCTATGAGATATTATGCCTCAATCGTCTACTGATTCTCCAGGTGGATCTTCAGATGTTGCTTCTACAGCTGCTGCTAGTTCGTCTGCCGCTGCCAGTACCTCATGTAGTGCCACTACCTTTGCATCTTATCATGATCTCTCCGATTGGATTATAGATTCTGGCGCCACCCATCATCTTTGTCATGACAGAGAGAGACTTGAGTCATACAGGGACATCCCATCTGACCGCTCAGTGCTGATAGCATATGGGACTCATTCCCCCATTGTTGGATAGGGGGAGATCACCTTATCACCTTCTATGCATCTATAGAATGTTCTACATGCTCCTGAGTTCTCCATGAATTTGTTATCCATTAGTCAGATTACGAAGGATTTGCACTGTCGTGCTATATTTGACCCATCCTCTCTTATTTTACAGGACATACTAACGGGCAGGGTGATTGGTTGTGGCTTTGAGCAGAATGGTCTCTATCGTCTGGTCTGGAATTCCTATGCTGGCGTCTCTTCACATTCAGCCGGATCAGTCTCTCCGTAGACCTGGCATCTTCGCTTTGGTCACCTCCCACTCCAGAAAATGTGACACCTCTTGCCTCATATCTCTCCGAATTCGTCCTTTCGTTGTGAAGCATGTCAGTTGGGAAAGCATCATCGGTCTAGCTTTCCCAGTCGTCAGAGTCGAAGCAGTAGCTCCCCGTTTGAGTTGTTTCATATTGATATTTGGGGTCCGAGTCGTGTACTTCTTCATCAGGGACACAGGTTTTATCTAGTTGTAGTTGATGATTTTTCTCGTGTATCTTGGGTCTTTCTTTTAAAGAACAAATCTGAGGCAGGCGATGTTATTAAAAATCTGATTAATGAAGTGCAGAATGTGTTCTCTTCCACTGTCAAATATGTTTGTACAGGTAATGCTTTGGAATTCGGCACATGTTCTCTCTCTCAGTTTCTTTCATCTAAGGATATTATCCACCAAACCACATGTGCTTACACATCTCAACAGAATGGAGTGGTAGAGAGAAAGAATCGTCATCTTCTTGACATCACTCGAACCCTACTTATTCAGAGTTGTGTGCATATCACTTTCTGGGGGGATGCTGTCCTTACAGCTTACTACCTTGTCAATCGCATGCCATCATCTGTTCTTGGTGAGAAAATTCCTCTTTCCGTTATTTTCCCTGATAAGGAATTATTCTCACTTACTCCTCGTGACTTTGGTACCGTTGCATTTATTCATCACCTATCTCCTGGACTTGACAAACTCTCTCCTAAAGCTGTCAAGTGTGTCTTTGTAGGTTACTCTCGGACTCAGAAGGGTTATCGGTGCTATGACCCCATAAACAAGAAATATTTTGTCAGTGATGATGTTACATTTTTTGAGTCCGTTATGTACTTCTCCCCTGCAGGTGACAAGTTGGTCTCGTCTACTTCCGATGATGATGTCTATGTTCCTCCTCCTCCTCCTAGTCTGAGTCCACCTGAGTCCAATCCTGCTCATGTTGCTACGCTACCACCACCACCACCTCCTCCACAACCACCTGTCCCACCTTTACCTAAATTCTATACACGTCGATTTGGTCCTGCTCAGACTACATGTTAGGCATCCATCACGCCCCAGGTTTGTTCGGATGGTATTACTAATGATGGGTCAGATATTGCACATGTGCAGGATTCTTCATTGCAGGAGGGGGTTGCACCATCCAGTACAGCGGATGACGATCTGGATGTTCCCATTGCTATTCGGAAGCAGAAACAGTCTTGCGCGTCTTATCCTTTTGCTTCCCAGGTGTCCTTTGACCGCCTTACAGGTGACTTTCAGAGGTTTGTTGCGGCTTTGTCTTCCGTGGATATAACACAGACATATCAGGAAGCTATGAAGATTGATTACTGGCGACTGGCTATGGAAGAAGAGATGTGTGCTTTGCAGTCTCGTGGTACATGGAGCTTGGTTAATGCTCCATCTGACGCATCTATTGTTAGCTGCAAGTGAGTATTCACAGTTAAATATCATGCAGATGGCAGTCTCGATCTGTACAAAGCATGACTTGTTGCGAGAGGTTTCACACAGACCTATGGCGTGGACTATATGGATACATTTTCTCCAGTGGCTCGTCACTCTACTCTTCGCATTCTTCTATCGGTTGCTGTGGTACGTGATTGGTCTATATCTCAACTTGATGTCAAGAATGCCTTCTTGTATGGAGATCTGCAGGAGGAAGTCTACATGCAGCCAAGGTTCAGGAAAGCGGTATGCGTATGCGTTCGGACTGGTCATCGAATACTGAATAAGCGGTATGCGGGGGCATATGCGGGATATATGTGGTTCTACGTGGTTTTCTAATTTTTAATTTAAAAATAAATATATCTATGAATAACATTATCACTGAATTTATGTATTTAAGTGGAGTTAAAGGAGATCTAAGAAAAATAGTTATGCTAAATGGGTATGTATATATGATTTTAATTGCCTCATATTTAATTACAAAAAAACACATTTACCATAAAAACTTCACACATTATATGATTCGTAATAACAAAACTTCAATGTACATACATGCACTACATTAGCAAAACGTCAATCGACATATATACAAAATATTCGATGATACATTGCATGTACTCGTGAAATCAATACATGAGAAAACATAAAACATTGCATATACATAATGATATAATGCATTGCAATTGTATAGAAATGCATGTCATATTCATACCATTGAATGAAGGAAGAGGCAAAGTTACGGAATTAAGGACCTTCATGAGAAGATTGAAAAGTTGGAGCTGTTGGAGCAGTATGCGGGGCATATGCGGGCCGCATATGCGGAGAGGGCGGTTTTTGCACTGATTCATGTAATCGGTGCGGTCTGCATACCGCACAGGCATATGCGGCCCGTGCAGCCGATGTAGTGAACACTGCATGCAGCAACCACCAGGGTTCACTGCTGAGGGGGAGAGTCATATGGTGTGTAGACTTCATAAGGCGATTTATGGCCTTAAACAAAGTCCAAGAGCATGGTTCCAGAAGCTTTCCCACCTAATTGAACGACAGGGATTCAAAAGATCAAATGTGGATAACTCGTTCATTCAGAAGACTTCTACAGGTACGGTTGTCATCATGGTCTACGTTGATGATATTCTAGTTACAGGAGATGACGTTCAGGGAGTAGAGAGGGCAAAAGCATTCTTGGGTCGTCAGTTTGTGACGAAGGATCTTGGTACCCTAAGATACTTTCTGGGGTTGGAATTTGTCAGGAATGCACAGGGTCTGGTGATGACCCAAAGGAAATACATTACAGATTTTCTGATTGAAACAGGCATGGCTGGATGTAGACCATCAAGTACTCCTATGGATCCGAGCATGAAACTGTATGACAATGATACTGAAGAAGTGGGCAAGAGAAGATATAGAGAGATGGTGGGTAAGCTCCTTTATATCACATAACTCGACCCGATATTGCTTTTGCAGTAAGCCGGGTGAGTCAATTTATGGAGCAACCAAGACAAGTTCATATGGATGCCATATACATGATACCGAGATATCTAAAATCTTCTCCAGGCTCAGAGTTGCTATTTCAGAAGAGCACAGATTTATCTATTTCAGTGTGTGCAGACGCAGATTATGCAGGGTGTCCTAAGGATCGGAAGTCTACTTCAGGATTCGTCGTTTTTGTTGGGAGTTCCCTGGTTTCTTGGAAAAGCAAGAAACAAACTGTTGTGAAAAGGTCCAGCGCTGAGTCTGAATATAGGGCCATGCAGCAAGCGAGCACGGAGATGATGTGGGTTCGAGCTGTGCTAGAAGATCTACATATAGTTGTACCTTTACCTATGCAGCTTCAGTGTGACAATCAGGCAGCATTGTTTATTGCCAACAATCCAGCATTTCATGAAAGAACAAAGCATATCGAAGTAGACTGCCATTACACTAGAGATATGATCCAGAGAGGCTTGATATCTACGTCTCACGTTGGCTCAGAGGATCAGACTGCCGACATATTTACCAAGCTGCTGCTCAGAGGACCCTTTCAGAGATGTTCTTCCAAGCTGAGCATGATAGACATCTATGCTTCATCTTGAGGGGGAGTGTCGAGAATTATGTTATGATATTATGTATTGTTTTCTTATTTTCTGTTTATTTTCTGGACTCTTATGTATTTTACCCATGGGGTCTCTATATAAGAGAGCCCAGGGTTCTATGGAATACAATTCACTCATTTCCACAAACAGATGCCATTAGGACAGCAGCAGCCGCCTCTAAATGCCTATATGGAGGAGGTGGAGCACCCACCACCTCTAAGGCCCACTAGGGATTCGTTGATGGGAAGGTTGTAGCAGCCACACGCACTGGCGGTGGCAAGAAGTGCTCGGTGGCATGGTGGTGGCACACGTGAGAAGAGAAGGGATCGGTGGGAGGGGAGGAGGCACGAGGGTCACAGAGCTCTGATCTAGGACTGTCGCTCCGATACCATACGGAAAAATAAAATAATCACTTGCTTATTCATGAGTGGAGAAATCATGTTGGGAAAATTTCATGATAAAGACGAAAAAACATGGTTTCACATCTTGAGTTCTCTTGAATCCCCGAATGTAAAATGATTGTACATTTATATTTTAAGTAAGCTTTTTGAAAATAATCGATTTCGATTATTTTTGACAAAATTCTGGAATTTCATCACCATAACAGGGCTTTGACGTGACTTTTTTTAAAAATTGACGAAACTGCATTAACATCGATATCCAAAACCTTGCAGTTGCGCAAGAGAAAATTTGGTCTGGATGAGAACAATACCAATCCATGCTCCTTTTCCTCCCAAGACCCAGATCAAGATACACAATAGGAAATGGGTTTTGTCGTCAGAAAGGACGTAGGAAACTGTCCCTTAAGATACAATATTCAAAGACATGTGGCCTATTCTCACCTTAGTTAGAATTACATTCCCAAGAGTCTTATTGAAGCATGGGTTGATAGCCGATGGAAAGAAACAACACGAGAAGAAATGAAGGCTTTCTAGAAGTACAAGATATGTGATATCATAGGTATCTCAAAAGGTGTTCTCGTTATAAGGCCATTTGTTAACGAAAAAAGGGTGATCACCAAGAAAGTGAGCACCGAAAAACTTCATTTAATCACAAGTTTGAAGCACACATAACTACATAAAAAATTTAGTCAAAAGGGAAAGTTATATAGACCAAAAGCATGTTCAACTACATTTTTCGCATAAAAACTATTCTATTGAAAGACCACACCATTCTGAGTCAACCATACACCCAAACCTAAGTCTATGGAATAGTTTCCTCCCTTTGAAAGCCACTCCAACTTGAGCCAAGAGAAGCCCAAAAATCAAATGTGCCACCAGCCTAAACCCAATTAGCCAAGCTTTCTCCTAAAACTTCTTAGACTTCTCGCAGAGGAAGAACAAGTAATCCAAATATTATGCATCTGCTTGACATCGCCACAAGAAAGATTAACACCTTAAAAGTATCTAGCTCTCTAAAATCCTAAACCATCACTTTACCAAGTCTCACAAGCCAAAGGAAGACCTTAACCCATAATGGTACTCTCCAACTCCACATTTTCTTGCGATATGACATGCAATCCCCTGGATCGAAGATAGATACGACACAAAATGATATAAGCCTTCTTGATCGTGAATCCGATGTCATGCGAAGTCCAATGATCACGAGAAGCAGAAAAAATTTCATAAACCAAAGTTTTGGGAATATCTAATCGATCATCCAATCTTCGACCCCAGGAATCATATGGGCTCCAAGTGCTACCATCCCACACATCGACAACTCACATGTTTTGATAGTTCACCAAAGCAAACAACTTAGAGAAGAGGCCACCAAGAGCCCCATTTTTGGGCCAACCATCTTGCTAGAAGCTGAAGTTTTCATCATCATCGATAACAGGCAGAAAAGAATGTGAAATCTCAGGAAGAATGGAACAAATCCCCTTCCAAATCATCAAAGCAGATTTAATAACCCAGGTCGTGCATTCATGCTCACAGAGACCCCATAGATTTTATGCACTAGGATCAAAGCAAGTCATACCCATCCCTCCAAATACAGTTGACCCATTACAAAGTCTTAATAGTATATACAATAAAGTATAAAACAAATCAACATGTTGATAAATACAAAGCCCTGTTAATATCAAAGAGAAATACACAGAAATATGAGATAAATTATCTGATGGCATTTCCTCCTATAGCCAAAACGAATCCATCTTAATAACAATTACTTTTATCTGATGCCTACATCAAATAGATGTGAAGAATGTTTTCTTGAACTGAGACCTAACAGTAGAAATCTGAATGCAGTTATCTCATAGTTATTTAAAACCTGACAGGTGCTGCAAATCAAAGAAGCCCCTTTACGGTCCAAAACAATCCCCACATGCTTGATTTGATTATATGTGGGACATTACAAAGAAATCGAGATATAATAGAGAGCAACCAACCAGCTCCTTTAGCCTTAGTCCTAGTCCCAATCTCTAAAATATCTGTTTTTTTTGGAGGCACAAGATAGTTCTATAAGTCCTGGTATGCTACTTATGCTCTTTCTCCATAAGAAGAGAAAAAGGTTGATCCGCTTATGCTTAGTTCACAGCAGGTATTACCACTTTCCTATTGATGATCCGGGCGTTTGTTGGGAAGGGTAGGGGAAGTCCAAATAACATCCCAGGCTGCTATCTTTAGGCCCCATCCTTGTATAATCCTGATGGCATGGAGCTCGCATCAAGGAAAAAATAATCCAAGAACTGGAGATCAAAGATATAGGAAAACTATGATATCTACTAGGATCGAAGATTGCTATATCAAAAGAAGGCTTGATTTTTTTTAGAGAAACACATATTTGATTGTTGAAGGAAACTGGACAATGGGGACATCGTCCAGCAAAATCTCTGATTGAAGCCTATCACAAGCTAAGTCTAAAAGATAGAGAGGTTTTTGATGAATCCGTACCAAAGGCTTGTCAAGAAACTCATCTCTCACTCTGACCACTCTTAATATTACCTATGCAACTATGTCAAGAATATAGCAAGTCAGTTCATGAAAGTCAAAATGGTCTACAGAATCATGTGCAATCTGAAGAAAGATCAGGGAAGGGGGTTTTCTTTGTGAAACGAAAAGAAGTTACGTTCAAGTTTATATTGATGTTAACTGGGTTGGATCTGTGGATAATCAACATGACTCAATTTCCGATAAGGAAAATATAACACGGGATAAACGAGAAGAACAATGTGCTGGATATCTCGTGTCGAGGAGAACTATTGTGCAATGATACGTTGGGTTGAAAAAATGTTGGGGATTCTATCAATGCTCAAAGATATGGGCAGCCAGACTAATTTTCCTATGAAGCTCTGCTACAACCACAAATTTAATGCCAACCTTACTTGTGCGTTGTGACCTTATCCAATATGATAGAACCAAGCATGTTTAAGGTAGATCATCACCTTTAATAGGAAAGATTGATGTTAGTTTGATATGCATGATATTCATGGAGTTAGAAGATTAGTTGGTTGATGTGTTCTTCAAGGGTCTTCCTACAATACAACATGAAGTGAATGTGGCCAAGTTAAGCATAAGCACGACGAACATCCATGCTCAACTTGATAGTATTGAGTGTTGTATTTTGGGTATAAGTATCTTGGACGTGGATCCTTATAAACCCTAAAGCCATGTAGATATTGTGCATACGACACTAGAGATGATTAAGTGGAAAGGAAGATAACAGAACTGCTTGTTTGCACGAAGTGTTTCCCACAAATCATTGTGTTCTTGAGATTGATTTCTTGATTTTCTGTTTTCCTACAAGTTCAATTCTCACAATAAATAACAACTACTTTGCATTAGGTCCTTCGTAGTCGATGGATGTGAGGCAATATCTAAATATATAAGTATTATTTGCACAGGAAAATTTGCACCTAACCAAATGTCCTCCCCCCATTGCCTGAATTTAAAAAGTTTGTTCTCCTAAATGAACTATTAAGTTCGTTACAATATGCATTATGTGAGTAATTGGATCTCTCTAAGATTCAATTACAATATTCTCTATCTGGTCTCACATTGCTTGTTCGCAAGACTTTACAATGTTGGTGAAGCTATATAGAGAGCCACAAACCCATTATAATCCTTGAGAAATTTAATAGAGTTTCCGGTCATTAATGGTTTTCTTTTGTGGTTTTATCCGATTATTTATGGAGTATGATTCTGTGCAAATCCAAGAAGTCTTCTTGCTTTCTGATTCTGCATTTTACATTTTTATTTTTAATTATTTATCCTTCCACGAGACACATGTTGTTTAGAGGTCCGAATGTACGTTTGTATTGCTTGAAACACACATGCACACATGTACACCCATGCATGTGTGCATGTACATCCACGCAACAGACTGATGCACATATGTGTGCATGCATTGCTTGTGTTAGGGAATTTCCGTGGAGGCTATGATTTGTTTAACACACATTCTTATATGCTAATATAGATTTGGACATTTTCAATACTCAAATATTGAAGAAAAAACAACTAAATCCGTCCAAACTGAGCATTTTACCTTTACTTTATTTTTAAAAAAGAGAAAAAAGAATCATAGTCATTGCTAAAAAGTCGTCCAACTAAGGGAACTAGTCAAACCAACTAGGCAGAAGTGGCAACTAATGGCCATATGACCTCATTGAAATCTGTCACCCCCATCCCCAAACCGCTTAATCGGGTCGGTCAACCTAGACGATGGACTTTTGCAAGTTTGAGCGCATCCATGTCATACAGATCCCTGTTGGCTTCTCCAAATCCTTCTAACTACATCAGAAAAGTGGGGACGGTAGCACCATTGCAAAAAGTCGAAAAACAGCCCCATAGAACAAAAAAAAGGTTCTCTGATTATTGATAACAAAAACTCTAGTCTGCTCTTTAGTTCACTTGTATCTTAAGAAGAAAAGGTATGCCATCTTCCTGAACAATCATGTCAGATAAGAACCCTTTTGTATGAGGGTATTCTCATCCATCACAATTTAGAATGGTATCTAGCATCTTCCCTGTGAATAATCTTTAACAATAAATAAATACAGAGAAAAACTTTAGCATCCATATTTAATTGTTATTTCTTAAGGACACGGCCACGTCTCTCTTTTTTCATATCCTACGAGAATAATCTCTTCCCTCTCAATTTTGCTAAGTATAAACATCGTAGAAAAAAGATATGCAGCAACTGGTCACAATCTAGTTGGTTCAAGAAAACCATTTCTAGATATTTGACTTCATTTTTTATATAAAACAATGATTCGAAATAAGTTTGTGTATCTTCATCCACAGATTCTTCACTCATTCATAACAAATTGGAATTATCAGATCAATCAAAAAATGCTTCACCAGTTTCCATGATCCATTTTTCTATGTTAATTGAACTCTGGACGCAAATTCAGAGAGTCCGTATTTTCCCATAAAGTTAACCAAAAGCACTGCAGGTATGCAATGTCTGGTCAATTGACGCAAGAAAGCGACGTATATAGCTTTGGTGTTGTTCTTTTGGAGCTTCTTACTGGCAAGAAGCCAGTGGATCCTAAGTTGCCGAGAGGGCAACAGAGCCTTGTAACTTGGGTGAGCATATTTCCTCAGTCCAGGACTTACTTTTTAAATTTATTTCCAATTTACTTTCCTACTGTAACAGGCAACACCCAGGTTGTGTGAAGACAAGGCCAAAGAATGTGTGGACCCGAGACTGAAGGGAGAATATCCACCAAAAGGAGTTGCTAAGGTAATTCCCCAATCCCACTCAAATGATAAAAGGAAAAAAAGCAGAAGACACACTCCCATATGCCGCTTTTCATGAACAACAGGTCGTCGTTGCTAATATTGCAAGTCTTTCTGAATGCAACAATCATTTTAATATACATTCAGGAAATAGAGTGGGTATTGAGAATAAGATGACTGAGTCATTTTTCAAATTATTAGCATTCCTCATACAAGCAAGTTTTTCAAATGACTGCTCATAACTGATATGGCAGTGTTTCCGATCAACCATGGCATTTTTTTCAAAACTACTGCAAATGTTGGTTTAGATTTTATGAAAAAAAGCAAGCATACTAGTATAAAAGGCATGTAGCTTGAGATTGTTGGAGTATACACGTCATATGAGAGATGGGTAAATGGATCATTCGAGAATCCATTTACCACATTCCAATGTTTAGTCTCACATCTATCAGTGGTGGGACTTGGAGGGTCTGTGGAGGCTATATAAGAAGTATCAGACCTCCTGCATCGGTTGGGAAAGCCAATAGATGCATAAGGCCCCCTTTGAGGCCTTCTCCCGTGGTTTCATCACGCTCTTTAGAGAGTAGGGTGAAGGATATGGGGGAAATCCTCAAGCGCATCATGGAAGCGTGATCGTCGTATCGAATACGACGAAGAACGACTAGTCGTACTAGTTGTTCGGTGCAGCGGAATTTAAAAATTTTAAACCGATGAAACCACATGATCCGAGAACCATTCTCAAATCGTTTCATCTATAACCACAGCAAGTATAATGCAATACCTCTTGAAGCGTGGTTGATCAAGTCTCTACGAAAAGAGACCTCATGTCTCAAGTCCGATCGTCGGAGTAACGGCTTGCGAGCGCGGAGATGAGTCGCGGTGTCCTCGCAATCCAAGTTGATCCAAGTGCGGTTGCTCCTGATCTCGTCGCACGAGATCAAATGTCTCCTTCGTGAGTGAAGCACTCCAAGAAGACAAAGAACCGCAGAGAGTCGAAGCGGCAGCACGATGGCGCGGGCGTCGACGATTCTCTCCACCAAGGTGGACGGCCACCAAGAAGAGAGGGAGAGAGAGGGCTGTCGTGTATGAGAAAGAGAGAGAATGTTTGTGCTACAATAGCATGTGTAAAGAGAGAACCAAGTATGCCTCTCTATTTATAGGGTTTTGGGATCCATGGATCTCAATCCATGGACACATAAAATCAATGGATGAGATTGATTTATGTTCATCCAATGGCTAAGATTGTTGTTGTTAAAGACAACAAATTTAGGTTAAAATATATTTGACAAAATCAAATATAATTCATTCCTAAATCAACCCAACAAATAAGGAGAGAAGACACATGGAGATTTCATCTCCATGTGCCTTCCAAGTGGGCGCACACCCATTCCATATAGGAATGGTGTGCCGTCCATGAGATTGCATGGAGATTGCAATCTCATGGAAATCCATGAGATTGCATATCTCCATGAAATCTCTCTTATTTATTTGCACCAAATTTATTTGGGTTTTATTCTTCAAAAATAATTCACAATTATCTTTGAGAATATTGCAATCTTGCAATGGAAAAATTGTGAATCATATTCACAACCCAAAACAACATGTAATTCATATTGTTAATTAATTACACAATGTGTATCCAATACACATCATAATTAATCAACACATATAAATTATAATTAACTCTCTCTAATACATTATAAATCATATTTATAATATATTATGAATAATTGGATATCTCTATCCATATTATTCTTATCCAAACTAATTAAATCACATTTAATCATATTGGATAATTTCTCATACATCATGATAATTAAAACACTTTTAATTATCAAATTCTCTTTGCTTAGATCTTATGGAATTGTCCTTAAACCATTTAAGAACAATGCTATTTCTCCTCAGATACTTGGAGATAAGGACAGGGCGATTGTATTGTTCCACGTATAGTGACATGGATATTGAGATCATATCTCAAATCCAGATCGTGGGCCTCCCATAGATGCTTGATTAAATCAAGACCGTAAATCTAATCTTCTCATTGTATCTAAATCATATTCAGATCAATGTCCAACACTTGGACCAAGATCAGATCACTTCTCTACTGAGAGGAGTCACTAAAATCCAGACCCGTTTCATCACTCCCTAGGAATGGAAGCGTCATGGTTATACAATCGTTTATGATCAAATCACCCTCAGGTATTCCCAATACCTGTACATCCTGCATACTGGAAGACTCGGACTAAACCCGAAGTATTGGATCAACTTTATACTGTCTACTTCATGGTTTTATCAGTAAGTTTCTCATTCGATCATTGGGAGTTGGTATCGATCATACACTTTACAAAAGTGTATATCATACCTGCTTCCACTAGTGAGGCAGTTGATGCCCTCTCTCTGTCCTCACTCTCAAATCTTCCCTCATTTTCTTTTATGGCTATTTATGGTCTTGGAATTTTCTCAGACGGGTTGACTATGAGAAGGGCAGTCATCACTCTTCTCTTCCCTCTTGCAGAAAGGCGATTGCGGTTGAAAAAGATCTTTGGATGATCATATACTAAAAGTATATATCAAACCTACAAATTCAGTCAAGCTTCCAAAGCGAGACGACCATGCGCATGGAATTTGATTCTTCCCAATATCTCATGAGTGAGCTCATGTCTTCCGGTTCAGTAACTGAACCTGTATGATCCCTTTGAGAGATCGTATTACTCATATGCCCTTATATGCACACCAGCGAGCCGGTGTATAGACCTTGATTAGGTCATCAACCTATTGGTCTGCCAAATGTACACACTCAGACATATAGTAACACATCTGTCTCCGGTCAGAGGATGCGTGCCTATATCATGACAGCATATGATATAGGACTTTGGTTATCTCAATCTCGTTAAGTCAACTCTTTGACCTAACTAATCTGACACCTCCGAATCTCTATTCCTATGCAGAGGACCTGCATCAAGAGGTCGGTCAGATATCAGCCTTTAGAGATAGGATTGCCATCTCCTACTCAGGCTGGAGATCATCTCTTAATAATCATTTGACGGTGCTTGATGAGTCCTCAATCTAACTCTTTAGATATTCATCCAAGCACCAGCCTCTATGATTCAATAGTTGAATCAACAGCTGTATGATTATTAAGATGGCCATGGTACATAACCCTAATTATACTAAGGGACCTATTATACAAATTATTCATTCTTCATTTCAGATCAGGGAATGTGCAATAACATTTATTGCATAATGGCTCGCCGTGGCCTCGCATTTCCAACATAGGGTTCCACATTAAAATCATATGTCATCAATGTTTATTTTCTATCTCTGATACTCGCTTCCGCATTCTTTATTTTCTAACATAGTATCAGAGCAGGTTTGATTTCCGATGATGTATTTTTTTATAATTTTATTCGAGAATCGATTTTTGGTTCTATGTTCTTGAAGATTTAATCGTTGAATATTAATGTCATGTATTGTTCAAGTTTGAGAAAAATTAAGGTTCTTGGAACCCTAATTCTAGATCATCTTCATATCTCCTCCCACGGAGGATCCACCAAGCCCTGAGTCTCCAGCAGCGACAGATGCACAGGCGACCCCCGATTCCAGCCGTAACGGGTTCCCAGGAGAGGAACCTTATCTCACAAGAAGGCAACGGCTCCCTTCCTTCAGATTCAGCCCTCCGCAAAAGGGGGGTCCGATCAGCCCTCTACTTGGTCATCTGAAGATCTATGCATTGTCCAGACTTCGTGATCATCAGGCTGAGGTCTCGTGATTCTCCAGCATCGAGACCCTCTGCATCAAAGCCTCTTGGCTCTTCCTCCATGTCGTGTGGGCACCTCCTCCTCACCGCAGCACCTTCTTTTCTCTAGAGTGGTGGCACAGATACCATCATTTGTGTGGTCCCTGATCTCGCACCACCTCTGATCACCGTGCGTCAGGCGGTACCCCACCATCGCGCACCTACGACGATACCTCCTTCTTGCACGAGTGGGAGGCTCGGACGTGGCGGTGCTCCGGCCATGTACCTTGAGCAACGGCGACAGGCGCTCTCTCCGACCACTAAAGGAGGATTCTGATAGCTGTCACCTAGGGGATACTCTCTAGGGTAGAAGAAAGGCTTGCGGCACGAGATGAAGGGCTAGGAGTCGAAAGGAAGATCTTTATATGCGTCCTAAGTGAGAGGGAAGAATAGGCAAGGGCGCGCAATCCCATGCTGATCCGATCTCTCCCAGGGATCCGTGAGGGTGTCTGATCCATGGAGAACATGCTCGTCTTCTTCAACGTCTCTAGGTGGTGCAAGCTGACGAGATCTCCTCCCCTCCTTGCATGCACAGGAGAAACCCCGGGAGGAGCACCATCCTCATGCTTCTCGCCAAGCCACTTCAGGCGACGTCGCAGTCGATAGACCCTCTCCAAGCATCAGTGGAGCACCTTATTCCCCTAGATCAGGCAGATACATTCTTGCCAGGGGTGGCGTACGAGCGAAGAGGTTCCCAATTGGGGAACCCTAAATATGGTTAGCCCCAGTGGGGGCCGAATTAAAAAAATAAAGGGCCCAACAGTGGGTTGTTGCATTCTAAGCGCAATTAGGCTAAGTTGTGTTTTTGGGCCCAAGGTGGGTCATGTTTCAAAAAAATCTTTTGAAAAAGGCACGTATAAAAGAAAAGTTGTACGCAAGCTACATTTTGCAAAAAAAAAGAAAAGGAAAAAGAAAACCCGTAAAAAAATGAACGACTTATTTAGAAAAATGTTTACAAAAAATGAAAAGAAAAGCCAACAAAAAAATGATAAGATTGGCTTATTCATATGTTCCTCCCCATTTTATTGTCTTTTCCCAACTTTATCGATGTCATTATTTTCCTACAAGTATGGGAGACAAGTGGAGTATTGTGTAGAGTCACATGTCTGTCCCATATTTAGATGTTAGATTCCAGATGAGCCAGAATTTTCAGACTCAACAGTTCAGTTTTATACTTTGCGGATTGGTTCAGAGTTCAAGTTAGAGGCACTACATAATTGAGTGACCCATTTTCTTCGAGTTATCCAAAGAGAGACTCCTTTTCAGACATACACATGTATGCAATCGTCAGTTTGTGGTCCCCATCTTTTATTTTGGTCTCAGAATTTTCATGTGTTCCATAAAGACTCCAGAATAGAGATCACATTCCCTATGCCATGAGGGCTAGGGTTTTCACAGGGTTTCATAGGGAGTCCATAGTAGAGATCCCATTCTCTGAGCCAGTATAGGAGACACAGGTCTCCGACAAGGAGGCTTTTCAAACTCCATTCTCCAACGATCGTGGACTCTGACGAGGATGTCTCCACGCCTTTTCAGTCGGCCCTTTAGAGATTGAGCAATAGTCCACATGATGGGGTGGGCCAGAGTTCTTCAGTTGCAGTGACTCTGATAGGCGTAATATAGAGCACATGCTCTCTGACGCGAAGATTCAATTTGACATACACTCCAGTCCATTTGTTCCTCCTCACCTGTACGGTATAAGAAGCAACGTCCTTGGCAACAGCCGAAAGTTGTGCACGTTGTGTCGATATTGTACGTATTGTCTTGTATTGTGAGTTTGAGATTTCTTTCTGTTTATCTAAGCTGAGCATTGCATGCTCCAACTTGAGGGGGGATGTTGGAGTATATGTGTCATATGTAAGATGGATAAATGGATCACTCCAGAATTCATTTATCACATCCCAGTGTTTAGTCCAACATCTACCAGTGGTGGGACTTGGAAACAGGTTTCGAAGATACAAATTCCTCTTTTCTATTGGACCACAAACTGACCGGGGTAAATCCATGAGTTCGAGTCCTTACTGTGGAGCTATATAAGAAGCCCCAGACCTCCTGTATCAGTTGAGAAAGTCAATAGATACATATGGCCCTTTGAGGCCTTCTCCCATAGATTCATCTCACTCCTTAAGGAGTAGGGGTCCACGTTAAAATCCCATGCTTCAATATTTAGTTTCTATCTCTGATATTTGCTTCTATTTGCTTCTGCTTCTTTATTTTCTAACAGAGATCAAATGAGGTTATAATAAAGTTGACAATATAAAGAATCCAACCAAGTATAAACTATAAAATTGAAGGATAATAAAGATATTTAGTTATAGACGGGGAATCTTCCTAAAGGAATGAGATAACTTTCTACTCTTACAGGACTTTGTAGTCATTAGTATGTAATCTTCTTCTCATTCTTGAATGTAAAAGTTCAATGAGAAATCTTCCTACGCAATTTCATTGATTTTATGCCTCCATCTTAACTCGCTCTATTTGTCCTCACTACCATGGCCTAAAATATCAATTTCGCTATCATGTCGACCCACTGACAAAACCGAAATATTAGTGGCATGTCATTGATATCTCAGGGAAATTGAACCAAATTGGCCAAACCAGCGAAACATTCCATATCGATTTTGGTTAAACCAACCCAATGAAACCGCAGTGATATTCTGTGAAATTTTGAGCCATGCTCACTATTATATTAATTTTGTAACAAGATATATTAATTATAATATTTCTTTCATAAGTTATTTAATTTTATACATTTCATTTCTCATGGTTTGCCCTCTAGGATTTCTTCTCTATATAAAAGAGCTATTTGGCCTTTTCTTTCCGTGTAATATTAGAGTGGACTAGAACTCTGATATCTCATTGATACCCTAAACCCCCATCTGCTCGCCTCTCTCTCCGCCTAGACCCTCGTGTGCAACCCTCCTCCCTCCCTCTGCCTCGTACGACACCTACCTCGACCTCATGTGAGCCCCAACACTGCCTAACAACCTCTTGTGTAGGCCCCAACAATGCCCAGCATAACCACTCATGCCTAAAAGAAGCACATCTTAATGCCCATCTCTAACGTGCAGGGCTTCTGCACGTAGAGGTGCTCTCCGAGTCCCATGTAACTCCTCTCGTCTCCCACTCACATTCATTTTTGGGTATTCAAGGTCGATTCTGGCCATATAAATCAAATCCGGCAACCCTATAACACAAACAAAGAAATTGAAAAAGGTTGTTCTTTAAGTATGCAAACACAACATATTCCCTACATGATCATAAAGACAAAATCTAACTTTCTATACCCTAGTCGTTCCCTTTCTGATATTCTTCGTCATGGCAAAAGGTAAAGTTGATGTGATATCATCATCGAGAACATTCAAAAGCCCATGTCCCATCATCAAGATAGATGATACTAATAATTAATTACAACTTATGTGCTATGTAGTTCATAAACATCATGAAGAGAAATAATAAAGAGTACATTTTAAAAAAATCAAAGTAGCCAACAAGACTAGAGACCATGCTTCATAGAAGCAGGACAATGCATGGGCACATGTTTGGCTCTCTGGTCCTCTCACGATGAAGATAATTAATGACATTCTTCATCAACCAACAACAAAGTCTATATGGAATATTCTTACCACCATATATTCCTAAGTGGAGAGTGATATAAAGATTCTTCAGCTCTAGTATGACATCTTCACTATGAAGCATGATAGGCGTCATCTCTACACATTTTATTCCAGTTTGAGAAGTGTGTTCAAAAATTTGCATAGCTTCGTGCCTCCCAGTACCAATCTTGTCAACAGATGATCTAGAGGGGCATCATAATGGTGTCTGTTTTTCTTGCGGCTATTGATCCCCGGTATAATATAGCTCACAGACAGTTTCTCTACGACATCGTGATCCCTCCCATAGAGGAGGCATGTAGTCATTTAAGAAGAATCTTTGCGCCCCAATTCTACATCTCAAACATCCTCAACCATAGAAACATCACGGTAGAGGGGCTCGGCTTAGTTCAGAGGACATGGTGTCCTTAGCAACGGAAGCAACTGTCATCACCGTCTATGCATGTATTGCAATTGTATAAGTACTTGTATAGATATATTTCATATATGTGTATCGTTTATGTATTTTTCCTATTCTTCTGTCCACTTTATTTAATTTTTCCTATAGGCTTCTCCCTATATAAGAGAACCTAGGGCCCAAGGAGTAAACATCTCTTTCTATTTTCCCAACATGGTATCAGAGTGGCGGTCCTAGACCAGAGCTCCTGTACTGAAACCCTAACCCTAAACCCCATCTCAAGCCTTTCCCTCATGCGCGCCACCTAGGGCTTCCACCGCCCAACCCCTGTAGGGCTCCGCACCTCCACCGCTCGTCGCCAGACCTCGCGGGCCCCTCCGTACCTCTGCCACCAAGCCCCCTCCCTCCCCCGCAAGGCCCCCTTTGTCATCGCTAGGCCCTGTCAGGCCCCTGTGGGCTCCTCTACTATGGGCTACTCCGTTGATGTGTGGCTCTACAATACGGCCTTTGTGCACCACTGCTCGCCTAGGCCCCCGTGAACCCTCTCTCTTTGGCTGTCTACACCTACTCTCTCCAAGGGGTGATGCCGCCCTTCCCTTTTAAGAGGGGGACACCGCCGTCGAGCTTTCTCCCTTGATGATATTAGTTGCATAAGTCTACATATGCAACCAAATCTCTCTATATCAGTGTAGACAAACACTTGTCTAGTCTTTAATCCTAGTCTTCTTCCGCCATCATGTCAGAAAGCGAGGTAGATATCCCCTCCTCAAGCGCCTTCAAATGACCTACGCCGATAGTAAAGATGGATGGGTCAAACTATAAACTGTTGGCTATGCAGTTCATGAGCATGATGAAGTCTACATGGAAGAAACATATTCTTACTGAAGAAGAGTCGGTTGAGAAGACTGGGATTAATGCCTCGTAGGAGGCAGATGATGCATATGCCAAGGTTTGGCTTTCAGGCACATTGGCAATAGAGATCGTCGATGATATACTCCATCAGCCCACAGCCAAGGTGATATGGGATATTCTCGCTGCTACTTATTCACAGGCAAAGAATGAGATAAAGATTATGCAACTCCAGCATGATATCTTTACTATTAAGCAGAATGGATGCCCCCTTCACTCGTTATATACATCCTTGCCTGGGATGTTCGAGAAGCTCTATAGCTTCATGCTTCTCACATCTACTCCTGAACAGAAGAAGACTTATCGGACACCATGGTTGGTGTATTCCTGGCAGCTCTTGATCCTGAGTATGAGGCGGCATGTTCACAGATTTTGGCAGACTCTACTATTACTCCTATAAAGGAAGCCTTCCATAGACTCAGTCGGATTATTGTTCCATCTTCTGCTGCTAATCAGACTTCTTCAGTGATGGCGGCCTCCCAAGGTCGAGGAGACTCTTCTCAGTTTCGTGGACGAGGACCTCATGGTAGAGGAGGTCATGTTCGTCAGCCATGCACCTTTTACCATCGTTCTAGACATACCAAAGATACATGCTACTCTAAGCATGGACTTCCTGCCTTTGCTCGAGGGGTTGAGCTGCTTGAGCAGATTGAGCCCATGGCTGCCTCCTCTCTAGATCAACGATTTGATGACCTTGTATCTTGATTGAGGGGTATTATACCTCCACCCAGTCTCGTTATGTCTTCCTCAACCTCTGGGAGTCACTCTAATGTGGTTGCTTCAGCCTCCTCCAGTACCTCAGGGTGTACTTATACACTCACTAGCAGTAGTGGATCTGATGTTATATAATGGGTTATGGACTCCGGTACCACAGATCACTTGTGTGGAGACAGGGAGCAACTTACAGCATACAAACAGGTTCCTCTAGGACGAACTGTAGTTATTGCAGATGGGACTCATTCCCCAATCACTGGACAGGGGAGATTAGTTTGACGCCCTCAATGCATTTACATAATGTGTTGCATGCACCTGACTTCTCTATGAACTTATTATATGTTAGTCACGTTACGAAGAATTTACATTGTCGAGTTATATTTGACCCATCTTCTCTTGCATTTCAGGACATCCTTAAAGGCAAAGTGATTGGATGTGGTCTTGAGCAAGGTGGCCTCTATCACTTATTTCAAACTCTGTATGATGGCATTTCCTCTCTTCCTGTTGGACTTGTTTCACCCTTCATGTGGCACATGCGCTTTGGTCATCTGCCGCTCCAGAAAATGTGTCGTGTTCTGCCTCAGATCTCTCCTCACTCATCCTTTCAATGTGAGGCTTGTCAGTTGGGAAAGCATCATCGGTCTGCTCTTCCCAGTAGTTAGAGTCGGAGTAGGAGCTCCATTTTTGAGTTGTTTCATATAGATATTTGGGGTCCCAGTCGTGTTCCTGATCATTAAGGACACAGATTTTATCTTGTTGCATTAATGATTTCTCTTGTATAACCTGAGTCTTCTTATTAAATAATAAATCTAAAGCCGGAGATGTTATCAAAAATTTTCTAACTGAAGTAACAAATGTGTTTTCGACCTCTGTGAAATTTGCGAGAACTGATAACGCCTTGGAATTTTGTGCTCATACTCTTTCCAAGTATTTTTTTATCCCAAGGTATTATTCATCAAACTTCATGTGCCAATACTTCCTAACAAAATGGTGTTGCAAAAAGGAAGCATCGTCATTTGCTTGATGTTACGAGAACCCTTCTCATTCAGAGTCGTGCTCCGCATTCTTTTGGGGTGATGTTGTCCTTACGTCATGCTATCTTATTAATCGTATGCCCTCGTCGGACTTCGGTGAGAAAATTCCCTTTTTTCTTGCCTTCCTGAAAACAATTTGAGAAGCATTCTGTTAAAATAAAAAACATGGTCATCTTGCCTCTGCACATTCTGTTAAATAATTTGAGACCACTGCTACTCATTCTAATCAGAAGTATAATGATCTTTTCCCATATAAAAGAGATGATGGGCTCTTCTCGATTTGGATACACATCCTTCTTTTTTGCCTAAGAAATTTCTCATGTAATCCTATTTTTTCCGAATAAGCTCTCTTCTAACCTTATCCGACATTGTTGCCTCTGAGAGCACCTCAGGTACTAGCTATGCTTTTACCACATGTGACAACGTCGATATTACAGAATGGATTGTGGACTTAGAAGCATCTCATCATCTCTGTAGTGATAAAGAACAGTTCACATCTTACAACACCATGTCTCTGGGGTGATCTATCGCTCTTGTCGATGAGAGACATTCTCCTATCACAGGATAGGAGGAGATTCAGTTGATACCTTCTATTGAACTACAAAATGTTTTAGATGCACCAAAATTTCTTATGAATTTATTATGGAATGGAATTGTCATGCCAATTTTTACCCTTCTTTTCATATGTGCCATTTTTTACCCTTCTTTCCGTATTTTTCGGGATATACTCAAGGGTAGGGTGATTAGATATGACTGTGAGCAAGGGGGTTCGTATAGATTGGTCCAGTCACCTTATGCTAACAGATCTTTCATATCTACTGGATTAGGATCCTCTACCAATGGCATCTTCGATCTGGTCAAATTCCTTTGTAGAAGCTTTGTAAAGTCCTTTCTTGGATCTTTTCTCAGTCTAGTTTTCCATGTGAAGTGTGACATCTTGGGAAGCATCATCACACCACTTTTTCCCATCGTTAACGTCTAACGGTACTTTTTTATTCGAGTTGTTGCATTTCAATATTTGGGGTCCCACTAATGTCCATGATCACCAAGGACACATGTTTTATTTGGTAGCAGTTGGTGATTTTTCTAAACTATATTAGGGCGTCTTGATGAAAAATAAATATGAAGCTAGGACCATTATGCAATTTTTTATAATTGAGATAAAAAATCTTTTTCGATTACTACCAAATATGTTTTCTCTAATAATGCTTTGGAATTTTGTAGTAATCAATTATCTTAGTTTTTCAAGTCTCTTATGATTTTACATAAGAAGTTGTGTGCCTATACTTCCTAAGAGAATGGTGTAGCTGAGCGAAAACACTGTCAACTTTTAAATGTGACCAGGGTTCTTTTGATACAAAATCATGCTCCTCACTCCTACTAAAGAGATGTCATCCATACTGCTTGTTGCCTCATCAACTATATGTTGTCTTCTGTGATAGAAGAAATGTTCCTTATTCGATTGTGTTTCCCAAAAAGGACATGTTTTTCCTAACATCTCGTGTTTTTAATTGTGTGGCCTTTATCCATCACTTGACTCCTAGTCATAACAAGTAAGCTCCAAGATGTTTTAAATGCATTTTCGTTGGCTAATTTTGGATCCAAAAAATGTACCAATGCTTTGATCTTGTTGTACGGAAGCACTATGTCAATGTCGTTGATGTCACATTCTTCGAGTCTATCATTTATTTTTTCTCTAAATCTAACATGGATATTTGCATAGCACATCTACCTCTTGCTCCACCAGCTACGTCACATATGGTAGAGACATTTTATCATGTATATGTTTGTGGACCCATCACTGCTCAACCCCAAGTTATTGTGCCTTCCCCAACATCTAGGACACCTCAGGTATATTTTGAACACTTGGTTGTCACTGATAGCATTGTCATTATTTTTATAAATGAGGAGAACACAGGAAGATGGTGTAGCTAATCAGGAAATTATTACTCAGCAAAATGATCCATTAAAGGATTTAGACCATCATATTTGTTGAAAGAATTATATATATATATATATATATATGTGTTACCGTTCGGTCTTTTTATCTTTCTATGTTCCGTCTTATGTAATTTACCCATAGGGTTTTCTCTATATAAGAGACCCTAGGGTTCTCTGGAATAAACACAATTCATATTTCCTTTCACATGGTATCAGAGCCTAGGGTTTAGGTTCTCCACCCCCCCCCCCTCGAGCCCGCCGCCGTCTTCGAGCCATTCGACCCCAGCCCCTCTCGACCCTCCCGCCACCCCAACCTCTCTCGGCCTCAGGCCCGCCGCCCAGCCCTCCTGCCAGGCGCCTCTCGGCTCCCGGGTGCCGCCCAGCCCTACCGCACCCGGCCTGTATCCAGCCCGGTCTCCTCTCTTCCCGTCGGCCTTGACCTAGCCGGCATCTCCTCCCCTGCAGCCGTCTTCGAGCCGCCTCCGTCTTCTCATCTATGGATTTGGGTGCGTAAGTCTACATACGCACTCGAATCCTATGCAGTCTGTGTAGACATCTATTTCTCTGTCTACAAACCCTAGTTCTTTCTCTACGGCGATATGTCAGAATCAAAGATTGATATGCCATCCGTAGGCGCTTTCAATGGTCCTGCGTCAATTGTCAAGATGGATGGATCGAATGATGAGCTCTGGGCGATGCAGTTTATGAGCCTCACGAAGTCAAATGGTAAGAAGCACATTCTTACTGAGGATGAACCGGCAGAGAAGACAGGGATCTATGCCTCTTGGGAGGCTGATGACTCGTATGCCAAAATCTGGCTCTCATGCACGTTATCTGTGGAGATTGCGAATGATGTTCTCCATCAGCCCAACGCCAAAGCGATGTGGGACATTCTCGCGGCGACATATTCCCAGGTCTGAAATGAAACCAAGATGCTACAACTTCAGCATGACATATTCACCATGAAGCAAAATGGGCGACCTCTTCATTCCTTGTATACATCCCTGAAGGGGATGTTCGAGAAACTCCACAGCACTATTCCTCTGACGGCCACACGCGAGCAGTAGAAGACGTTCCGTAATGCTACCATGGTAGGCATCCTTCTAGTGGCTCTTGATCCAGAATATGATGCAGCCAGATCACAGATTCTCGCAGATGCTACCATTCCTCCTATGGAGGAGGTTTATCGGAGGCTTAGCCGCATCTCAGTTCCCTCCAGCACGTCTACACCACCTCCCTCTGCGATGGCTGCTTCTAGGGGAAGAGGTGGCTCCTCTTTTTCATTCCGTGGCCGTGGCCGTGGAAGTGGAGGTCGTGGTGGTCGATCTCGCCCACCTTGCAGTTTTTGTCATCGTCCGAGTCACTCAGAAGATACATGCTATTCTAAGCATGGTTTCCCAGCATCTGCAAGAGTGGCAATACAGGTTGCATCCCCATCCTCTTCTACTTCGGATCAGCGTTTTGAGGATCTAGTTGCTCGGCTACGGGATATAATGCCTCTTGTTCCTACATATTCTTCTGGAGGCCCTTCGGATATAGTTGTATCTGCTTCTGCCAGCACTTCTGCCACGACTAGCACCTCAGGTAGTGCTTGTGCTTTTACTATATGTTCTAGTTCAGACATCTCCGATTGGATCATGGACTCTGGTGCAACGCACCATCTCTGTCGAGATAGAGACAGACTTATTTTCATACAGGGAGATTCCTTCAGGGCGGTCGGTGATCATTGCAAATGGGACTCATTCTACCATTATTGGACAGGGGGAGGTTATGTTATCCTCTTCCATGCGTCTGAAGAATGTCTTACATGCTCCTGAATTTTCGATGAACTTGCTCTCTATTAGTCAGATCACAAAAGATTTGCGTTGTTGCACTATATTTGACACATCTTCTCTTATATTTCAGGACATCCTAACGGGCAGAGTGATTGGCTGTGGTTATGAGCAGGATGGTCTTTATCGTCTGCACCGGAGTTCATATGCTGGGGTCTCTTCTCATGCTGTTGGATCTGTCTCACCATATACCTGGCATCTACGTTTTGGTCACCTGCCTCTCCAGAAGATGTGTCACATGTTGCCTCAGATATCTCCCAGTTCGTCCTTCCGATGTGAAGTGTGTCAATTAGGGAAGCACCATAGAGCTAGCTTCCTAAGTCGTCAGAGTCGGAGCAGTAGCTCCCCTTTTGAGTTACTTTACGTTGATATCTGGGGTCCTGGTCGTGTCCTTGATCACCAAGGGCACAGGTTTTATCTTGTCGTGGTTGATGATTGTTCTCGTTTGACGTGGGTTTTTCTCTTGAAAAATAAATCTGAAGCTGGTGATGTCATAAAAAATCTTATAAATGAAGTAAACAATGTTTTCTCGTCCAAAGTAAAATATGTTCGCACTGATAATGCCTTTGAATTTTGTTCTCGGTCTCTCTCCCAACATTTTTGGTCAAAAGGCATTATACACCAAACTACATGTGCCTACACCTCCCAACAAAATGGGGTTGCTGAGAGAAAACATCGTCACCTACTTGATATTACTCGAACTCTTCTTATCCAAAGTTGTGCACCTATTTCTTTCTGGGAAGATGCTGTTCTTACAGCCTGCTACCTCGTAAATTGTATGCCGTCTACACTACTTGGTGAGAAACCTCCTCTGTCTATTGTTTTTTCAGATAAAGAATTGTTCTCACTCACCCCTCGTGTTTTTGGGGTGGTTGCCTTTGTTCATCAGTTATCACCTGGTCTAGACAAGCTCTTACCTAGAGCTGTCAAATGTGTCTTCGTGGGTTATTCTCGGACGCAGAAAGGATACCGTTGCTATGATCTGGTAAATGGAAAGTATTTTGTCATTGCGGATGTTACTTTCTTCGAGTCTATTATGTACTTTTCACCTGCAGGTGACAGATTGACCTCCAACTCCTCTACTAATGAGGTCTATGTCCCTCCTCCTACCGTGAGTCTTCCTTTGACCAGTCCAGTTCCTAATACTGTGTCCGCACCACCTCTACATCCTCCTCCACCACCACCACCTCCACCAAAACCACTAATCTCGCCACTACCAAAATTCTATACCTGTCGATCTGGTCCTGCTCATACTACACGACAATCATCCAGCACGCCCCAGGTATGTCCAGATGTTACTACTAATGATGGGTCGAATAGTGTGCCTATGCAGGGTGTGTCATTACAGGATGACTCGGGCCCGCGAGTTCAGTGGTTGATGATTTGGATGTCCCTATTGCGTTGAGGAAGCAGAAACGCAACTGTGCTTCGTATCCTCTTGCTTCACAGGTTTCCTTCCATCGCCTTACAGGAGATTTTCAGAAATTTGCAGTGGCTTTATCTTCTATGGAGATCCCACAGACATATCAGGATGCATTGAAAATTGACTGTTGGCGGATTGCGATGGAGGAGGAGATGACTGCCCTACAGTCGAGGGGCACATGGAGCTTGGTTACTGCTCCTTCAGGAGCATCTGTAGTTAGCTACAAATGGGTATTCACTGTCAAGTATCATGCAGACGACAGCCTGGATCGATACAAGGCACGGCTAGTGGCACGCGGTTTCACTCAGACTTATGGAGTGGACTATATGGATACCTTCTCTCCAGTTGCCCGTCACTCAACTCTTCGTATTCTTCTGTCTGTAGCTGTGGTACATGAGGAGAGTTGTGCGTTAGGTAGCCGACAGCCAGCGCAGGAGAGATAAATTCGTAAATAGTGTTATTAATTTCTTCTAAGAACACTATTTATGAATTTATCTCGAAACCGTTCGGATCTTTTAAACATAGATTTAAGCAAACATACAGATTTTGTTGGGGCGTTCCCTATCCGAGATTGACCCAAGATAGATCTGAATGGAGGCGGAGAATCCATGTAGCCGACCCTACTTAATTGTGGGAAAAGGCTTTGTTGTTGTTGTTGTAGCTGTGGTACGTGATTGGCCCCTGTTCCAGCTGGATGTTAAAAATGCATTTTTGTATGGGGACCTGCAGGAGGAAGTGTACATGCAGCAGCCTCCAGGGTTTGCTACTGAGGGGGAGAATCATACGGTATGCAGACTTCATAAGGCAATTTATGGCCTTAAACAGAGTCCAAGGGCATGGTTTCAAAAGCTTTCCAATTTAATTGAAGAACAAGGCTTCAAGAGATCCAATGCAGATCACTCATTGTTCGTCCAGAAGACTATTCGAGGTACAGTTGTCATCATGGTGTATGTTGATGACATTTTAGTCACAGGAGATGATGCCCAGGGGATAGAGATGACCAAAGCAGTGTTGGGTCGTCAATTTGTTACAAAGGATCTTGGCACACTACGATATTTTCTGGGACTGGAGTTCGCCAGGAATGCACGGGGTCTAGTAATGACCCAGAGGAAGTATATTACAGATATGCTAGTTGAGACAGGCATGGTTGGATGCAGACCGTCTACTACTCCTATGGACCCTAGCGTGAAATTGTATGATAATAATACAGAAGAGATTGACAAGAGAAGGTATAGAGAAATGGTGGGGAAACTTATTTACATAACTATAACCCGACTTGATATTGCCTTTGCAGTTAGCCGGGTAAGCCAGTTCATGGAACAGCCGAGACAGATACATATGGATGCTATATATATGATACTCAGGTATCTAAAATCGTCTCCAGGCACAGGATTGTTGTTCAGAAAGGAAATCAATTTATCTGTTTCAGCATGTGCGGATGCTAACTATGCAGGATGCCCTAATGATCGAAAGTCTACCTCAGGCTTTGTTGTGTTTATTGGTAGCTCTCTAGTTTCTTGGAAGAGCAAGAAACAAACCGTTGTGGCTAGATCCAGTGCAGAATCTGAATATAGGGCTATGGCACAGGCAAGTACAGAAATGATGTGGGTCCGAGCTATACTAGATGATTTGCATGTGGATGTACCTATACCCATGCAACTACAATGTGATAATCAAGCTGCATTGTTCATTGCCAATAATCCGGCCTTTCACGAGAGAACCAAGCATATTGAAGTAGACTGTCACTACACCAGAGACATGATCCAAAAGGGATTGATTTCTACTTCACATGTTAGTTCTGTGGAGCAGACAGCCGACATCTTCACAAAACCGCTTCTCAGAGGACCATTCCAGAAATGCACTTCCAAGCTGAGCATGTCGATATCTATGCTCCATCTTGAGGGAGAGTGTTGAAAGAATTATATATCTATGTACCATTCGGTCTTTTTATCTTTCTATGTTCCGTCTTATGTAATTTACCCATAGGGTTTTCTCTATATAAGAGACCCTAGGGTTCTCTGAAATAAACACAATTCATATTTCCTCTCACAATATTGCTCTTCGGAAGAGGAGACAGTCATGTTCTATGTACCTTCTATCATGACATGTCCCGTTAAGGTGTCTCTCAGAGGACTTCAAAAAGTTTGTAATGAGAATGTGAGTTGTTATCATCCTACGAACCCATACCAGGAGCCACTGCAGGACAGTGGGTGGCTGGATATGGAAAATGAAATGTTGCACTACATCCCATAGGAACATGGACCTTGGAAACGGCCATTATAGGAGCCTTTGTGGCAGGTTGTATATGGGTCTTTACTGTGACGCATAAAGTAGACAAGAGTGTTGATCGCAATAAAGCCAGACTTGTGGCACAATGGTTCCCTTAGACATATCAGGTGGATTACGAGGACCCTTTCTCACATGGCTCATTAACCCCCCCCCCCTTGGGTCCTTTGTGTGGCATTAGTGAGAGACTAATGCTTTCACTAACTTGATATCAAGAATATATGTATGGAGATCTACAGGAGGAAGTCTCATGGGTTCACTACTGATGGGCATGTGTTAGAAGATATGCAGGCTCCATGAAACTATTTATGGTCTTAGGCAAAAGGCCTAGAGCATGGTTGTGGAAGCTTCCAAATTTGATAGAGTAGCGGAGCTTCAAAAAATAAACTATAGTGTACACAGGACACCACGAGTTAATAGTGTTACCTTATTGTATATTGATGATATCGTTATTACATAAGATGATTTATAAGGTACTAGTAACATGAAGAAATTCCTGGGATAGTAGCTTGTCACCAAGAACATTGGAGAACTGCGATACTTTCTTAGTCTTCAATTTGCTAGGATCCAAAGAAGACTAATGATGACTCAAAGAAAGTGCATTACTTATGATAACACCGGTGACGTAGATAAGAGGAGATACATGGAGCTCATTAGGACGATGTTATATATAACCATCACCAGACCAAACATTTCCTTTGTTGGAAGCAAAGTTAACCACTTTATGAAGTAGCTGTTCAGATGCAGATTATGCAAGATGTTCTCAGGATAAGAAGTCAACATCAGGATTCATAATGTTTATTGGAAGCTAGCTTATCTAATGGAAAAGTAAGAAACAAATTGTTGTTGCTAAATTAAGTGCTAAATCTGAATATAGAGTTATGATGCAAGGTAGCACTGAGATGATGTGGGTCAAGTATGTTCTAACTGACTCAATCATTGAGGATCTACATAGGCCGCTATGTGACAATCGGGCAGCATTATTTATTACTAACAATACATCATTCCATATTGTTAATAAATGGGGGTGCCCCATGTGAGATCCCCTGCCAATTTTATATATGTTAAATGATAATTCTTAAAAGGCTATACAAATTACATTGCCCTGACATATTGCACAACATTTTGAGCATAAAACTCTAGTTTCGAAAAACAAGCTCGTTATGTCCAGCCTAAATAGCCCTTACAATGGAAAAAGTCTACATGCCATTTCATGTGAATTCTTACAGACCACTCCAATAAAACTCCAAATTGCACTCATGTCGTTCATGCATAGCCAAGGTATAGCGAGAGCTGCCTAGATTTATCGTAAAGTCATGCACCCGAAGAAAATATGATCTAGGTTCTCCGTTTCTGTGCCTCCAGCTAGGAAAGATCAATACCTATTATCATTTGTCATCAGCCAGCCATGTTGTAACATCCTCAGGAAGACCTTCAAGCGTGGTGCTACATTAGTCTACAGCATTAGCGGCTCGTGGTTGGCCATCGATGTGACGTTGTTAAGAGTTTTATATGCCTTTCCACCATGTTTCTGCCATCATGCCAAATCAAGTAATCACTTGCATGGTAGGTAATATGGCATCCTCCAATGAGCCTAACATCTCCATGTATTCCTATAGGTGATGATCAGATAGGTTTCCCACAAAGGTGGGTGCCCAAGAACCAGTGCCTAAAACATGTGCCACAATGTCTCCTTGGCTAGCCTCAATTGCAAAAAGGTGCAGAAACATATCTTCCAATACACCCATCCAAACCAAACATCTAACCAGAATTTGAAGCAGACTTTATTGCCCATCACCGATCTTAAAAGAGATTTTATGATCTCTGGAGTACCTTGCACATGCCTTGTCACAAAGAGGATTGAAATCTTATAGCTCCCCATCTAGTTGATAGATATAGACCGACCCCATAAATGTGGTGTAGCAACCGATACACCCAAGTCTTTAGAGTCCCCACAAACTCTAACAATCCATTTTACAATAAGAGCCTTATTCATCGATTGAAGACACAAGATTCCATGAGAGAACCAAATACGTCAAGGTGGTTTGTTGTTATATGATGAATCCATGATTCATTAACTTCTCTTTCGCATTTTGCTTAAACCCAGTAACAAATGCATGTAAATATTCATTAATTTTCACATCCTATAAAAATGGCTTTCATGAATAATAATGCACTTTGATGCATTAAAAACATGTAAGGGATGAATGGTGATTATACACTCCTAACTACCAATATTCACGCTATCCATTGAATCAAACCTAATCTCCATTCATCGTCGCCGAGGAGGGAAGGCAGCGTCGAGGAGGTGTGCGGAAGGAGGGGGGGCTGGCGGGTTGGCGACGCTGACGGAAGGGAGGGCTGGCGGGCGTCGGTTATGCCGAGGTTGAGAGGGGGGAAGGCTGACGGGTGTGGATTAGTGATAGGGTATACAAGCTTCGGTCTAGGACCGCCGCTCTGATACCATGTTGGAAGAAATGAGTACATTGTTATTTTCTAAGAACCCTAGGCTCTTTTATATAGAGGAGAGTCCTATGAGTAAATTACATAAGATGGATACAGAGAAATAAATTAAAGAAAATGGTACATAGAGATTATGGATATATATATATATATAAATATCTCTGCAGTATCTCATTCAAAACAACTATTCCCTAACCACCGGATCAGTGACCGTCAACCATAATTCTCAATTGTGTTCCGCCTCATTCCGACTGTGACAAGGCATGAGGTCTGCTCTATGTGGAAGATTGATCAATGGAGGAAGGTTCCAAGGGCAGGCCTTGGCCATGCATCGTTGCATCGCGAGCGTATAGCTCCGGGTAGCCACACCATCGAGCAACCACCTGAAGGTCATATACCTTCATCTCCCAGGTATTTCACCCATTTCCCCATTCGATCTCATCGATATTTAAGCCCAAATTAGCATCTTAATCACGTCACTAGAGTTTCTTAAGTATCAATATTTGATTCTCAATCACGGTCCGTCTCCAATTCGAATTAAATCCATCCAATTCTTCATCCACATTCAGGCAACATTGACATCTCCTGCAACTTAACCCTAATTCATTGGCCAATTCTATGAATCGAGCAAAATACATCCTTTGCAGGTTGATGCAGCGTGATCCCAAATTATACGGCCATATTTATTTAATTTATTAGTAGTCAATTTTATTTACGTCTTTAGGTTGTCGAAATTGTCTAATTAAATAATTGAGATCGCATGTGATCTCAACGTTTATTTCGTAGATTTTAATTTGAAATTGAGTCAATTAATTAGTTAGAGTCAGTTTAGGCAAGTCGGTTGTCAATTTAAATTTGTTTACTATTTTTGTAAACCATCTCTCCTATATAAAGAGATGGTAGTTCAGTATTTTTATTCAGTCAAGCATTAATGAAATATTGAGATTTATCTCTCTCCTTTCTCCTCTCCCTCTCCCTCCACGCGATCTCCGCGGTTCTCCTCCTTCAATCCCTCGTTACCGACGAGATTTCTCTTCTCAACCCTTCCGATTTCTCTTCTCAACCCATCTCGTTCTTCTACCAAATATCCACCACAAAAAAATATTATTTATCGACGCCGCGAAAAGCCGTTTGCATCATTTGGTATCAGAGCATGGAAACCGAATCGTTTTCACGATTCGACGATCCCGTCGCATATTGGAGGATGCAATTTGATCTAAGTCATCTCAACCACAACTCGTCGTCTCGCAAGCGTTCAAGGAAGTTCAAGAAACGCATTGAATCAAGCATCAAAGTCCAAACATGGTTGGACACACAAATCGAGGAAGATTCGCTCATGAACGGTTTATTTGATACAACTATTGTGCAAGAAGAAAAGGAGGACCATGGGCCCATCTTCGACGAAGGTCCTATGGAAGAAAAATACGAAAAGCTCGACTTTTTTGCAATCGATGTTGCTGTCCAGAAAATTTCAGATCAACCTCCGTCGCCGATAGCACCCCCGATGTCCGCCCCAGCCCCACTGCAACCCAACAATGGCTGGCCCACACCCCTGGGCCCCCTTCGCACTCCGCCACCGACTCCTCCAGCACCACAGCGTGTGGCCACCCCCCCCCCCCTGCGGCGCATCCAGCTGCCGCTTCCCCTTCAGGTCCGCGAGCCGCAAGCCCACGGCAGGCCCTCTACGCGGATGCACCTTCCCCGTGTCTCCGCGCCAACGCCGCTCAACGTTGGCCCCGCCTCTTCCGCACCGTGCCTTCCGCACACATCCAGCCTCCGCTTTCTCCTGTGCGGGCAGCTCGGCGCCTCCGCGCGATCTCTCCATCCCATGGTCGCGCCCAAGGCCTCGCCGCCCTCGACGATTCCGCCGCGCAGCCCCCGCTCGCCGCACCCCCATCCCTCCCGCCAGCGACCCCTCTTCCCTGTGCGCCGTCCCACGAGCCGCAACCGACTCCCCGCCGCCTCACCCTCCCACGATGCCGAGGCTTCCCACCCCCTGCGCAAGAAAAAAAGGCCCCAACCCTAACAGGACCGGGATTGACGGGATGTAAATCCCAAGGATTGTGGAGATGGAAATTAAATAGGGAAAATTGCGAGAAGAAACCCCAAATTCCCCATATTTACAGAGAGTTCAAAGGCCATAGGAAAGGAAGAAAGACTAAGGGGGCGCGAATTTTTCAAACGTACCCCTGGTGGCGAAAATATTTAAAGAAAAGGGCTGCAACCCAGAATTATGGGGATCCTCCTTATCCAAATAGGACTAGGGCCTTGGATCTTCCCTATTTAAGGACCCCATGGCTTCATTCATTAGCCACAACTCCTCTTCTCCTCTCCTTGTGCCATTGCTTCATTATGGCTTCTCCAAGGACCATATTCTCCATGCCGCATCAATTTTTTGAACATCACGGGAAGGAGACAACAATCGAGACGACGCCGCCGTTCGCACCGCACATGTTCTTCAACCACGACGACCGCGCCATTCCCGCCCGCATATGGATTCCGCCGTTCGCTCCACATCAGTTCTTCCAGAAGACGACGGAATGCGCCGAATCTTCCTCCCATCCTGCAGGTCCAGCAATTCGTCGGGAGACGAATTTTTAAAGCGGAGGAGAGTTGATGCAGCGTGATCCCAAATTATAGGGTCATATTTATTTAATTTATTAGTAGTCAATTTTATTTACGTTTTTAGGTTGTCGAAATTGTCTAATTAAATAATTGAGATCGCATGTGATCTCAACGTTTATTTCGTAGATTTTAATTTGAAATTGAGTCAATTAATTAGTTAGAGTCAGTTTAGGCAAGTCGGTTGTCAATTTAAATTTGTTTACTATTTTTGTAAACCATCTCTCCTATATAAAGAGATGGCAGTCCAGTATTTTTATTCAGTCAAGCATTAATGAAATATTGAGATTTATCTCTCCTTTCTCCTCTCCCTCTCCCTCCACGCGATCTTCGCGGTTCTCCTCCTTCAATCCCTCGTTACCGACGAGATTTCTCTTCTCAACCCTTCCGATTTCTCTTCTCAACCCATCTCGTTCTTCTACCAAATATCCACCACAAAAAAATATTATTTATCGACGCCACGAAAAGCCGTTTGCATCACAGGTCCATCATGATCATCTGGAGTACAACATCATTCATCCATCATCTGGAGCATCATCTTTGCCAATTGATTCAGTCGATCAGAGCATCTTCTTGTCTGAAGCATCAAGTTCTAGCAGGACCTCCAAATCTCTGGTCGATGCCATCTTCGTGCATCCCTCGTTGTTGGCGAACTGGAAGGGGGAGGAGCCCCCTTCTGTCCCTACAGAAGGTCGCCATTAACTTCCATAGTTGAAGATCACTGGAGATTAAAGAATCGTTGCCTCTGCTCGCGTAAATTGGGGACGAATTAGGGAAAAACAATCAAGGCACAGGATTGCACCACACATCCGCAACATACAACTCAGATCGACTGTCGCCAACTAATCTCCATCATCAAAGCACGAACCGATAGAAATATTGCAGAAAAACCCTCCAGTCTCCAGAAATTCATCCCCGCCTCCAGAAGTTTCTAGTATTGCATTTAGGTCCCCAGCACGGGGACCTAATTGCTTCCAGATTTTCTCTTACAATTAGGTCCCTGACCAGTAGACCTGGCCAACGGGCTGGGGACCCGCCCGCCTGCCCAGCATGCTCATGGGCCAGGCTTGGGCTTCGAAATTTAAGCATGAGCCGGCCCGGCCCGGCCCGTAAAAAATAAAAAATTTATAAATATATATCAAATAATACATGTATTAATATGATATGCTTTAATTTTTTCATTTATGACACTAGTTTTAAATAAAAATCCGATAGTTTACATGTCAAGTAACATATAAACTACGTATATTAGTTATATAAAGTATAGTTGGTATTGATGAAATCATTTATACGTATTAAATACTATTAAAAAATCAATGGAAAAGGACCAAAATGGGCCATGGGCCGGCCCATGGGCGGGCTTTGGACAAAGGGTTTTTAGCCTCGGCTCGTTCGGCCCGGCCCATGGGTCGGCCCGGCCCGTAATTTGGCCGGGTCTACTGACCAGGGAGCTAATTACAAGACTCTTTTATTTCTTCTATATCTCTTGTATACAATAGACTTTGGACTCTTGTGGACTATTGGACATTATTTTAAGCATATTATTTTTTCTACGTCTTATTTTCTAGTCGAAATTTGAGATTAGACCGTGATTTTATGATGATTTCTTCTTATATTTTCGACTACGGTTTGATTTCATTTTGTGTGTTCTTCGAGCTTGTGCTTGAATGTTTTCTCTTCGATTCATCTACTATATAGTATCACTGTATTTTTCTACCATATCTATATACTTTGTTATAGATCAATTGTTGAAGAATATCACTTTGAAAAATAAAATAAAAATTAGAAATTAAAAAATCAAATAAAAATATAAAACTAAAATCGACCAAAAGATTTTCTCACAGAAGAAAAGAAATTAGAAAAAATCACAAAAATATTCTTTAACTCAAAAATCCGAGCATAGCTTTCTGCTTCCTTGAGTTCGACCCGGGAACACTTGTCTGCTTAAATATTTAGTGAAACACCGAAATAAGGATAGAAGCCACCTTATTCATTTTCTCTCTCTCTCTATCACCTGATTTTGGTGTCCTTTATTTGGAAATAGCTTCTCTCTTTAGCGGTATCTACAATCAACATTTGTAAATGCTAAGTCGGAAACTCTTTTCAAAATGGCACCGTTGTCGCGGAGGCACAACCATGCTTGATTTTTTAGTTAATTCTTTGTGACTTTTTCTCTTTTTTCTTCTTCTTCTCGTTTTTCTCGGTTTCTCAGTTTTTCTCTATTTTTTTGGTTTGTTTGTTTTTCTCTTGATTTTTTCTCGATTTTCTTTTCTTTTATTTTCTTTGATTTCTTCTTGATTTTTATATGTTTTATTTTCTTGGCTTTTTCTTGATTTTCTTGGTTTTTTTTCTCGATTTTGATCGGTTTTAAATTGTTGATTTTCTTCTTGATTTTTGAGTCTTTTTTATATTTGTTTTTTCGTGTTGTGTCTTCGATTTTTTTCCTTTTATTCTGCTTGTGCTAACCCTGTTGTAGGGCCTGCGGGATTAGCTAGCTTCTTAGGAAGTCGAACTAGCTGATAGAATAGAGACAAGCTCAGCCTTCTACGAGCCGGTTGCATAGGAGCAGCGCGAGTTAGATAGTCAGACATTTTTTATTTTCTTCATAGACAATTTTTCTATTTTCTTTTGAGAGATTAGGGTCTTTTCCCGTTTTTCTATTTTTTGGTGAGAGAAGAAGGGGCACTGCTCGTTTTTATTTTTGTAGAAAGGGGTCCATTAAGGACAACCCGACTTGTAGATCGGACTTTGACCTATTCTTCTTGGGGATTGTTTCGCCAACTGATGGTGCACTTGAAGGACCACATCGCGATGTTTGATTATTCTGACTTTTCCTTTGTTTTACACGATTTCGTGGAAACTAAGGGTTGTATGCATGACTGATTAGACGAGTAACATAGAGCTTATTACCCTAATCCACACTTAGGCGTAATTCACTAAAAATGGAAAAGCCTTCTCCTACTATAAGTACGGTTCGCTACATGGATTCTTGCTCAAATCCATATTGATAGATTCGATTATTTTTTAAGCTAGTTGTCAACTACGTAACGCACCCCCCACAAGGAAGGATTCGAACCATGGTCTTCTGGATGAAAGGTACACTACACTTAGGCGTAATTCACTGAGTTGAAAATTTAATATGTTCTTACGCTAGAGCTATTGATTTTTTCATGCATAAGCTTAGGTTTAAATTTCTGTTCGGATCATCTTGAATGTAGAATGTTGGAGACATGTACATCCTCTTTCCCTGCATTCATCAACGTTTTCCACCACATTCCGTGATTTCCCCTTCCATAAGACACATTTTTAAAAATTAAAGGAAATCGGATCATCGTTAGATATTCTTGAATATTTCCAAAAAAGTGAAAATCTTAAAAATAAAAAAGATTTTTCCTTCTGAAACTTTAACCAAAATTTAAAAAATCTCTGGACTTAATTGTACTGGGAGAGCAAACCACTCATTGTTGTAGATGCTAAACTTCAGATAGAGTGTGTGAGGATGTAGCCCTAAGGATTAGAACCAAAAATCCCTAAACTTGTGTCCTAAGTACCTGTGTACGACTCTTCGGTACATGGTTGAAACTGCAAGCACTTGCCTCCGACCATAAAGAGTCGTTTTGGTGTACTCCACCTCACAGTTTCCTTTGGCCCTAACATAACCCGACAGTCCGGGCATATGGTACCATTGTCTGAAGGATTGTGAGGACATATGCCGGCGACAAGACGACACCACCTGTAAGTCTGCTTAATATAACTGCTTGATCACCTAAATAAAATTGAAAAGATAAAAGACCGAACACTTACGGTCTTCATCGTGTGAAGTTGGTGAATTGAGGGTTCACATAGTGTTTGTTTGTGGGATGTGTGTATTTCAACGTTTTATACGCCTTCACACTCGTGTTCTTGATTTGGCATCGTATTCTCTGTTGTATTGTCTTGACATCGAGTATTACGTTTAGATAGATTTTATGCTCAAACTCTGTGAGCATCCGTTCTTACACAGTCGCACGTACATCTTCACAGACTCAGGATGACCCCGTTCCCGAGTCGGTCCCACCTAATCACGAGGTGAGTCAGATCCAAACTCCCTCGCCTCCCAGCCCTTTAGTCGAGTCAGACCCTAACCTCGGCTTTTCATCTATTCTCTTGCACACTTTTCACTGAGTGCTTATGAAACTTTTTCTTTCCCAAAGGATTCGACAAACATCATCGATAGAGGGAAGTCACCATTCAGTGAGTGAGCTGTTGAGGAGCGGCCAGTTGATGAGAGCAAGGTTTAAAAAAGCGTGAGGCGGTCCGAGGCGTTTTCTATGAAATTAAGGCGAATCATAAGCCTCGAGGCGGTCGAGGCGTAAGCCTCAATTTTTTTGGAAAAAAATTAAAGCAAAATACATTTAAAAACTATATAATACTATTAAATTTTGCCAAAAACACATTCAAGAATAATTTAAAACTAGTAAAAGATACAATACATAAGGGATAAAGGCATTGAAGTTCAAAAAAACTAATATTGAGCCACTAATATACAGAAAATGATATTATTTGTATTCAGGTACTCACAATAAAACATAATAATTATTTTACTTCAGTCTTCACGTGTTTATTTTTCAACATTACTTCATATATCATATATGTGATAACTATTCTAAGTTCACAACTTATACAACCAAACAACAACATCAAGTTGCAAGCTTGCAACTAATATAAAATTCTATTACAATTCAAATAAAAATATGTGTAATAGAACTAGTATGTGTAGATGTTTGATAAATTGAATATGACGTATACAAGATCATGTAACTTCGATTGTTTCAAGCTATCTCTTCTCTTTACATGGAGCTATATATAGAAATATGCAAGGTTTAACATGGAAACAAAAATACAAAAATAAAAAATATAATGCTAATAAAAAAATAGGCTCATGTGCAACCAAAAATGTAAAAAAAAGCCTCATGACCCGAGGCTTACGCCTCCGCCTCGCCTCGAGTGCCTCACGCCAAGTCAAGGCGCACGCCCCACCTAAAGAACCCGAGGCGTGCATCTCAGGGCGAATTTGGTGCGCCTCGCCTCGAGGCGTACGCCTTTGCGCCTCGAGGCAGCGCTTTTTAAAACCATGGATGAGAGACACGTTGATGAGAGACCGGATCCTGCTACTGATATCACAATAGGGATTCTCAATACACTCCAGCAGATGAGTACATAGATACGAGATCAGTGTAGAGTCCAGGATGAGTTGAGAGTTGAAATCATTGCGCTGAGAGCAAGGGTCGGGAACCCATCACCACCTGTAGTGGTTCCTGCTACTTTGAGAGATGAGTATGACCCTAGATCTAGGATGCTAGAGCACTGGATTCAGTTACCACTGAATCAAGGGTCATATGAGTTGAGACCGTCCTTCCATTCTTTGTTTCCCAAGTTATATGGAAACACATCAGAGGAGTCATTTACCTTTTTGCAGCAGTTTGAGATGATGCGTAGAACGGCGAGCTATCCAAGAGCTACGCAAGAGGTTGTACGCCTCAAGGCATTCCCCTTCGCCTAAGCAGATAAGGCATTCTACTAGTTGAATCATTTAGGAGGAGAGATTTCTACATGGGATGATCTGAAGTCCATTTTCCTGTGTAAATATTTTCTTCTGGGACGAACGAATGTGATGAGGAGTCAGATCTCCAATTTTACTCAGCTTCTACATGAGTCGTTCCACGAGGCATGGGAAGGATTCAAGGATTTGATTGAGATATGCCCTCATCATGAGATTCCATTGAAGGTGCTTGTTCAGAATTTTTTGGAGAACTACAGTCAGATATTTAGGTCTTAGTAAGCGCCGCATGTGGTGGTAGCTATTTCAATGGGGATGCCGAGTCTGTTTGGCCTATCTTTGAGGGGATGGCATAGAACACACAAGTTGTTCTACTCGGGCATTCCAGAAGGCCCCACGGCCACTACACCAGCGAGATCATCAGAATGTGGCACACATTCCATATTCTGATTCACGATCTGACATGGGATTTATTATATGCTATGCAATTCATGATCCTAATGCTATGCAACGACAAGAAGTACATTCTCACACAAGACGAGCTAATCGACAAGATCGAGTTTAATGCCTCATGGAAGACAGATGACGTATATGCACGTGTTTGCCTGTCTGGGATGGTGTCCATGGAGATAGCCAATGATAATCTAAGTTATCCCATAATGAAGGCGATGTGGGTCCTCACCGCTTTACTCGCTGGCGAGGAATGACTCGCAGATACTGTAACTTCAACATGATATCTTCACATCTAAGCATAATGGACATCCTACTCATACCCCTTATACTTCTCTCGAGGGTATGTTTGAGAAGCTTCATGGTTTCATTCCCTTAGCTGCTTTGCTAGAATAGCTTAAGGCTTACAGAGATTTCGTGATGACAAGAGTTTTTTTAGCAGCTCTTGATCCTGAATATGATGCAGCATGATCGCAGATCCTTACTGATGACATTGTACCACCAATGGAGGAAGCATACCACAAATTGAGTAGGCTCCTTATAGCATCTGGTGGTGCTACTCAGTCGTCACTGATTTCCTCGACTATGGCCGCATCTCGTGATAAAGGGAGTTCTACACAATATTGAGGGCGTGGTACCCATGAGAGGCGAGGGGGTAGTCGACCCCATCAGCCATGCACTTACTGCCACAGGCTAGGTCATTTTGAGGATGCATGCTACTCAAGCATAGCTTTCCTGCTTTAGCTCGTGTTGCAGGGCAGACTCAACCAGCTGGTGTTCTGAAGGTTATGGGAAAAACCTTAAGTACATCACGAAGGCGTGAAGATCACATCATGTGCAATCGGGAGTGACTAGTCGCACCAGTTGCTCGGGGCAGTGGAATTTAAAAATTTTAAAGCAATGAAACCACATGATCCAAGAACACTTCTCAAATCGTTTTATCTAAACCACAAACAATATATATAAATATCTCTTCAAGCGTGGTTACGATCGTATCTCTAAAGTGAAAGACCTCCTGTCTCAAGTCCGATCTAACGAAGGAGATGCTTGCGAGCACGTTGATGAAACGCGTACTCCTTGCAATCCTAGTTGATAATCCAAGCAGCGAATCTTCTGATCTCGTCATACGAGATCCGAATCTTCATCACGAGCAAAATGCACCGAAGGAGACGGAGATCCATGAGCAGTCGAAGCGGTTCCACAACGACATAGCGACTACAACGACAACTCTTTATATGGCACCATGGTGGACAACCACAATGAGATAGAGAGAACAGATGTGTAGAGAGAGAGAGAATTGTACCTCATGTTATGTAAAATAAAAGCTAGGGATACCTAATTATTTATACTATTTTGGATGTCAGTGGATCACAGTCCATGTGCGCAGATCCAATGTATGAAATTGATTTGTGATTTCAATCAATGGACATGATCTTGTTGTGTTTTAATTACTAAAAATAAATTTATTTGCTTTTAATTAAATTATATATATTGAGATAAATCAATATATTTCAATTTAAATTACACCAACAAAGATGGAATTAATTGGAATGAGAGGATCCTTATTCCATATGAGGAAAGTGGACGGCCACCAAGTTGAGCTATCAACTTGGTCGTCCCCCTTTCCATAATGATAAGAGGACTTTCGCTCCTTTTGTATTGAGTAATAATTCCACAAATGTAATAAATTTATTGCATAATTATTCACCAAAATGATTCCAAATTATTTTGTGAGAATTTCAATCATGTCATTAAAAGAATGTGAATCTTATCACACCTCCAAAATACAATGTAAATTGCATTTACAATTAATTAATTCAATGTAAATCTAATTCACATCAACTTTAATTCGTAAACACAAATTACAATTATCTCGCTCTAACATATTATAAATCACATTTAAAATATCCACGAATAATATTAATAATGCTATCCACATTATTCGTATCCTTGATAATTAAATTACATTTAAATCATCTTGGATATCCATTCTCATGAGCCTAAATATATGAATCAAATTCATATTATTTATAATAATTAAATCACAATTAATTGCCCATTTTGCTCAATGTACAGATACAATATCAACAATGGAATTATTTTTGAACTCTCAAGAATAAAGTGGTTTCTCCGCGAATACTTGGAGATAAGGACATGGAAATTGTACATTCCACGTATAGTGACTTGGATATTGAGATGATATCTCAAATTCAGATCAAGGGGACCTCCTAAAGATGTTTGATTAAATCAAATCCGTAAATCTAATCTTCTCATTGCATCTAAATCATTTACTATAAGTCTGAGTATGTACATTTGGCAGACGAATTGGTTGATGACCTAACCAAGGTTTATACAACGACGCGTTGGTATGCATACAAGGGCATATGAGTAATACGATCTCTCAAAGGGATCATACAGGTTCATTTACTGAACCGGAAGATGTGAGCTCACTTATGAGATATTGGGAAGAATCAAATTCCATGCACGTCATCTCGCTTTGGAAGCTTGATTGAATTTATAGGTTTGATATATGCTTTTGGAAAGTATATGATCAACACCATCTCCCATCACATCTGATCACCTTCGGATCCTCCCAGATCTGTAGATCGGCTCTACCTCTGACCACCTTCACTAGAGCCTACATTCCCTCTACTATTCTCTATATTTTATGCCTTAATAACTCCACCGGATCTTCACTTCCGAGCAAGGAACTCATTGCATGTCCTTCGAGGGCACTTGGAGCGAGGAAATCCGAGTTAGAGGTCCACCTAGAGTAGTTCATCCCTTGACCTCCAGCTTGACTATCAACTACTGCCGATCACCTTAAAGCCTGGGATCGAAAGATGAGGACTGCAGGAAGCTAAAGCATCAACCCGAAGCAGACTTAATCACTGTCCAACATTTGGATCAAAATTAGATTACTTCTCTACTGAGACGAGTCCCTAAAATTCAGACATGTTTCATCACTCCCTCCGAATAGAAATGTCAAGGTTATACAATTGTTTATGATCACTTCACCCTCGAGTATTTCTAATACCCGTACATCCTACATACCAACCTAAAATAAACCCGAAGTTTTAGATCTTATTTAGATTGTCTCCTTCAAGATTTTATCGTTAAGTTTTTCATTTGATCATTGGAAGTCGATATCAATCATATATATTTTAAAAGCATATATCATGCCCAGATATTGATCATATACTTTCTAAAAATATATATCAAACCTACAAATTCAATCAAGCTTCCAAAGTGAGATGATCTTGCACGGAATTCAGTTTCCAATATCTCATGAGTAAGCTCATGTCTTCCTCTTCAGTAATGAACCCATATAATCCCTTTGAGAGATCATATTACTCATATGCCCTTATATGTAAACCATCTCGTTGATGTATAGACCTTGATTAGATCATCAACCTATCGATCTACCAAATATACATACTGAAACATATAGCAGCACATTTGTCTCCGGTCTGAGGATGTGTGCCTATATCGTGAAAGCATACGATATAGTACTTAATTATCTCGATCTCGTAAGTCAACTACTTGACTTAACTTATCTGACACCTTTGAATCTCTATTCCTATGCAGAGGACCTGCATCAAGAAATCGGTCAGATATCAGCCAAAAGAGAAAGGATTGTCATCTCCTACTCAGGCAGGAGATCATCTCTTAATAATCATTTGACGGTTTGATAAGTCCCCAATATAATTCTTTAGATATTCGTCCAAGCACCAACATCTATTATTCAACATTTGAATCAACAGTCGTGATCATTTAGATGGTCATGGTACATAACCCTAATTGTACTAAGGGTCTATTATGCAAATTAGCTATTCTTTATTTCAGATCAGCGAATGATTTGCAATAACATTTATTACATAATGGCTCGTCGTGGGATCGCATGTCCAACAATCTACCACTAGCCCAACGAGCCACTAATACGGTAATCGTTAAACCCACACTCATGTAACAATCATAAGCTATTTAGAAAATAGCTTGGTAAGCTGACTAGTCACTCTGTTCCCAAGAGAGTACACCAAGTCGTTTTATGGTACATGCATATCTCCTAGCAACAGTGCTTGCATCCAATGCGAATGTTACATCTTATGCAACCAATACTCAATTTTATTAAAGCAATTATATCTTTAACTACAATTCAATAATCATTATAACTATTATGTTATTTCAATTATCCTTATCAGAATGCCCTTACTCCTGGAGATCTCTATCTCCTAAGACTAAGATCCAATCTTAAGCCTTATAAGACATCTGTAGTCAAGACCTTTTGGATCACTATCTATAAAGTTTTAAGTTCTTAAAGATAAGACTTTGAGATCACTATCTCAAAAATCTTATCCTCTTTGAAGATATTGTTATTACTGCAATCAAGATTTTATCTCCATAGTAGGATTAGTAACAGTTTACTCCTCCCACTGCATGGCACACATCTGGCTTTTATAGATCTAGCATACATTGAGCTTCCCAAAGCTGATGCACTAGGCCATGTAGCTTTGGTATTCACATCTTCAACTCTTTGAGATGATATCCCTTTAGATAGGTCAGTACCATATCTTAAGGGAAAGGAAGCCTTTCTTGGGGTTTTCCCAAAAATAGAACATGTCCAAGGTGTACTACTAATGTGATGGTCCCAATGTCTTCTTCTCTTTGCTTTTGAATAACGTCGGAACTAAGATACAAGAGCAGTCATTGAGATTATATCTCAATGTATGGAATAGCCAGATTATAAAACACTTATTATCATCATTAATCATTCCAAATGATTAGGATGTTATCTACATCTTAGTATGATGAACACAATGGCACTCCCACTAAGCTTCACATGGTTCACCAAGATTTTGTATGAAATCATAACCTTATAGTTTCATTAAGTTTGATGTTCCGAAAACAAGAAGATTATTTGAGTCCATAGATGGAGTTCCTTAGCTTGCACACTTTGCATTCCTCAACCATAAAGCCATGGGGTTGCTTCATATTAACATCCATGTTGAGATATTCACTAAGAAATGCAATCTTGGCTTTCATCATTTAGATGTCAAAATCAAGTTGTATAGAATTCCTGAGTAGTACCTTGGATTTACTTAAATCCCTAAGTACTATGAAAAAAAAATATCCGGAAGCTACAGTGGTGTCACATGTTTAACATGTGACACCCTTAACGTTTTTTTACCTGGGAACCATAGGCGTATCACATCTTCGATATGCGCAAATTGTAGCGCACGTCGAATATGCGATATACGTCCCCGACAAACCCCGCGTTCTCGAAAACCCTCCTCACGCGTTCGAGCATTTGGTCGCCGCCCGACTCCGCTCCCCTGCCCTCACGACTGCGGCCTCCTCCTCTCCGCCAAAGCTTCCTTTTGAGCACCCTAAGCTCCGTCAAGAGATTCCTTTCCGTGTCTCTCTCTTGCATTGCCGCCCTAGCCGCCTCTCACATGGGGCACCCTCCATTGCATCCAGAGAAATTTGGAAAAAAATATTTTGGGGTCTTAGATATATGTTATATAATACACGTATTTACCTTTATTTCATGATTGTATAATTTTGACTTGTACGTTGCGTTACGTATTAGGTCGAAATGGGGTTGGTATATTGTATGTTTCATTTGAAGGGTATGTTTATTGGCTCTTCGACGACCAATGTATGTGGGTTTGGATTAATGCCTAATATGACATTCGATGAGATGTTGAACTTACTATACCGTAAGTTCAACCTGGATGTCAATAATCACTACATCGCATCCTTCGGGGCGTAGGCGAAGAGCCAGCGTTTTCGTCTATCGTCGATGATGATGATGTGCAAGGAGTTTTTGTATATGCTCGAACCATTGGGAAATCGATGCCTACTGACATTATTGTTGAAACTGTATCGGTGAGCGAAGTCCCCAATGTTGTTGACGTGGACAATTGCCTTGCTCCTGGACCCTTTGTTGTCACTAACACAGGTTCCTCCGTTGTCCCAAACACACAACCCTCCGTTGTCACTAGCACGAATGTGCCTATAACGCAGCCATGTACAGATCAGGAATAGTGCATGAGTGACGCTCTGTTGAGAGAGGTTAATCATGCTTTGGATGACTTCATCTCTTGGGGAACCGATGATGATCTAGAAGAGGATAGTGATGAAGATGTTGAAGATAATATCGTAAACGAGGAGATTCGAGTCGATGAATAAAGCACGCAACAGAGGGTACCCATTTACTTTTTTAGGGTGAGAGGATCTGATACTCGTTCAACCTATGAGGATGACATTTGAAAGAAATTTGGACTTGATGGCATCGTTGATGAAATACGCAAGGGCAGAATCTTCAAATGTAGAGAAGATTTGATTTATACTGGAAAGAAATATCACATCCTGGCACACTACGACTTCATTGTTAAAGAATTTATCAGCTTGATCTTGTCGGTTTTTTGCACATACAGATCGAAAGGATATGTTTGGTATTTACATGGTCATTTTAGGAAATTTGATGGTCTGTAGGTGATCTCTAAGATTGTTGGACCGCACACTTGTATAAACCCTATAGTTAATCAGGATCATCCTCAATTATACTACAAATTCATGTCTAGATCACCGCTATCTCTGGTGAGGGATGACCCTAATATTCGGGTGTCGAGTTGTAGAACTCACATCCACGAGATGTACAACTACTGGGTTACCAAGAAAAGGGTAGGGGATGCTCGGAGGAAAGCAATCGAAATAATATTCGATGATGGGAAGAAGTCTTACGCTGAAATGCCTTATATATTGCATGCAACGAAGGTGTCATACCGAGAACTGAAATAGATATCGAATATAGCGAACATCCGGATCCTCAGAAACCTCATTGTCGTAGATTTCAATGATGTTTTTGGGCATTTGGCCCTTCCATTGAGGCATTTAAATATTACCGTTTTTTTATTAGTATTAATGGGACCCATTTGTATGGCAAGTACAAACAGAAATTACTCATTGCATGTGGGATTGATGGGGATAAACATGTCGTTCCCCTTGCTTTCAGAATTGTTGACGAGAAATCTTGTCCTTCATGGAAGTAATTTCTTTCTTTGGTACGTATCAGGGTAATTGGCATGCGTGTAGGGCCAATATGTATCATTTCTTACCATAGGAATAAAATCCGCAATAAATGATGTTGATGTAGACTTACTAGAACCTTTTGCATACTGGTGTTTCTATTCAAGGCATGTCACAAGCAACTTCAATAGCGTTTTCAAGAATGGCACTATGAAAGCTTTGGTACAAGCAGCCGCACTACAGACGACAAGTAGGAAGTTCGCTTATTTCATGAGGAAATTGCAGGAGTGGAACACAAAAGCAGGTAGATGGTTTTTAACTCATGATTGTCGTCGAGAACAATGGACTTTGTCTTATGATGGTGGTTATAAGTTTGGTCAGATGACTACAAATTTCAGTGAAAGCTACAATGTAGTTCTTAAAAATACTCGTTGTTTGCCAATTTCTGCATTGATCAAGAAGACATTTTATAATTATGTCTTATACTTTAACAAGCGTGCAGAAGAGGCAAGCGCAGCCCTTGCCACAGGATGTAAATTCACGTATTTTGTAGCAATAGAGATGGAGTCCAGTTGCGAATGGCCACACAGTAACACAAATACAAAGGCATCCGGACATATTGTTTGAGGTGTCTAGTGTGTTCGACGGACGTAGTATGGTATTCGGGGTCGCAAACAGTACACGATGAATTTTGTCCAACGTAAATATACATGTAATAAGTGATAAAATTTCAGATCACATGTTCCCACGCTACTGCGGTAATTTCTAATCGCCGAGCAGAAGTAGACTCTTACGTTGGAGAGTGGTGCACGTGGCAACACCAATTGAAGGTTTACAGAGGAAGATTTTTTCCCATCGATGATCGGGAAATGTGGGCCCCATTAGACTATCCGGATTTACGCCCTGACCCAAAACATAAGCGCAGTAAAGGTCGCCTACGGTCAATAAGGATTCATAATGAAATGGATGTTAGAGATGTAATTTGACAGAATACGTGTTCATTTTGTGGTATAGTAGGTCATAGAAAACGTGGTTGTCCAAATAAAAGGACAAGGGATTCTCAAGCATTGACATCTAATTCAAAATCATCAGAAAGGAATAAAAATAAATGTGGTACTTGTGGAGACGAAGGTCACAACAAACGTAGATGTCCTGGTTTGAGTAAGTTTGCTTTTTTCTCGTAATTGACAACGTAGTTAATATTTTAGTTGCTTGATGACAATATATATATATTCTAATGTTCAATTTTTAAGTGCAGATGGACCCCGGCCCACTTGACCCATCTGTTTTGACTCAACGGGAGTGTCATCATTCCCGTTGTGTCTGCCTGTCTGGGCTGGCGATGTAAGACATTTAAAATCGTTTTTCTTTCCTTATTATGATTATAACATTTAACTTGTAGGCATCTTCGTTCGTGGTTGTATTGTCGACATCGGGAGACACATGTACGCCGCATTCCTTTGTATGATCGCCTGCAGCCTTATGTAGCTCAAGCAGGCTTTGGGTGCATATCGGAACTGCAATTTATCACACTTGATTGGCATTTAGTGACAGCTTTGGTGGTGCACTGGAGATCTAGAACACATACTTTTTACACGGCTAGTAGGGAGATGTCTATCACGTTGCAGGATATTGCATTCATCTTGGGGTTAAGAATTGATGGACATGTGGTTACAAGAGAGACCACACCTGGAGCTACGTGGATCGATACAGGCGAGCAGCTTCTGGGTATCAGGCCTCTTCCTTTTGAGATCGTTGGCAGCAGGGTATTAGCGAGCTGGTTATTCACACACTTCGCAGAATTTGCCACCAGAGGTTGAAGAGGTGGTTTTACAGAGGCATGCTCGTGCATACATATTATAATTACTTGGTGGTGTGCTATTCACAGACAAGTCGGGGTCATTGGTTTCCCTTATTGCGCTACCACATCTGCATGATCTAGAATACTCTGCGATGTTGAGCTGGGGATCAGCCGTACTTGCATATCTATACAGGCATCTCTGTTTAGCAGCGGATATGGCAACCGAGGAGATTGGTGGCCGGTCATATTGCTTCAGTCGTGGGCATGGGAACATTTTCCCCCACATTACTCATATAATAAGGGAAACAAGACAGTGGCACGGGCGTCCGTTAGGAGTTCGTTGGGCAGCCGCGTTCGCGCATCGTCAACAGCCAACCCACATCGTGAGACCATATCGCGATGCTTTCGACATGCATTCACCAAAGCAGATAAATATGCATCTACACATTACTTCGATTTCTGAAAAAAACAGCTACTAAATTACATATCAATTTCTTGTGCAGGTGTTATGAACGTCATATAACGATGACATCCTTACAAATCTACCTGCCAACTGTCTTGAGGGAGAAAGCATTTGGAGGGCAAGGGTAACATTGATATACTTCCACATGGTTGAGGATTATTTTTCGGGCAGATTTCTTCGTTAATTTGGCGGCCGCCAAGACATTCCACACCCTTACTTTACCTTCCAGGACCTTCACGCCATCGACTTGAGGGGAAAGGTACATATTGATTGGAAGTCGAAACATTAGGTGCAGATAAGTGAGTGGGATGATTGGGAAAATAGAGTTGTTGCTCTCGACCAATCCAATGGGATCTTCGTGACTCCAACCTATGTAGATTGGTATCGGATGATTACGAGAAGATTTGTTGGTCGGTTAGGAGAAACTTCGGCAAGCAACGTAAGTACACTGATCAACTTTGTTGTAGTTTGCTTCAAGAAGTATCCGTAGAAATAACCGCTATGTATTTTCTTTTGGATGCAGCTCACCAGGTGAGGACGCATATACGATACCGGACACAAGGAGTGTCAGGAGATTGCGGTACAAGAAAAGGAATAAATGGAGCAATAATTGGCATTCTAATTTGTAGATGCACTCATGATACACAAGGAGCATGTTGATCAGGCTCGGGTGGAGGCTAGGCGAGGAAGGGCTAGAGGGAGAGGAAGAGGTCGGGGAAGAGCGCGTGAACCGCCAACCGTACCTGTGGATGAGGAGGAAGTTGTGGGGGCAGATGAAGATCTTGCATCTACGGAATTGGAGAGTCAGTTCGCCACACTGGTTGTCGAGCGACCACGTGACGACATGCCAACACCGCAGGCACCGATGAGGCATGGCAAGTACGCTAGAGAAATGCAACCCATTTACTGCACGCTAACACCGCCACCAATACCAACTTTTGATGAAGACGGTGCAGGACCCTCGCAAATAAGTATGATAGATTAGACAAGTCGTTTGTTAATCTTTGATCCGCATGATACAACGAGGACATATCAACGGAGAAGAAGGCGTTGAGTTGCAAACTTCTATGTTGTACTAAATATACAATTGTTCACATGAGACAATTATGATAATGTATATCATTGTGGACAATTTGATTTATATAATTTATGTGAATGTGTATGTGCATCAATATATAATTTATGTGAATGTGAATGTCTATGAATCAGTATGTCAATTATGTGAATGCGGATATCAAAATTCCATGGGAATATTGTGTATGCAGGTTAAAATATGAGTTAGGTGAAACTTCCTAGAAATGTTGGATATCAAAGAATTAGCTTAAATAGTGCATGTTCAACATGCGAGTTATTTGAGACTTTCTGAAATATTACAGGAAGTTGCACACATAACACATGTTAAAAATGTGAGTTACTTGAAACTTCCTGGAATATTACATGAAGTTGCCTATATAGTGCATATTCAACATGCGTTATACGTGAAACTTCCTGAAAATCTTAAAGAGTGTTGCTTACATAGTGCATTTCCAACACCCACATTACGTGAAACTTCCTGGAAATATTACAGGACGTTCCTTATATAGCGCATGTTCAACATGCGAGTTATGTGTTTTAAGTATATCGCATATTTATTATGCGATATAGAAAACACATCTCGAAAATGTAATACACCTATGGTTCTGAGGTAAAAAAAACTTTAAGGGTGTCGCATGTTAAACATGCGACATCACTGTAGCTCCGGATAAAAATTTCATAGTACCTAGGGATTTAGATAAATCCAAGATACTACTTAGGAATTTCTCTCTTATAGTTAGCAATATTCTGATGGGTTTAAGCATGTTCACTGGAGAACAAATCTCATCGCAAGTGATGCCTCTTCTTTGCATGTATTTTGTGGATACGAGCCTTGCTCTAAAGGTCTCTACCTTCTCATCAGGTTCCATTTTTCTCTTGAAAATCCATTTACACCTAAAGAGTCTTACCCTTATAGGTGGATCCTCAAGGGTCCATATACAGCACGTGTATAGAAGTCTACTTTAGACTTTATTGCCAACACCCAACTTTTCATGTCACGATCTTTGGAAGCTTCATCATATGAAGTCAAATCATTGTCAGACTTAATTGACACATGGAATCCATACCCTTTAGGTGGGTCTTACCATCCTCAAATTTATTTGAAGAGGTATGAGTGTTTCATCTCTAATTGTCCTTTTAGTTTCTGATCTCAGGAGCCACATTATCTTCTCAAGATTCAATGAGTTCCTTTACTTCATTTTCATCTTGATTCTCAAGAAAGTCATCCTCTAAGAATCATATCTTTAGAAATGAAATCTTTTAAGAATCTCAAGGTCATAAAGTAGGTATCCAATACCATCCTTTATATTCCTAATGAAGTAGCACTCGTTGGTGCTAGATTCTGGTTTACTCGCATCCATGACATGGTTATGGACCACGCAACCCTAAATCCTCAAGTGTCCAACACTAGGCTAGGTTCCAAACCATAGCTTATGAGGGTTTTCGGGTCATGGAATCTTATTAAAGATATATATATGTTGCAGTCTCTACTATATATATACCTGGAAACTAAGAGGTAATTATGCTAAAATTCATCATTGATCAAATCATGTCACATTATCCAATCGCATCTCCCTACAACTCTATTGTGTTTAGGGTGTATTAGGAGGAGTGAGACAAGAATGATATTCCTTTCTCAATAAGGTATTCCTTGAATCCATCTAATAGATACATGCTACCTTAGTTAGATCAAATTCATTTATCTTCCTTCAAACTTTGGTTCCAAATCAAAAATGTGAAATCTTTAAACATTTCAAAGGTTTCTAAGGTGAAGGGAAGAATCTCATATCACAAATAATCGTCAATAGATATCACATATCATTAATGTTTTTCATGATATAGATGATCCGCATACATCAATGTGTATGAGATCTTGAATACCTTGGCATCTAACACCATTTCCCAGAGAATGGTGTATTAGGCATTGTACTTGAATACAATATTCATAAGTATGTAAGATTTGAAATTTCAGACAATCTAAAGTTTCATTCTTAGTAGTCTACTAATCTTATCAACAGACTTATGTCAAAGGCTTGATACGAGATCGATGTCAAACGATTTTCATCCTCTTATTGATCTTTTAAGGTTTAATTTCAAAATATTAATGAACCATTCATTAATATTCTAATTTAGTAGTCCTCTAGATGTTAGATTATTATCTGAAATACATCCATCATATCTCTTTATGATAGGTCTATTCCAGAATTCATGTTTATTTCTAATATTTAGAAATAAACAATGAGTGTATTCTAATATATAGGTCATAGAGACATTCTCTAAGACTAAAGGCTCTTTACTGAAATTATAAAGTCTATCCATCCAATAGAGATTGTTGCAACAATTGCATCAATATCCATGTGGATGACTATTAAACCTTAAGATCAAATTTTCCAGTCTTCTAAAACATATGCAACCAATTGCAAGTGTTATTAAAATAATGAGATATAATTTTTAGGCTTTGATCTTATATAATAAGCAAGTCAATTTCAATGATTATACGTAGATGTATAATATTCTAGTGCACTATCCAGGTCCATTTCTAAGGATCTTAGATAGCCTAGATAGTCATACTATCAATACATCGGCTTGTTGCAGTATTGGCATCCATTTAACTCTTTGAATGTCATATATATGGAAACATAGAAGTACAACCAACCTTTTGACTTTCCTTCTTACATGGGTCAGACCCATGCTTCAACTATGCTTCATTCATCTATAAACAACCATTGCTTAAGACAAAGGAACTCTTATGTTGAACTCATAAGATTTCAATATAAGAGCATTTCAACATTTATACATGATTTATTCAATTCATAAAATATGAATATTATGAAGCTTCACGAATGACTAATGTATAGATAGTAGAATGATGACACTCATCACATCTACATCCATCTTAACTCTTAAAGACTTTAGTTCAGACAGGTACTCAAACATTTTAAGTGCATTATCTATTGTCGAGCCACCATTCTGCATAACGCAGTAAATCATATCATTTATGATTAAATGTTGATGCACATATGTCTACCAAAATATATTCTTAGGTTTTATAAGGATTTTTGATAATTACGATCATCATCGACATGATACTTCCAAAGCACATTCGATGAGAGATCAAGACTATAGAGACATACAAACCCAAGGTTGTTGTCCTATGTCTATTTATTCGTCTTTCCTCGTTATTATGAGGAACTTGCAAATTGCAACCACATACAATATGTGATCCTCCATATCATCTTCAAATTCTAATTAATTATTATGAATCATATTCACATAATTAATTCTTCTAAGGGAACAACATCTCCCTTCATAATAGAGTATTTATTTTAGTTAGATCTAATTAATTTAATCATATTAAATCAATTATCAATCCAATCAATCAACCAACAAACAATCTTGATTGTCACTTGAAGTATGGTACATCTCAAAATACAAATTATTCAAATTTTAATAATTAAAAAAATACATCATGATCATTTCAAGCATCATCCTTTCCTTACCTGTTGTCATGGGCAGTACGCACAGGATGTGGGATAGAGCGCTAATACCACAAATCGCCCTCTTAAAAGTGTCGAATTAACGTTTGAATCTTATTGCAGTCGGGCAACATCAGGTCGATCAAAAACCACTTCAATTGATTTGTCAATTAAATAAAAGCAGTCACATTTATTTACTTGGGCAAGCTCAAGGTCGAACTCAGGGACACAAGTCTCTTTAATATTCAATTAGACTCCTAATAATCAGATGAAGTGATGAATTAAAAACTAATAGTCATCGCATACAATGACAAATGACGTAGATGAGGTGGACAGTTTTATTTGATTTTTTTAAAGTAATGTGATGCAAATAAAAAACTATGCAGATATGCCCTTCTTAAATAAGAATGTTGAGCCACACAAATGAAGTCAATTTCAGGTTCAATTAATGAAGCAACTTTACTTGATAGACTAATTAGAGGCATGAGAAATCATTAGGCAATGACACTATATTACTAAAATTAATCCTCAAAATTTTGAGTGTCAAATCAGAAATAAATCATTCCACAAGATAGACAATAAAATAATCTTCAAAACGAAACTGAAAATCAACTAAAATGGAGATCGTATGCTCAAGATATTCACAAAAGAGTCCACGTGCATAAACGTAAAGAAAAGTTCAAAATAAATAGATAAAACATTACAATTAGGTCCCTGAAAGGGCATAAATGCAATTAAGAAAAGTCATGAGGCTTTCCCTATAATTTTCTCATACGTACAGGGGCCAAATTGCAATTATTAAAACCTGGAGGGGGTCGGGTGCAATTAACCCAGGCGCATATGCTGGACATGTGCTAGGAGGACCTAACTGCAATTTAGAGAAGTCGGCGGGGCACTCTTGCAATTTACCCAGCCCTTACGTGACCTAGACACGTGAGGCTAGGCTTGAAAGATGGCTCGAGTTCGAGGCGTGGCTCGGGAGGCTCGGATAGAGGCTCAGGCAATGTGGACGATTCTGGAGCTTCAGGTACTGGCTTGGATCGCCCAAGCCTCCGAGCCTTGGGGACGTCGGCATAGCTGAATGTAGGCTGTTGAATGAGCACCGGGAGGGTGCCATCCAACGGCACCTGTACGATCTGGAGCTTCCTCCTCCTCTGCGGGTTGGTGACGCTACTGGGCCTCCGGCAAGCCTGCCCGAGCACCACTGACGTACTCCGCGCTTGCTGGAGATCCAGGAAGGACCCTAGAAGCATGATGATCAAACTTGAAGCACGGGAAGGCGTCGGGTACCCTAGAGGGGGTCGTCGACGTCCCTACGTCGGAGAAGTGAGCTTCGATGAGGCTCCGGCCAATAAAGATGCACACCTGCAATCGTTGGAGAATTTAGTCGAAGAGTGCAGATGTGGTAAGTGCGTGAGAAGTGAGGTGAAGTGGAGGGTCATACAGGCGGAGAAGGGTGGCGACCCTGGTTGTCTTCTCCAACGAGGCAGAGAGGACGTGGGTGGGGCGACTTGAGGTTGTAGAGGATTGAGATGGTGGTTGGAGGGCATGGCAAAGATGAGCGGAGCATGGTGAAGCTAGTCGGATGATCAATTGCAAAAGAACATGAGAAGAAGCACCTAATTAATTAAAAAACGAGAAGGAAAAGATGGGAGGCTTACCTAGAGATCAAGGTGGAGGAGGAAAGTCTGGGCTGAGCTCTAAGGGAGGCTCTGGTCTTTGCTGGACTCCGACGACCAGCTGGAGCAGCTCGTCGGCGATTTAAGGTCAGAGACATGGCCTACCATGGCCATGCGTCAACAACAGGGCCACGACAGTCGTCGCGTCGTCGATCCGACCTCCCCCTATCACGGGGAGGCGGAGAGACACTGGGTCGTGGCCCACGTAAAGGTGGACATGGTGATCGGATGGCAGCAATGTTGTAAAAGTCACGCGACTAGCCCGACTAGTAGGTCCGACTAGTCTAGTCAGTGGGGTGGCCGACCGAGTACCGGCTAGTTCCGACTAGTTCCACTAGCTAACCAATTTTTGCTCAGAGATACCTATTTTTTACTTTTTGAAAAGCAAACTTATTCTAATACGCTTTTTTTTGAAGTTCTTATTCTAATACGCTTAATGTTTTATTTAAATTCAATTACTTCTTTTGAGTAGTAAATATATATATAAATCTACGTAAATATATAATAATATATGTATAAAAATGACTTATATATTTAAATAATCAAGCCGATTAAAGCCCGACTAAATCCGATTAATCGTCCGACTACCGATTAATCCTTAGTCAGTAACCCGACCGACCGAATACCGACTACCAACTTTTGCAACCTTGGATGGCAGTGGTGGCGTATTTGAAGGGGAGAGACACGGAGTACAGGTGGTGGACGACATGATTTCGTGAGTTCGTGCAGACGAGGAGAAGATGGGAGGACTGCGGTTAGGTAGTGCACGAGGATGACGGGAGTAAGGGCTTGGAGTAGACGCGCTCAGCGAGTGGAGGAGGTGGTCATCGAGGTCAGAAAAAAGGTAAGGGAGCGATGTGCGCGAAGAGGAGATCGTGGGAGAGAAAGGGTGGCTGGAGGAAGGAGATGAAGGCTTGACCGTTGGATCTTGTGAACCAACGGTTGAGATTTGGGCACGATGGAGCGGTCCTGATCTAATCGATCAGGGCGCATCCAAGGGTTGCGGGCGAGGCGTGTGGGACCGTTGGATCTAATGATCCAATGGTCAAGGAACGGGCAGAAGCGGACGCATCCAGATGCGATCTAGAGTTCGATCGAAGGGCGGAGATTTGAAGAGGGAATGCGGCCTAGATGGAGGCGCCAAAGAAGATCAGACGGTGCAAAACGAAGGGCGCTTGGCGCGCAGGGAAGCGGGTCGTGTGACTCAACCAGAAATAGCTACATGGTCCAATCAGATTATTCAGAAAGAAAAATTGAAAAAGAATTTGGAAAAACTCAAAACATGAAAGTTGTAGATCTCGAAGAGATACAAGTTTCATGTTGATCAAAAACGCAAAAGAAGTCGAATAAAGGGAGAAATATTTTTGTGAGCGTTTTTAAGGGTATAAAAATACAATGCTTTTTGATTTGTCATTTTTTGGTGTTTTTAATTTATTTTAAAAGCGAGAGACATATAACAATTAATCTGGTTTTTATTGACACCAATTTAAGCTAGGGGGTTAATATATGAAAATTAACATGATGAAACTGAGGTTCATCATCCCCCTATACTTAAACTATACTCGTCCTCGAGCATCTCAAGCATGCATAAGTTGGATTAACCCCTGATTGTGCAATGTGAATACAAGACCTGATTCGTTCAAGAACTCCTGGTTTTAGGGATCCAAAATTTCAAGGCTAAACCAAGCTCTAATCAAGAGGTATCCAATTTCTCTAATTTCTCAGTCTTTCTGTATACATATAAAGTAAGGATATGAAATTAAGTGTTAGTTGCAGTCATAAGAGTAAAGTCACAACGTCACCCAAGGTTCTAATCCAAGACATTCTGCTAAGAACCCAATCCTCAACACTAGGGAATAAACCAAATATTGCATCAAATCCACGGTCTCTTTAGTTGTCAGACTTAAAAATGTAGATGGAAGACCAGTTGATGGAGGGCATAGGATTGTGTTATTTCTTCTCTCCCTCTCATTGAAACAAGGATCCTCTCGGGTGCCTTATTAACTCAACACATATTTTTGTTATTGATCAGTGTGTCCGTCAAGAGAATTTGGAGTCGTTTGCACTTGTTTTCCTGGGAATACACCAGGGTATGCCTTTTTTTGAGTATCTAATATACCTTATACACCCAGACTTGTAGCATTTACGATGTAGAGCCTGAGCCTTTTTTTGGTGCAAGCCTGACCCCTGGTCCTAATAGCGATAGTCCAAGGGGACACTTTGAAATGATTGCAAGCACTCACCTTTGGTGGAAGCTCTTTGATATTTAACTTTGTAGGGGAGAGCTTTTTCTTTCAACATTTATATTTCATTTCATTGTTTTTGGCTAGCTCCACTGCTTTTACTAAGAGTTGACGCACAGTGATCAACAATTTTTTTATTTTATTACACCCCACATAGGTAAATGTGAAGAGATAGTACAAGAACCATGTTCTCATACTGGTTAAATGCGCTAACACTCAGGTTTCATGAAGCCTTCAATGATTTTATCCCATCCTTAAGCATCATTAAATCGAGTCCAAACTCAAATCTCTCATCCTAGTCCCTCAAGTGAAATTTCAATCCCTCTCATCATAATTGCAGTCATGTATATGAAGTGTTGATCATATTCTTAAGGTTAGAGACTAAGCATGCAATATAGCACACAAATCTTTCAAACTAGAGAATATGGATAATTAAGTCAAAAGATCCTAATAAATAAGGTCGGTTAACTTAAAATCTCAAGATCTCCTAAACCAAGTGTCCTTGAACATCATTAATCTTGTATGAATGTGGAAGTATCAGGGATTAAACCAACTCCTTCAATTTTTTTTAAGTACAATATTTACAAACACAAGTTAGTCTCATTTAAACCCTCTTTTTTTAACAAAATTTAGAAAAGATTTTCAAAACAGTGTCACATATATAAAGGTTTATCAAATATTTTTTAAACTATTTTTCAAAACAAGTAAAACCCATTTTTCAAATCATTTTCAAAATATTTCCTTCAAAATAATTTAACATAGTAGAGAAAATTTTTTCAAACGTTGAAAATATTTTATCCCACTTAATTCAAGACAAATTATACTCTAACCCAAAACATTTTTTTTCAAAATTTTCAAAATAGAGCTATGGATAAAGTACATATATATTGTATATACGGTATACCTCCCATACTTAACTTTTGTTATGTCCTCGTAACACTAGTGATATAAAGCCATAGCTCAAGTTAAGATATAGGAAAGGATACTGGAACTGAGGAGGATGCCCCCTATACTTAGGTTAAAATAACCTAAGTATCAGAGAGAAGAAAATGAGTATGGAAGTTACGGGGACTCAGATCCCCCCCCCCCCTACTTAGGCTGAGAATAGCCTAAGTAAAGAAATGGATAAGTGAAGTTGGGGAAACCTAAAGGGAACAAAGAGGTTAGGATGGATTTACATGTGAATGAATGAATCTATGGAGATGAATGGAGTACCTAGGGTCTATGGGAGGGTGTCGAAAACAAACAAGGCTCAATCAACCAAGCATCACCCTCGATTCACCAACTTACACATGAAACCAACAAATGTTGATTAATTATCTTTTCATTTTTATTGGTGATAAAAACAAATTCATTCTCATTTACGGAGGCTTAATGATACATCCAATCAGATTACTCTACGTAAAAAGGGTGTTGTTCTCCCAAAAATTGATTTTTACTCCATTTTATTGGTTTGACTTGCATTAACAGTCCCAACTTTAGCTTCAAGGTTATCACTGATTTAATATGAACACAAATCAATCAAACATCGTCTAACGGTCATTCTCAATTTTCATTTATCCTAGGTGATCAGTCCATGAGAGAGAAGTCGAGAAAAAACCGATGCAAACGATAAAATCATGATCTAAGCTAAAGAGAAAATCTTGCAGTGCTTGTAGCTTACTTCGTGAAAGCAAGATTGAATTAAAATCAAATTCTAAATGTAGCAAGTTGACAAAAACCACACCTAATATGCTTCTATTAGCGGGAAAGCACATATTTGATTTTTGACTAAGTGAAACGATGTCTATGTGTGTCTCAATTTAGTGTGTCCTACCTACGATCACACACATAAGATATAAGATGAAAATAGCTTGAAGAGTCGCGTTCCTGATCCTAAGTCGACAATCAAGTGGGGCAAGCCCACACAACCACAATAACCTTCGTTCATTTATAATTGTGAGTCTTCAAATGAAGACCGTTATAAAGACGATTATTTACATGAATGCATGAACAATGTGAAACCTTAATTCTTGTCAACTTCTCCAATGGTGCTTCTGTGGCTCCTCGCAGCGGGAGCTCCTACTCCTTACCTCCTTGATCGCAAAGAGGCCCTGCCACAAAAAGCAAGCATTAGATATATGTTAGAGAAAAACCATGCATGTGAAATGAACAACTTGACCTACAAGTTAGAAATTATCACTTACTCAAATAATAAAAATCTAAATGAAACAAAATATGAGTCGTGTCCTCGGCAATAGCGTCATTTGATAAACCACAAAATCACCCTCTTAAAAGTGTCGAATTAGCGTCTGAATCTCATTGCAGTCGGGCAAAATCGATTCGATTAAAAATCACTTCAATTGATTTGTCAATTAAATAAAAGTGGTCACGATTATTTACTTGAGCAAGCCCAAGGTCGAACTTAAGGACACAAGCCTCTTAAGTACGTATTTAGACTCCTAATACCCAAATGAAGTGATGAATTAAAAACTAATAGGTCATCGCATACAATAACAAATGATGCAGATGAGGTAGGCACTTTTTATTTGATTTTTATAAAGCATTGTGATGCAAATATAAAAACTATACAAATATGCCCATCTTAAATAAGATTATTGAGTCATACAAATGAAGTCAATTTCAGTTTCAATTAATGAAGCAACTTTACTTGATGAACTAAGAAGAGGCATGAGAAATCATTAAGCGACACTATATTACTAGAATTAATCCTCAAAATTTCAAGTCAAACTAGAAAATAAATCATGCCACAAGATAGACAACAAAATAAGCTTCAAAACGAAACTGAAATCAACTAAAACGGAGATCGCATGCTCAAGATATTCATAAAAGAATCCAAGGGCATAAACGTAAAGATAACCTCAAAATAAATGGATAAAACATTACAACCAGGTCCCTGAAAGGGCATAAATACAATTAAGAAAAGTCGTGAGGTCTTCCCTGTAATTTTCCCATATGTACGGGGGTTAAATTTCAATTATTAAAACCCGGAGGGGGTCGGGTGCAATTAACCCCAGGCATGCATGCTGGGCACATTCTAAGAGGACCTAACTGCAATTTGGAGTAGGCGGAGTACATGCATTTTACGCATCCCTCACGTGACTCGGGCACGTGAGGCTAGGCTCGAAAGACGGCTCGGGTTCGGGACGCGACTCGAGAGGCTCGGATCGAGGCTCGGGCTACGTGGACAGTTCTGGAGCTTCAAGTACTGGCTTGGATCGCCTGAGCCTCCGAGCCTTGGAGACATCGACATGGCTGAATCTAGGTTGTTGGATGAGCACTGGGAGGGTGCCATCCAATGGCACCTGTACAATCTGGAGCTTCCTCCTCCTCCGCGGGCTGGCGACGCTACTGGGCCTCTGGCAATCCTGCTCGAGCTCCACCGCCGTACTCCGCACTTGCTGGAGATCCAAGAAGGTCCCTGGAAGCATTACGATCAAGCTTCAAGCACGGGGAAGGTGTTGGGTGCCCTAGAGGGGGTTGTCGACATCCCTACGCCAGAGACGGAGCTTTGTGAAGTGAGCTACGATGAGGCTCCGACCAATGAAGATGCGCACCTACAATCATTAGAGAATCGGGCCGAAGAGTGAAGATGTGGTGAGTGCGGGTGATGTGAGGCGAAGTGGAGGGTCGTACGGGCAGAGAAGGGTGGTGGCTCTGGTTGTCTTCTCCAGCGAGGTAGAGAGGACGTGGATGGGTAACTTGAGGGTGTGGAGGATTGAGACGGTTGTTGGAGGGCATGGCGAAGATGAGCGGAGCATGGTGAATCTAGTCGGGTGATCAATTGCGAAACAACATGAGAAGAAGCACCTAATTAATTAAAAGAGATGAGAAGGAAAAGATGGGAGGCTTACTTAGAGATCAAGACGGAGGAGGACGGTCTGGGCTGAGCTCCAAGGAAAGCTCTGGTCTTCGCTGGACTCTAGCGATCAGTTGGAGCAGCTCGCCGACGGGTTAAAGGTCGAAGGCATGGCCTACCATGGCCATGGGTCAGGACTGGGACCATGGTGGTCACCGCGTCGTCAATCCGACCTCCCCCTGTCACGGGGAGGCGGAGAGATGCTGAGTCGTGGCCTGCATAAAGGTGGACAGGGTGACCGGATGGCAGTGGTGGCCCGACCATGGCCCAAGATTGTTTCAGGTTTGGGCCGGGCCAGGCTTCGGGTTGGATCGGGCCAGCCCGCCCGATGCTCATCCCGACTTGTACATCTTGGTGCTACCGGGATTAATAGAAACTCTTAAACTATACGTCTCATCCAGGATGTCTCTCCTCAGCTTCTCATCATCAGGTGTTTGTACAAACACGATCTCTCTTCCATGGAATGGACTCTCTGATGGACGACATGATTTCATGGGTTTGTGCAGACGAGGAGAAGATGGGAGGACTGCGATTAGGTAGTGCACGAGGACGACGAGAGTAACGGTTTGGAGTAGACGTGCTCAGTGAGTGGAGGAGGTGGTCATCGAGGTCAGGAAAAAGGAAAGGGGGTGATGTGCGCGAAGAGGAGATCGTGGGAGAGAGAGGGTGGTTGGAGAAAGGAGATGAAGGCTTAATCATTGGATCTAGAGATCCAACGGTTGAGATTTGGGCACGATTGAGCAGCCCTGATCTAATCGATCGGGGCACATCCAAGGGTTGCGGGCGAGGCACGTGGGACCGTTGGATCTAATGATCCAACGGTCAAGCGGACGCTCCAAATGCAATTTGGAGTTCGATCAGAGGGCGGAAATTTGAAGAGGGAATGCGGCCAAGATGGAGGCATCGGAGAAGATCGAACGATGCAAAATGAAGGGTGCATGGCGTGCAGGAAAGCGAGCCACATGGCTCAACCAGAAAGAGCCATGTGGCCCAACCAGATTATTAACAAAGAAAAATCGAAAAAGAAATAGAAGGAGGCAGATTTTGGAAAAACTCAAAACATGAAAGTTGTAGATCTCGATGAGATCTACAAGTTTCATTTGACTAAAATGCAAAAGAAATCAAAGGGAGAAATATTTTTGTGAGCATTTTTTAAGGGTATAAAAACACTACGCTTTTTTATTTGTCATTTGTATTTTTAATTTATTTCAAAACCAAGATATATACAACAATTAGTCTGATTTTTATTGACACCAATTTAAGCTAGGGCACTAATATATGAAAATTAACATGATGACACTGAGGTCCATCAACCGCTTCTGGAGAAACCTGCTACCCCAACGATCCCTGACTATACACCATATCCGCCTCAGATCAGGATAATGTGATCTGATCATTTGTATTTGAGATGATATTCGGCCTTTCAACCGAAGTTATACCGTATAATATTTATCAAAACCATTTTGATTAGTATTATAAATAGATTTGCTAAACAAATCCCCAATCCTACTCAAGTAACAAACTTTTGCATGTAAAGATTGTCCTACAACTATTGTAGGATAAACTAAGGTTTTCATGAAACATACATTCAATGGCTTATGATGATTAACCAAATATCTTTATAATTATTAGGCACCATAATTAATCAAGGTAAATTAATAATTTCCATAATTTCCATTGAAGTATAAACACATGAAGCAAAGAGATTTGATGATCTAAACATATTCCAACCCATCGCCACTAAATATGGAATATCTAGAGCAAACGGACTCGAAATCACGCGAATTAAATTCGATCGATTTGCTGACTTGATTCTCTACTTAATAAAAGTGTTTGTTTCATATTTCATGATGAGAAAACAGTAAGCAAAAATATTTTTCTTACAGACCTGCAAAAACATGCAAAAATAATTTCATGATGGGAACCCTTTGATAATATTTATGCACTTTTGGTATGAATATTATGTTACTATTTTTAAGATAGATTTAGACATGATAAATATATTTTAATAACCAAAAAACACATCCGAATAGTGCACAAACAATAGGTTTTATTTTAGCGAAAAACTGATTCGAATCTTGCATCCAATGCAAAAATAATGTTTCTTGTGCATCCGAAACATGAACCTCGATCGTCTAGGGTTTCGGATAATATCCAAGATCTTGACCAATGCTCTGATACAACTTGATGGTTATGGAAAAAATCTCGAACGCATCATGAAAGCGTGAAGATCGCATCATATGCGATCGGGAGCGACTAGTCGCATTAGTTGCTCAGGCAACGGAATTTAAAAATTTTAAAGCGATGAAAACACATGATCCTAGAACATTTCTCGGATCATTTCATCTAAACCACAAACAAGATATAGGAATACCTCTTCAAGCGTGGTTGCGATTGTGTCTCTAGATTAAGAGACCTTCTGCCTCAAATCCGATCCAACGGAGGAGATGCTTGCGAGCGCATTGATGAAATGTGTGCTCCTCGCAATCCAAATTGATAATCCAAGCGATGAATCTTCTGATCTCCTCACACGAGATCTGATGTCCTCTTCACAAGCGAGGCGTACCGAAGGAGATGAAGATCCACTAGCAATCGAAGCAGTAACACAATAGAGTAGTGGCGACGACGACGATTCTCTCTAGGGCACCAAGGTGGACGACCAAAGTGAGAGAGAGAGAGAGAGAGAATAGACGTGTAGAGAGTGAGAATTGTATCTCACGTAATGTAAAATAAAAGGCTAGGGCTACCCTTCTATTTATACCATTTTGGATGTCCATGGATCACAATCCATGTGCACACAAAACCAATGGATGAGATTGATTTGTGCTTTCAATCAATGTCAGCGATCTTATTATGTTTTAATTATCAACAATAAATTTGTTGTCACTCTTAATTAAATTAAATATATTGAAATCAATCGATATATTTCAATTTAAATCACGCCAACAAAGATGGAATCTTGTATCTCAATAATTATTCCATATATGCAATAGATTTTATTAAATAATTATTTACCAAAATAATTCCAAATTATTTGTGACAATTTCAATCATGTCAATCATGCCATTGAAAGAATATGAATCGTATTCACTCCTCCAAAATAAAATGTAAATTGCATTTACAATTAATTGTTCAATGAGTCTAATTTATATCAATTATTAATTCGTAAATACAAATTACAATTATCTCTATGTAACATATTATAAATCACATTTATGATATCCATGAATAATATGGATAGTGTTATCCACATTATTCACATCCTTGATAATTAAATCACATTTAAATCATCTTGGATGTCCATTCTCATGAGCCCAAATAATATGAATCAAATTCATATCATACATAATAATTAAATCATATTTAATTATTTATTTTTTATCAATGCTCAAAACAATATCAATATGGAATTATTCTTGAACTCTTTCAAGAATGATGCACTTTCTCCGCGTATACTTGGAGATATGTTTCGCGAATACTTGGTAATAAGGATAGGGCGATTGTACATTCCATGTATAATGACTTGGATATTGAGATCATATCTCAAATCTAGATCAAGGATACCTCCCAAAGTTATTTGATTAAATCAAATCCGTAAATCTAATCTTTAATTGTATTTAAATCACATTCAGATCACTATCCAATATTTGGATCAAGATTAGATTACTTCTACACTGAGCGGAGTCACTGAAATCCATACTTGTTTCATCATTCCCTTGGAATAGAAGCGTCATGGTCAATCGTTTATGATCACATGACCCTCAAGTATTCTTAATACTCGTACATCCTACATACTAGAAGATCTAGAATAAAACCAAAGTTTTAGATCTTATGTAGACTGTCTCCTTAAGCGTTTTATCATTATGTTTCTTATTTGATCATTGGGAGTTGGTATCGACCATATACTTTCCAAAAGAATATATTATACCTAGGTATTGATCATATACTTTCCAAAAGCATATATCAAACCTACAAATTCAGTTAAGCTTCCAAAACGAGACGATCATGTACGGAATTTGATTCCCAATATCTCGTGAGTGAGCTCATGTCTTCTGGTTCAGTAATGAACATGTATGATCCGTTTGAGAGATCATATTACTCATATGCTCTCGTATGCATACCAGCTCACCAATGTATAGACCTCGATTAGATCATCAACCTATCGATCTACCAAATGTACATACTCAAAAATATAGTAACACATCTGTCTCCGGTATAAGGATATGTGTCTGTATCGTGACAGTATACGACATAGGACTTGGTTATCTCAATCTTGTTAAGTCAACTCTTTGACCTAACTATATGACACCTCCGAATCTCTATTCCTATGCAGAGTACTTGCATCAAGAGGTCGATCAGATATCAATCAGAAGAAATAGGATTGTCATCTCCTACTCAGATTGGAAATCATCTCTTAATAATCATTTGACGGTGCTTGACGAATCATCAATATAATTCTTTAGATATCCATCCAAGCACCAACCAACAGTTGTATGATCATTAAGATGACCATGGTACATAATCCTAATTGTACTAAGGAACTATGATGCAAATTAGTTATTCTTTATTTCAGATCAGGGAATGATTTGCAATAACATTTATTGCATAATGGCTCGTCGTGGCTCGCATGTCCAACGTGTTTCTCCTTCCGCATATGATCATAGATTCAATGAGTTTGTAGCACGACTGAAAGAGATTATACTTGCACCTGGATCGTCTATTATTCTTCGGGATCTTCACAGGTAGCTACATCAGCATCTGCCACTACATCATGTACCATATATGCTTTGACTAGCTGTTAGAGAACAGATTTGTCAGAATGGATTATGGACTCAGGAGCTTCACACCATCTCTGTGGTGATAGAGGACAGTTTAGTGCATACAGATTGATTCAGCCAGGCAGATCCGTAGTCATACAAGATGGGACCCACTCCCCCGTTACTGAATAAAGAGAGGTGTAGTTGACTTCTGAAACACATCTACAGAATGTTCTTTATGCTCCTGATTTTTCTATGAAGTTATTATTTATTAGTCAAATCACCAAAGACTTACAGTGTTGTTTCATATTTGATCCGTCTTCTCTTGTGTTTTAGAACATTTTTACGAGTAGGATGATTGGATATGGCCGTGAGCAAGGAGATCTCTATGGACTGGTCCAGTCCCCATATATTGGTGCTTCGACCATTCACACTAGATCAGACCTCCTTATATGCGGCACTTCCGATTTGGTCACCTTCCTCTACAGAAGTCGTGTTACGCCCTTCCTCAGATTTCTCCTTACTCTACCCTCTAGTGTAAGGTTTGCCAGCTTGGGAAGCACCACCGGTCTACTTTTCAAAGTCATCAGGATCGATAGTCATAATATTTTGAGTTGATCCATATTGATATTTGGGGTTCGAGTCGTGTCCCAGACCATCAAGGACACAGATTTATCGTGTTGCTGTTGACGATTTTTCTATATTATCTTGGGTATTTCTACTTAAAAATAAGTCTAATGCTAGTCATGTTATTCAGTCATTTATTAATGAAATAAAGAATATTTTTTCACAAATATCAAGTATATTCATTCTCCCAATGCATTAGAATTCTGTAATTTACAACTTTCACAGTTTTTCAGAACCCTGGTATTGTTCATCAGACTTCATGTGCATATACATCCCAACAAAATAGGGTGGTTGAACGCAAACATCGTCAACTTTTGGATGTTAACAAAACCTTCTTAATTCAGAGTCGTGCTCCTCGTTCATATTGGGGAGATGTGGTTCTAATTGCTTACTACATGGTGAATCGCATGCCCTCGTCTGTGTTGGGAGAAAAGATTCAGTTCTTAATTGTGTTTTCCGAGAAGGATCTTTTCTCCCTCACCCCCCGTGTGTTTCGGTCAGTTGCCTTTGTTCATCATATATCTCCTTGCCATGACAAGTTGTTTCCTAGAGCTGTCAAGTTTGTCTTTGTAGGATATTCCAGGACTCAAAAAGGATACCGTTGTTTTGATCATGTTCGAGGAGAGTATTATATTCATATAGATGTCATTTCTTTGATTCTATTGTGTTTTTCTCTCCTATAGGTGATAGGTCGATTCCTTCAAAGTTTGAAGAAGAGGTATACATGCATCTATCTCCGGGTTCGTCTACCACACTTATGACCCCTACACCCCTCACTCCTTCACCACCACCTCCTCCTCCACTGCATCCACTAGCAGCCTCTATCTTTTTTCTACGGGTCTACACACGCCAACCCCGTGCTCATGAGCCTCCTCCAACATCCGACATGCCCCAAGTATGTCCTGAGCACTTGGTTTCTATAGATAGCACTGGTGATTTGCATTTATAACAAGATGAGCAGGTGTCTATAAATGTTCCAGTCTCGATCACTGAGGAGGTTGAGGACCTTGACGTACTCATTGCTTTACAGAAGAATAGGTGTACATGTGCTATGTACCCTCTTGCTTCCTTTGTTTCTCTTGCACAGCTCTTAGAGGAGTTTCAGAGGTTTGTTATTGGACTATCTATTGTGGATACACCATGGACATATCAGGAGGTATTATGGATTAGTCAGTAGTGTCTTACTATGGAGGAAGAGATTGTCGTGTTACAGTCTCGTGGTACGTGGAGTATTGTTCCTGTTCCACCAAGTGTATCTGTTGTGGGAGCAAGTAGGTGTTTATGGTGAAACATCGTGTAGATGGTAGTGTGGATAGATATAAGGCCAGACTTGTTACTCGAGGGTTCACATGGACATATGGGGTGGACTATCAGGATAGGTGTTCTCCTATCGCTCGGCATTCTACATTGAGGATTCTTATTCTTATTGTTGTGGTGCGTGATTGGCCTCTCTTTCAATTAGATGTCAAGAATGCATTCTTGTATGGTGACTTATACTAAGGGGGAATCTCATATGGTTTGTAGACTTCATAAGGTTATTTATGGCCTTAAGCAGAGTCAGAGGGCTTGATTTTAGAAGCTCTCTGAGTTGATTGAGCAGTAGGGATTTGTCATATCGATCACAGATCACTCTCTTTTCGTTCAGAGATCCCAGAGAGGTATTATTGTTATTTTGGTTTATGTGGATGGCATCATTGTTACAAGGGGTGATAAGCATGGTATTCAAGTAGCTAAGGATTTATTTGGACAACAATTTCTAATCAAGGACCTTGGCAATCTTCATTATTTTCTTGGCCTTGAATTTGCGAGGAACCAACATGGAATGGTGATGACATAAAGGAAGTACGTTACTGATCTCCTAGTTGAGACGGACATGACAGGATGTAGGCCTGCTACTACTCTAATGGATCCTAATTTTAAACTCTATGAGACACTGAGGAGGTTGATAAGAAATGATATAAAGAGCTTGTGGGGAAGCTTTTATATATCACCATTATTGGACATGATATATCCTTTGCATTGAGCAGAATTAGTCAGTTTATGGAGCAGCCCAGGCGGGTACATATATATGTTGTACACGATTTTGAGATATTTGAAAACTTCTCCAAATGCAGGACTCTTATTCAGTAGAGATATACCCTTACAGTTATAGCTTGTATTGATGCGGATTACATAGGATGCTCCAAGGACAGGAAGTTTACCTCAGGCTTCGTTGTCTTTATAGGATGTTTATTTGTTTCATGGAAGATTAAGAAACAGTAGTGCCAATCATGGCACAAGATAGCACATAGATGATGTGGGTCAGATCCATCATGACCGAACTGGCTATTGAGGTGTCACTTCACATGCACCTTCAATGCGACAACTAGGATATCATGTTCATAGCCAATAATCCAGCCTTCCATGAAAGAACCAAGCACGTTGAGGTAGATTGACACTACACTTGTCCCTCGAGATATGATTCAGAAGGGATTTATCTCCACTTCTCATGTTACTTCATGAGATCAGATTGCAGATATGTTCACCAAAGCACTAGCTAGAAGTCCATTCCATCGTCGTTGTTTGAAGCTGAGTATGATAGACATATATGATCCAGCTTGAGGGGGAGTGTTGAGATAGTTGTTTTTATTTGTCCGTTATCCATGTTTCTTATCCTTTGTCTACTTTATGTAATTTTCTCATAGGGCTTTTCTCCTATATAAGAGAGTCCTAAGGTAACAATGGAATGTATCAATTTGTTTTTCCCTTTCCACAGTAACTAAAAGTTAGCCTAAATAACTACCCACTAAATTAGTCAAGATTTGACAAGAATGTTGCTGCTGATCCATCTTGTTCATGCATATCCCTTAATAATAATCGCAGCTATATATCATCCTCATACTGCTACTCCCGCAGCTTGCAGCTGTGGCAGCGTTGTGTGTGCAATTCGACTATAACTTCAGACCAAAGATGAGCATAGTTGTTAAAGCACTTCAGCCACTTCTTAATCAGAGGAAACCATCAGTTACTTCACCAGGTCCTGCTCAGACCTCTAACTCAGAAACTTAATATTTTTGACTTACGTTGTGTTGTCTCAAGAATGTGCAGGACTTCATATACCCATTCATAGTTCGTTCTGCAAAAGATCAGTTTTTATTCATTGTAGTTTGTCACTTTATGGAAATTCATATCAAACTATGCAAAAGAGATTGCCTTCCGCTGATTTGGTGCTGCATTTATTGTTTTAATAATCTTTGTACCTACAGTTACATAAACTCTATACTCCCTTAACTATGATTTTTCAAAAAGCTTTGTAAATATTTCTTTGAATCTCCTGGCCATTGGTGTTGTATTTTTTTTTCAAGTTGATGACCATGAATATTTTTTAGAAGCCAAAGAATGACCACTCAAAAGGGGCATATGGCCATGACAAATGTTTAGTTTATATCTTGTAAACTAAGAGCATGTCTACTAGTATAAAAGTGGTTGCAGGTAGAGATCAAATATGGTAATAATAAAAATGACAAAATAAAGACCCATCAATATATTCTTGAAGAATGGCATCGATATATAGCTATAGACTTGTGAAATGTTCCTAGAGGAATGAGCTAAACTTCCTTTTCCTAAGGGATACATAGGACCTAAAGATCACCATAAATTTATCAACTTAGAATTTATGGATTGGAATTTATTACTTGACCCCCTCAACATCCAATTGATTCCTAGACAAATTTGCAAGAATGTATTTCAGGTCTATGTAATACAGAATTCGAGCTAAATCCAGTCCAATATTACATCAACTAGTAGTCATATTGTTTTATTAATCTTTTTAAACTACAGTTACATAAACTCTATATTCTCTTAATTATGGCTTTCGGAAATCTTTGTAAATATTATTTGGATCTCCTGGCCAATGGTACTGTTTTATCAAGTTGAAGATGCACGAAATTTTTCAGAAGCCAAAGGCTGACAACTCAAAAGGCTAGTAAATATGAAGTCTATTTTCCTATAAAAGCAATACAAAGTAACTAGAAAAATCGGTCGCCTGTGCACATCAGCAATCACCACACAATTAATGTAATTTCCCTCACTTCCAAAAACTGCCTGAATTACTACCAAAATTCGATCCTTCCAAGTGTCTTTTAATATGTTCCACCTCAAAAAATTCCCCGAAGGCAATCGAAGATAACCATTCTAACAACAAATCCTTAACTCCATCTTGACCGTCCTGGTGAAGGAGCACGGGGAAAGTGTACAACATCCTCACCAATTCCATTAAGGGTGGACAAGGTATCTCGCACTGAACTCATACGTGTCTGTAGACCTTCATTATCAACCTACAACCAAACAGCCAAAAATGGATCTTATTTACAACTAGGCTTTCAACTTCCAAATGAGGAAGTAATCACAAAGAAGACCATTGCCTTTACTCACTAGGTGATCTGTATGGATTTGGTTGGTACAATGTGTTCCAATTTGATTGGTTAATTTGGATCCACTTAAATAAACATTTAAGCCACAAGGCAAACACTTTTTTTATTTTGAGACAAAGAATCCATCATTTACAACGAATCTAGAGATTGTTTAGATAAATGCTTTAAGAGGTGTATGAGTTGTAAAAACCATCGGATGTCATGAATAAAAAGTATGAAACTTGGGTATCATGCAATGGGATAAAATTGAGGTGATTACCAATGTGACAGAGATTGCTCTCTGCAAAGGTAGGATCATTTTTTCCAACATAAGATCATCCTCAACTAACAGAAGAAAAAGAATAAATTGCCTTAAAGATTAAGGTTGTGTTGGAGGGTAAAAATGTTGTCTTTAGCCGCAAGGTAGGGTGGTGGTAGTGCAGTGTGCCTACCACCCAAACGACCAGGGTTCAAATCCCCCCTTATGGGAGTGTGTTAAGTAGTCGACAACCAGTGTAAAATGTAGTCGTATCTTTCAACATGGATTTGAGAAAAAATCGATGTAGCCGACCGTGCTTATAGTGGGAGAAGTCTTCATCATTTTTTTAGTCGCAAGGTGATAAATCTTTATGTCAGCTGTACCAATGCATGTTGCTTCTAGTATATGGGGTTTTGTAATTGTTTGTTGTATTCTATTAAAGATATTGAGATGTATAGGTTTCCTTCAATAAGAAGGGATGATTTTCCATCACCAATAGCCATCATCTTTGACTTAGAAAATTTAGTTCAATGCAAACCTTGAATAAGTAAATTACATTTTTCAAAACGAGAAACCATAAAATTGATCTATTGCATCCCCATGTACACGGACAATGGCTTGAGAAGAATTTTGTGGTTAAATGTACATAAGATAGAATAGGCCAATCAGCCTAGGATCCATCTGCATAATGAAGATTATATTAGATAACCAAATGTGAGAAGAGGTCGTGAAAGAAATTGCATATAAATAAAAAATGACTAGAATTTATCCTTACTGCCACTATCTGTACGGAGTTTGCTTCCGCAGCATCTACTTTTGATATGCCCTTCAGCACCACATAGACTACACTTGTACTTACCTCTTACCAATGGTCCCCCTTCCATTCTATGAATGGGGATATCATTGTTACCACATTCCACAGAATGTGGCAAACAAGGAGAATCATGTGATCGCCCAATTACAGGTGCTTCAATATCATCACTGGTGTTGTGAGAAATCCTTTTGAGAGCACGATCAGCCGCATTATCATTGCCATTTTTATCATCAGTTGCTCCAAAATTGTTTTTTACGATTGAGTGAATGCAGTGAATTCGCATGGCACGGCTTGCATTTAAAGATGAGATGATATAACACTCCTATGCGAGTCATGCTTCTGTATATACAGATCAGGTAAGTATGACTTGCCCATTCTCTCAGCAAACCTCATTAGCATGTCAGCATACTCATCATCTTCAATCAATGTCAACACGTAATGATTGTGTGCATCATCTTGGTTTCCCCTCATTTGGAGAATTCGGTGGTACATCTCCATGTAATATTTCACGAGATCAATGTGTGTTCTTTGACATATTATGTCCACTAAGTTGTCATAAGTCGCATTCATCCTGATTACTATCAACTTCACAAGAACTTAGTGTTTTCAGCTCCATTTCCTCCATGCACAATCTCTCCGTGGGCATGACAGAGGAGGCACATCAGGTTCCTTTCCATCATCAAGACAAACAAAACCTAACCCAACCAAAAATTGGAACACAATCACAAGAATGCCATCACATGATACCAATTAAGAAGAAATTCAGATATTAATCTACCAAATCCATATACCACATCTCAATCAGTTGCCTACATTGTTAATGCACATTTTGAAACTTAATCCTAACATTGTAATCAATCTAAACCCTCGAATATAAAGATGGGTTCTATGGGGCCTAAAACCTCGCATCAACCAGAGCAGGGCAAGAAACCTAAAATCCTGTGAAAATACTCCTACATTGACCTTCGCAAAAATGAATGCCGTAAAAATTAGTGAATGAAGGGAAGGAAAGAGATCTCATTACTTCTAATAGACAATCTGACGGAGCGTCTAACACAAAGATCGATCTTTCGCTCCTATGCCGATGGAAGCGTGAGAACGCTGAGAGAACCCATGATGAGGCGCAGCGAGCATAGTGGCGTCTGTGCATGTAAATATGGAAATTATTATAACTAGGATGTTGTCCGCGCTTCGCGGCGGAATATAATTTGATTTTTAATTTAAATTTTAATACTCATTTGTAATATTTTATTTGAAATTAAGAATGATCGAAATGAAAAAAAGAGTAAAGGAAATAAACATGATATTGGAAGTTATGTGATTTTTTTTAGTATATAATTTCCATTTAAAAAAACTGCAGATCTATAACAAAGACGAGGAGGATTGCACAGATTTATAAAAGATATGGATTCCCTAGATATTAATCTCCATGTATATTTGATCAACAATATAATTCTTTTATTGTTAATTAAATAAAATATGTACCGATTTTTCAATATACCTTCTAATTATAGTCCTCCAAATAATATATCACACATTCACTTTTGTTCACCCAACGGTGCAAAATACAGACAAAAAACAAATATTCATATAAATATATGTTGTTCCTAAACCCTAACCTCAACTACAGAATATAAAATCAATAAGTTTTGGATTTAAAAACAAAATCTATAGCTAATAGGTGAAATTTACAAATGCTATGGAGAGGAGCTATCTCAATTCTTGAGGTGCTAATATATGTTGAATTATACAAATTTTTAAAAAATGGAAACTTTTTTACTATTTATTTAATTAGAATTTATCTAATAAATGATTTTAAAAAGCCCCACATCTAAAGAAATGAAGATTCAACTTTTGGATAGTTACTAATCAATAAAAATCTTGTGTAGAGATTTAACATGAAATATTGGAATGATTTGATTTGTCATTCTAACAAATTATATTGAATTTAAAAAGTATAAACATGTAAAAATAATGGTTGGATTGAAAAATTGTATGGACGCGCATACATTGCATATACGTGTAATTTCTTTTGAAATATCATGTGTCATTTAATATATTGGTATGTGATAGAACGTATTATTTAAAAAAATGTGAAAAGGATAAAATACTAATATTGATGACTCTTTTTCTTATTCTATTATACATATTTCGCCCACAAATCACTTTAATCATTTTTTTTATTATTGTTTTAACATACAACAACTCGTTATGAAGGGAAAAAAGATGAATTTAGAATTAAAATATATAAAAAGACAAAGTCCATTTTAACAGATTTTTCTTCCTTCACATCTAAAAACTAATAATCAAGATGCAATATGAATGTCAAGCGTTGTGAACATGAGAATATACTAATTTACTACTCTAAGAGAATATGTAAAAAATCAAATACAACATGAAATGTAGTGAAATATATGGACATCAATGCAAATGTTTAATAGTCCGAATTTAAAAATAAAATATGTTAATATTGAATATGAAACGATTAAGCCAAAATGGATCCATTCAAAATTAAATTCATGTGAACTCATGTTAATTATACTTTGCATAAGCATTATACGTTATTACTGACCAATGATCGGAAGGTGGTGAAATTTATGAATAATCACTCTCCCTAAATGGTGAAACATGGTGGCCCATCGGGAACTCCTCTCATAGGGGTGTGAGCTCACTTCCTCAACTTATCAGCTTTAATTGTGATATTTCGTACATATACATGTATGCATGCACACATAGACACACATACCTACCTAGCTACGTACATACATATATACATGCATACATATACAACGATAGTGTTTTGAGTTCACTTTTTTTATGAAATATCATAGCATGCATATTTAAAATATAAAAAAAACTCATGGATTGATTAAATATCAAATAGTATTTGTATAATATATTATTTAACCTTATTAATTGATTATTATTATTGTTACAACTTATCTAAGAAAAACTTTTTGAAAAATATATTAATTTACGTAGATAAAGAGTGGAAGAAAAGCTTTTAAAAAATTACATTTTATGCTTTAAAAACAGTCAATCTAAAAAGAAAAAAATCTATTCTACATTTTTTCAAAGTTTATAAAAGATATTTATATTATATGCATTGTCATTACTAAATCAATATTCATATAATTCTAACTTTGGAAATACAGAGAGGGAATGGGGGAAGAGCACGTGAATTGATGAGAGAGAGAAGGAGCATATAGAATTTAAAGGGGCAAAGAGAGTAAGTGGAGGCGAGAATTCAGAAAGGTGAAGAGAGCAAGTGGAGAGAGAAACGAACGTGGAAAGATAGGCGAGAAGTGCAGGAGGGGCGAAATTGCCAGCGGAAAGAATGGATAAAGATGGGGATGGCAATTGCAAGGTCGTCCATGTGTCCAAAAGTTGGGTGAAAACCCAACTTTAACATATGTAATAGATGTTCAAATACCGGTGCACTAACACTGTACAAAGTGCGCATTTGCATACAAGCCCCTCTTACATTTGCATTTGTTGCTAGATTGACAATGCGTGCTAATCTTTTCCTGGGGTACCTATTTTTTAACATTTATAGAATGTATGGGGGCATGTTCTTTTTAGAGAAGATTGACATTTTTTAGACATCGTATTTTTACTAAAAAAAAGCATATTTACCCCATCATTATACTTTGATTAGAATAAGATGTGTTGTCGTTGGTTTCTTTGATGCATTGATTGATGTTAGTGCTAGCTCTATTTGTTGTGTGGCTTCTATTTTTTTAACATTGTGTTATCCGATTGAATAAGCTTGGATATGCAATTTCAATCTTATTAAAAGTAACCACTGCGATTTTATATTTGATTTCAACTAGGGATGAAAATGGTGGGATACATATACGAATATAGATATGATCATATCCTTATCCATTTTAAAAAAGGAATACGAATGTGGATACAAATACTGACAAACGTGAAAAACATGTTACCATACCTTTAAAACGAATATGAATCGGATACGAATAATAACATAAATATTTAATAGATTAACTAAAATCTACATGTTTGAGATAGTTTATATATAAAATAGATATACCAGATATATTAATTCCATAGCAATTATAGAAACAATAGTGAATGCAATCATAAAATGTTATTATGCATAGTTTAAATAAATTTATTATTATATTTATGTAGGAAAATGAATATACGAATACGAATGTGAATATTAGTGAATGTCAAACTGATAACGAATACGAATACCAATGTCAAAATATGTATAAAATGAATACAATAGTAGATTAGATACGAATATATTCACATTCGTTTTCATCCCTAGTTACGACAGTTATTTGTTAGTATAGCAGTGTGATGACTAGAAATAGAATGATATTCATCACCTTCATTGATGATAAAAGCAGATATTGTTATTGTATTTTAATTAAGATCAAGCATGAGGCATTATAGAAGCTCGTAATCTTTTAAGAAAAAAGGTGATACACAAATTGGTAGATTCCTAAACAATTCATGTTATATAGGGATGGAAAGTTAAAATAGAACCCTAAATAGCATGATTAATAATTTCTCTACCATGTTACGTTTATACATGGGGAGAGACGCTTGGAATATGTTTTGCCATATTTTGATTAGAATTTCGTAAAGGTTAAGAAAAGTGATCCATTAATATTTTGAAAAAATAGAAAAGAAATATTTAAATGTGTGGGTTCTCATAGTTGAAGTGATAATCCCAAAATACAATAGAAAAAAGCTTCATCCTTATATAGTTGATGTTGTTTTTCTGGGACATGCAAAAAGATGTGTACTTATAGATGTTTTATTATTAAATCATATGTACCTAGTACTGTTATTAGTAATAAAGTGTAGCTCTACGATGCAATTTTTTAGGATGTCTTCTCTGTGAGGACAAGTGTTCCTCAAAATCTGACTCATAATGATTTAAACAACACATGTGGTTATACTCCAAAGAAAATGGAATGGATTTCTTGACTGGAGGCTAGCTCCATAACTTATCCCAATGTCAATTTAAATCTAGGTGAAGTAAGAGATATAGTATCGCTAATGATTTTGGAAATGAGCTTGTGGGTTATCAAATCAAGGGAAAATCAGTCAACTTACCTAGACAATATGGCTTCATTGGAACCTAAGCATGGGAAGAATGATATAAGAGTGAAATTGAATGAGTTATCTTTAATTGTATGTAGAAACAACCAATTTACCTTGGAACTGTTATATCACTAGGTGCAAGCGGATATTTGAGAGAAACTTTAGGCATGTCAGCTCAATTGACAGGTACAAGTAAAGACTTGTTGCAAGGATTTAAAATAGAAAAGTCATCAATTCTTTTGATAATTATTTTCTAGTTATTAAGATGACTGTGATTAGAATATTTATATGACCTATGTGTATGGCCTCTTTATCGATGAAATGGACGTGAAGATTGTCTTTTACATGAAGATCCTAAGGAAGAAATCTATATGGATTCGCTAAAGAAATTTGTAGCACCTAGTTATGAATATAAAGTCTACAAACTTGTGAAATCCGAATATAGATTAGAATAAAGCTCTAAAAAAACATGAAAATTTTGATAGAGTCATTCTATCATATGACTTTACAATCAACGAATTGAAAGGTCTGTCAACTTTATGGCCAGAAGGGATATGTTTATTTTCTTATGCATATATTTGAAAGACATGTTGTTATTTATAATAAGAATGAGGATAATTAATAAGCAATGGATTCTTGAGTAATAGATTTGATATGAAGAATATGGGAGTGGTTGAAGTAATCATGGGACTCAAGTTAACTAGATCAACTAGAGATAGTTATTTCTAAGGCATATTATGTTTAGAAGGCCTTGAGAAATGTGGCTATCAAAATTCTAGATCTGTTAGTACTCCCTACAATCATCAACATGTACTTAAGGACAATATCGGAATGCATGTTATAAATCTTAAGTGCTCAAAGGATATGAAGCTTGATATATAATGCTAATTGACTAAATCTTGTATTTGTTTTGTGATTGACAAGGTAAGTAGATAGGCAAGCTATCCTGACCAAACACAATGGGAGTCCTTGCACAAGGCACTCAAGTATCTCAATGAAAGCATATCACTTGTATTGCATTTGTGGAGTATATCCTTTAGTCTCAAAAGAATATAGTGACATGAATTACATAGGTTAAATGGACTCCAAGAGTAATTGTGTTATGAGAAATATCATTACCCTCGGAAGTGGTGTCATCTTTTTGGAGGTATGTGAAGCAAAACATTTTATCCCTATGCCTTTTGAGTTCAAGCTATGTACCTTGAATACCAATGGAATTGGACTACTAAGATGCCTCCTTCAGGAGATTTCAATGATGGGTAAGCAAACTCTTATAGTAGCTTTGTATAATATGACTACATTAGCAAAGATAAAATCTCAAAGTATAATAAGAACTTCTAAAGACATGTCTGGGTTATACTAAAGTCTACAAGGGAGCTTGTATCTAATGGTGGCTTAGTGGACATTTATGTCTAAGCTAAGGAAATGAATGAAACCTATTAGAGGTTCTTTGCAATAGATACCTAACTTTAGTAATTGATTTCTTAAAAGAATCTACGGTAAAAAGACAATTCGTGAAAGTAAAATTTTATTCCAAATAAAGCTACAGATGGGATGAGATCAACCAAACTCCGTCAATTAGATGTGAGGAAAAAATTGCTGTGAAAATAGATTTTTGGCAAGGCATAAAATTGTGCAAGGTTCATTAAAATTGCATAAGATCCATTAGTCAATATAGACACCCAAAAATGACATGGAAATTGTTACTTTGGACAGGATCCAAAGTGTTGATCATAGCAGCTAGAAGTTTTGGCACAATTATTTCTTTCCTTTTTGTATCTTAAAACTTTAGTCGTGAATTTTTTCGCATAAGTAAAAGCCACCAAGAAGAGCGTGGCAAATGAGTTATTAAGCAAAGTTTTAGTATGCTAGACTGAAGCCATCTAATCATTGTCATCATTATAATGATAAATTTTAAGAGATGAAAGAATAATAAGTTTTTTTAATAAAAATTTAAGAAATTCAGAGGACTAGGGCTTGTGCATTATCTTAGTGATATAAGATAGTAAGTTTAGCTCAAAGCAAATCTGCACACACTTGGCTTGTGAAGGTTTAAAGCATTCCATAAAACGGAAAGAATGAATGTTTTAAGATCCAAGCGATCTCATCCTCCATTGGTTTTAAGTCTAGTGATGAACCCCCATTTAACCAAATGAGCCTTATTTGAATCATTAGCCCTATTATAACTCTGGAGATTAGGGTTGTAAATATATGATAGGGAAAAAGAGTGACAATGTTGAAATTGAGCATAACCTTAGAAGATAGAGGGAGGTTAAAATCAGATAATCTGAGTTAGAATTGGTCAATATTTATTGTCCATTTGAAATTACAAGGCTTAATATTATTAATTAAGAGTTCAAAATAATGAATAGGGAAAGGAAATTGTTTGAGATAAGTTTTTTTAAATAAGTTCTTGAAGGGCGTAATCAACTAGAAATAATTTGTAATTCCGATAGACTTGCAATGTAAGATTTTGATAAATTTGTTGCGTCTATTTCGGAACTGGCTTTAAAAAAGAAACATACCATCCACGTATTGAAGATGAAGGTGCTAATGTTTTTCTTTCCAGAGGTATATGATTGAATAAATCATTTGAGAATTCATGAGAGAGCATATCAATTAAAAAGGAGAAAAAGAGGATCACATATATTAGCCCTCTCAAGGGCTTAAAAAGATCATTAGGAGTGTTAGGTCTTAGCAGAATGAGTAACGAGACATGAAGATTTTATTAGTTGATAAAAACATGTGCAAGATAAAACAAGTTGACTTAAAAGAAATTACCAATCAAAATAATCGAAAGCTTTTAATTTGGAGGTCCATATTATATATTGGTTGAAGCAATATGAATAATTTGTAGGACATAGTGCTCTATTAATATTGGTTGAAGCAATATGAATAATTTGTAGGACATAGTGCTCTATTTGCACAAAGAAAACAAAGAATATTAAGCACTAATTTGATTAATTATTTACAAACAAAATAGCAATTCATGATATCAAAGTAGATATACATGTAGGAAGGAAGAAACATCATGTCCTAGGACGATATCACGAAGACATATCTTTGTCAACATTTTCAGAAGATATTATATATTTAGATATAATTAAAACTTAATTGATTGTCCAATAAAGATATGCCCCATGGATTATCACAAATGTATACATATCTTTAGTTGCATGCATGTTTTGTTGTAAGTTCTTCTAGCAACAGTGTCTTTTCAAGGTATTCTTTTACCATATGTACTTCGGCATATATATGAATTTCACATGAATTAGGAAATTCAATGGTGAATATTAAAACCTTACATTCTAATCAATTTTGATAAATTACTTCAAAAAAACCATCAATACAATAAAATGGAGATGTGCCGAAATATTTGTTACTATATTGCTAGTAGTGAATCATGTGTCAATGATTATCCATTGTCCTTCTTAAAAAATGATAAATTATAAAATAAGTTTTGACAACTAATGAAAAAGTGAACATGTCACTACCGCAGAAATACCTTTTGCTGATGTTTTTTAATGTCAGCTTAGATGGCTTCTAACGTCGAAAAAAGTATATGCTGATGTTACAAAATGTCCAAAAGTTGTGTCGGTCTAGCCTTGTCGGGATAGATATCTATGGACGTTTATAAAGAACGTCCACCTAGAGCTATATTGGATGACGTTTAAAAACGTCATTTAAGAGTTCTCTAGGTTGATGTTTTTTTAAAAACGTCTACATAGAAATTAGATTTAAGGACATTAGTTAACATCTACTTAGGCCTCTTTGGTTAGACATTTTTATATTACATGTAATTGTCGTTATGTGAACCATTATCAACGAATATGATATTTGTTGTGAATTAAAAAATAATAATTTTGCAATAACTAGTACTCATTATTTTAAATTTAAGATAGTAAGAGATTCAATTAATATTCAAATTATTGGTTTCTATAAGTTGATTTTGATTTTTATTATCTTGAACGCTGGGAGAGATTATTGGATTTCAATGTTCAGATACTTTCTAATATTTTGTTAGCTAAATGAATCGTAGTTATCTCTTATTTTGTTAAAAACCTTCTGTTGACATGAGGATTATGTACTCTTTCAATATGTATGTTTATGTTTATCATAAGTTTGTTTGTTAGATTGAATGTGGATTTATCATGTGTATGCATGTTCACCATGTGATTGTGATAGTACAGGGAATAGACACTGAGTACCATATCTATATCATATGAGATTTTGTTAAAAGATTAATTGACACCTACTTTGGATTTTTTTAGAAGTCTATCATTTTTTGCCACGGTACAACTCCCATGGTAAAATCTTTGTAGCCACAACTATTAAACCGTGGTCAAAGCTTATGCACTTTGGCATGGTGGTGTTGCAACATTTTAGTTACCGTGGCATACATGGATTAGTCATGCTATTTAACTGTGGCTTGAAAGTTTTTTCATCGATAAAATTATCGTGGTCAAAACAATATAGCCACAGTAGGTCCACCGTGGCTAAAAAGTACACTCTTTGGCCACGGTAAACTATAAGACACGGTGGTATAAAATCACAATAATATTACCGTGGTCAATTCTATTAGGCTACGTAATGTGACATTAAGCCACGATACACAACCGTGGCCTGTTCTTTGTCTTTTAGTAGCGTGAATACATCTCTCTTCTTCTAATCCCAACACAAAAGCTTATTTTACATATTGTGCAGTGTGTTTTGATCCTCTGATATAAATGGAAACACAACATGACGTATTGTGTTTAGCCGAGATGTATATATGATTTTTATTTTATTTTTATGCTTTTATTTACATACTTAAATAAATATATGTACATACAATATATGTATAATATACCTATATAGTTTAATTTATATTTATTTATTTTAATGCATTTTAATGATTTTATTTTATAATTTTATTTATATTATGTTCTAGATAATAATTAAAATTATTTAAAAATATAATAAGAGTAAAAATATGAAGAATAAGCTATGTGAATAAATTATACAGATACATGTACAATGGGACCCTAGAAAGCCAGCTTTTGCATCTTAACTTCATTTTTAATAAAATCACTTCATTAGATAGATAATTTAATTTGGAACACAACGGAGGTGAGTTTGGTGAATATGAAGAAGTAATTGATATGTGAAGTTCGGTTTACAACTTTTTCATCTGTGTGTCCTAGTTACACAATGCATTATTTTTATACGTAATTATTTTTATATTATTCTATGCATTTTTATGTACAAGTTTCACGCAGACCATTTTATTATTTGATATGTATAAATGAAGAATGAGTAAAATTGGTTATTTATAGTGTATAGAATTAGGGTTTTATATAAATTACATGGCCGTTATCTCCCCCTACATTATTCCTCGTCGTTCAAGTCTATATTAATTTAGTCTCGGGGTTTAGGGTCAGTAAATATCTTTGATATTTCTTTTATTTCTTTTATTTCCTTTATTTTGTTTTGTATGTAAATACAAGTATTTATACAGTATTTATAATTTAATATACGAGTGTTATTTAATGCAAAATAATGATATTTACATGCATTTTACTGAGGATTTAAATCTAAAATAAATGAAAGGTGATGAAATAGAGATTCATCACCCCCTATACCTACCTTTGCTAGTCTCTACTAAGCATTTATGATAATGAGTGCATAAAAATAAAATAAAAAAAGAAAGAAAGAAAGAAATTGGAATGATTTTGAATCTTAAACTTACTTCATAAAATTAAAGTTTGGAGCTCAGTCAGACCTTTGGATTGTTAGTTTGTCCAGAACCTTATTGGGAATTAGATTTAAAACTCAACATCCCTCAAGATCCACAAAACTCTGTTAATGGACAATAGTCATTCTATCTAGCTATCCTTGGAGCTTGACCAGTGTAGTCAAGAAATCCAGCTGCAGGATAATGAAATCTTTGACTTTGAAGAACAAGCTTGCTTATAACTCCGACGGGAATTGAATTTTTCATTGATTTTTACCTGTCTATTTGTATATGAAGTTTTTTTGAAAGTACATATACATCAGCATTTACACAAGGAATTTTTTTCTTGAGCCAATAAACTATCCCTCTTTTGAAGTATTATTACAACCCACATCATCTTGTCTTTAGACATCAGCATCGCTAGATCGGGTTAGGGTGCACTAACCTCCTATTAGGACAATAAATCTTTCCACTCATGTGTGTCTCATGCTAACAAATCCAACCCTCCACACCTCATTTGAGTTGAACTAAGTGTAGAGTGCAGAGGTCTAAGTTTGGTCCTTGTCGACAAGAGTCATGTGTGCATTTTGAAATATTCTACTTAGGAAGTCAAGCTTCCATGTGAACATAGTCTTGTGGACTTGAAGAATTAAATGAAGACAACCTGAAGAGTCTCAATTCCAGTTACTACAAGGTTCTTGTAATATTAAGTGGCTTAAGGTCCAACCAAGCTCCAATCTTCGGATTTTATTCCCAACCAGTTCAATTGTCATTATTATTCTGAAAAATGTGTACGCAAATGTAAATATTTTTGTGATGTAAATTATCTGATTTTAAAAATTTTAGGGATTTTTAAAAAAAATGCAAATTTTTATGGAAAATTTTGAAAATATTTTGCAAAATTTTAAGGGAATTTTAATAATTTTGAAAATTTTAGGTATTTTTTTGATAATGATTAGTGGATTGAATATGCACAACTATTCACAAATAGTTACAATGTTTAAGTGTGATTTAACCATGGATTTGTACATATATATAGATTTATTTACAAGTTTTATATACAAGTACTATATATAGGTTTAAAGAGATTTTATTTAAAATGTTATATTATGTACAAGGCTCTTAAAAACATTTTTGTAAATATTTTGAAAACTTATTTTGTAAATACATTACGAGCAATTCTACAAACATTTACAAGAGTTGAAAATCATTTTGGAAATGATTTTTCAAAGGTATGATAATATTTTTCAAAGCATTTTACAACCATTTTACAAATCACATGTAAACCAATTTTCAAACCATTTTATTCAAACAAATGAACATTTTTTTTAAATATTTTTACAAAGGTTCATTTTATACAATATTTTCCAAATGGTTTCAAATATTTTCAAGACATTTTACAACCATTTTCAAATCATTTTGTAAAATATTTTACAACATGATCTATTAAACCTATTTACAAAAGATTTACGATGAATTTTTATTATGTACCCTTACCCATTGTGTCGTCATGTTTTTAGAATATACAAAGTATGAGTTATAGAAAAAATACACACATAATATATGTGACCCATTATACTTAGTGTGAATTATGTCCTCATAGTGATCAAAAGAGCATAAAGGAAGACATAACTCGTGTTGAGTATAGAAGAATCTATACTGCAATGATTGAATGCATAAGAAGTCGATCTTTCCCCTTATACTTAGGATCAATTAATCCTAAGTATAGAAGACCTTACATGAAGCAAGGATGATCAAGGGTTAGACTGTACGAGATCAACGACTTAGCTTGTCCCCCATACTTAGGGTAAAGAATCCTTAACTATAAAATAGAATATCAACAGGCGAGGAGACAAGAGAGGGATCAAATAATGAAATACAAAAATAAAAAGGGAAGGATGGACAACATCACTCTCCCCCTATACTTAAGGTAAGAGAAACCTAAGTATAAGCAACAACGAGAATGATGAAACGAAACGATCAAGAACAACACAGTTTCTACACCTCCTATTATTAGGATAAAGTACATCATAAGTATAGACAGAAATATGTTATGATAGACTTGGGTGTAAGAAATAAAAGAAAGAAGGAATGAAAGATGGGACACATATATACAAGAGGTAGAGAGTGTTGAGATGCCTCTCAACGAGTGGTAGGTTTTATGCTCCTAGTCGGACACAAATGTTAGGATTATGATGTGTCAAGGTTCATGATGTCATCTCTAAGGCAAATGCCATATTCTCGTTGTCATCTCAGTGTGAGAACAATGATGGAATCAACAAAGAGAAGAAAAAACAACCAAATAAGCAATTAAGAGGGTGCTTGCTACCAAGGGAAAAGAATAAAAAACTAAGCAAAGAGTCGGTAGCATGAAAGTTATCATTGGCTTTTATGATTGGAGTGAATAATCAAATAAGATAACATCGAATATGAAGAAGTAATGATCAATCATGGAATCCTTCATGCCAATCGTAGTGCCAGCAAGATGCGAAAAGCAATGATCGGGAGACTCTCTATGCAACTCGATATTTGATGGACATAAGGTTGAAAGATCATAGAAATCACCGAATATCTCAAAGCACGGATCATCCTTACGAGGGTCATAAAGGAGATAAGATTCAAAGGATTTAGGTACATCTTATGAATTAGAAGACTCAGTTTCATCATCCATCAGATCAGATGCACAATCAGAGAGTGAAGCCAAGTGTAACAAGGTGTTGCATCCTCCCGCAAATAACCCTCAAGGAGTAATGCAAACTGATCGGTGAAAAGCGAGGTAATGCTGGCTATAATCCTAAAAAAATATATCAATCTCATCAATCGAGAGGACATGGGATTGATGTGAAGAGATAAAGGGATTGGGAATTTCAATATGTAGTTCCTCACATAGTAACATTTGCTGAAATGGCTCAAGATATATATCAAAATCTATTATGTGCCTAATGGGGATAGAAAAGTCAGGGTACAGAAAAAGGATTGACTGGTAGGACAACTTAAATAATGGGGGTTCCCGCTCCATATCCTGATGCACCGAAAGAGAGGATAAATCAGACTCCTGAATCATGATGTGCAGAACCAACTCAAGGATTGACATTAGGAAATGAAAACTCATTACATCGATCTCACCATCCAAAGTCTTTACTGCCTCAGTGATCACATCCTTAATGTGGTGGGCACACATATCTGACCCAACATCCACCAAAGACATTACACTCATTCCAGCATCAACTTTGCTTGGTGCAATCATATGATCAGTAACCTCAACGTGGGCCTCATCTCTCAACATAACATGCCCATGAGAAAGAGAGGGTAATACGGGTGGGATCGAAGAGGACGGGAAAAATATGCAATATAGAATGTCAAATAAGAAACCAATTGCACGGGGGTTCAGGTCAAACTGGACAAGGGAAAATTGTTATTCAAGAAAAGAGTCAGCTAGAAATGGACTTGTGATACGAGGGTGATATGGGTGAAAAGTCAACGTGAGATCTGACCGAAGAGAAGAGTGACCCATTATAACGATGCATACAATGATAAAAAAGAAAACAACTCAAAGATTGAAAAGACCCGAGGTCTGCTAAACTCAAAGAAAGATGAACACAATCGTATTTAAATCACAAACAAACACAAAGCAAATCCAATTCACCTACTAAACATAGTGATGACCGTAAGAGAATGGTCGTTATATTTTCAATTTTAGAGTTAGGTTCCAAGAAATTGATTAATCAGACTGACAGGTGTATCCTCAGAGTGGTTGTGTCCAAGTCAACGTACTACGCCTACTAGAACACTGGATCACTTTGTCAAAGGTTGGAGGCTAATGCTTGCAGCAATGACATTTCTCAATAGCCGACCCAAGTGCTTAAGGAACAAGTCCAAGGACGGGGGCTCTATTCCTTATGGATACGTTCCTCACTTGGTCTGGGGGTATACCTGTATACAATTAGGGAGTTGATCTTCCTAAGACAATGAATCCAATTACATTTTATTTTAAGATTAAGTAGAATTAGCAGACCGAGTTTTATCTAGGTTATCACTTTTTTGGTATTTTTTTCAATGAAAGACGCCTAACGAAGCTTTAATTCCTTTAGTATCCTAAACGAACAAAATGAAAGGAGAAGTTGGGAAAGCAAGCAAGTCAGAAAAATATGATGAATGCTCAGTTAGAAGGCTCACCTTGCATCCCAGCTCTCTCCATGCAGGGTGCTAGACATGAGTAGAAACTATCCTATATGAATGCACCAATAAAATTGCCCTAAAATAGAAATTTCTAGTGTGAAGCACACATTTGATTTGATTTAAGTCCAAGTGTATTAAGAAACTATAGGCACATGAACACAACTAGGGTTGTGGACCTAGATTAATCGATCAAAAAAGTGCAAGACTAAAATCCCAGTCACACAAAAAAAATAAAAAATATAAAAAACTAAAATCATGAGAACAAATGTAAAATAAAGAGAAAAATAGGGGGAATAAAAGATAAGGTAAAAAACAAGAGAAAATCATGTGGGCCCCCAAGTGAACTAACACTTGGTAAAATAGGCCCGATAAGTCTGAGTGTCCAAGCCTGTGTCCTGTATTAGGATAATAATAATTTATCTCTCCCCAAATAAATAAATAAATAGTTGTACTAATGCTAACCTTCTCCTATCTTTTCCTCAGTTTTTTTTTGCACTCTCTCCTATTGGCTCCAAAGTAGAAAGCTAATCTCCGCTTCTTTTAGTCGCACTGATCCTCCTAGGAAGTCCACCCTCGATTTGTAGACTCTTGCAACAAAGGCAAACAAAAGATGTGTTTAGAATAGATAAAAATTATTACACAAAAACAAATAAAGATGAATAAAAAGAGACACATCAAACAAGAAAAACAAGCAATCTGTACTCCATTGCTCCCCGATAACAACACCATTTGATAACTCACTCTTGGTTAGTATGCTAATATGAAAATGTAGATAACTATCGTTGTGTGACTAGACTCAAAGTATGAATAAATCAAAAATCAACCCACAATTTAATAGATAAATCAATCAATGCAAGTGTGACTTAATTTTTATTTTAGTATAAACTCTACAAAAGCTGTGTATTAACAAGAGTATATAGAGTATCGAATACAGAAGGAGAACTGCATAGATTAGGGATTATGAATTAATTATCGATGATTAATCATAAATTCTTGATTATTTTCTTTTTATCTTTTTCTTTTGATATTTTTGTGGGCTTTTAATTTGTTTCATTTTTATGGATTTTTTTATTTTTTTCAAAATGTTTTAGTGATATTTAAATTTATAAATAAAATATACTAAGTAAAAATATAGGTGATAATATATAAATAAGAGAAAGATAAAGTACTAGATAAAATAGAAAAGAAAATGTTTTTGGAGTTTTTAAATATCTAAAATAAAATCAAAATGGAGAAATCAAATTATTTTTTGGGGTTTTAAATATTTTACAAATGTTTTTACAATTTTTATATTTTTTATAGATTTTTCAGGTGAGAAATAAATAAAATAAAGCAAAATAATAAAAATGACATTATTTTTGGAATTTTTATTCTTAGGAAAATAAATTTAAATAACTTATTTTAATTATATGTGATACAATGTAGGTAAAGTTATTTATACAATTTTTCAAAGATTTTTATGGTAAAATAACAATTGAAATAAATAGGAGACATAAATAAAATAAAAATATAAGAACATGAACCATTTAGAAAAATTTGCAAAGTTTCTATGCATTTAAGAACACATCAGACAAGTCCAGGGGTAAAATGAGAAAATTCTCCAATTAATATCTAACTCTAAATGCACCATGAAAGGATCAAATTACAACTAAAAATAAGATAATGGTATAGAATGCAAATGATCTAATAAATTACTACACTTAGAAAACCTTATGGGGATCTGTTTGTAAATATCTAAAATGTTTCCTTCAAATGATAACAAGTTCTAAGATTGTAGGGGTGTGCCCCACAATTTACCCACAAAAGCCCCACACGTGGTTCTCCATGTCAGGTGGTGTGGACAAGGACTAGAATGTAAATATATGAAAGCTTTTGGTCTTTAGTGCAATTTATACAAAAATATCACAACACGGATGAAGTTTAAATACTAAATAAAAATACAAAAGGTGAGGGGGTCAAGAAGCAAAATTTCAATGATTGTGTGCTATCGGGCGGTCAAGATTAGTTCACTTAAGAGCAATCCATGGATCTCAGTTCATGTCGATTCACCGTGGTACAAGGGCAGAGATTAAATTTGGGGTGGATTTACCATCGGACGCCTTTGGGTTATCCTAGAAGAACTCGGATGAACAAGCAACTTGAGCTCATTATCATTCCTAACTCTCCTTACTCCAGCGTCATATTGAATTGCTAAGATGGGAAAATGGTCTTTCAGTTCTTCCGTAGCGGTAGGTGTACTTAAGAAGGTCCAGACCCTAATGAAGGGGCTTGGAGGTCAGATAAGAAGTCCTCCACATGGAGGATTTGTGCATGATGAGATCGACCCTAGTTGGGGCTCTGTGAAGCGCTATCCTACACTAGAAGAAAGGGGGATACAAGGACGATGGGTCCGACCCTCTTATTGATGGATTTGAGCGAGTATGAGGTGTAATGGTTGCTCCCGACGAAGGGCGGAGGAGGGAGAGCTGCAGGGCTTGATCTAGAGAGGATCAAAATAGGTGAGATGATTTGGAAGGTGGAGAACTGTATGGTCAGGGAGATGGAGTTTGAGGGGGCCAAAGCAATGGTGAACACACGTGATATTATCGTCAGGACCCTATGCTCCGACGAAAGCCAAGGTTCGAAATTTACACTAAATAAAGTAGCGAATAATAAATAAAATGCAGAATTGCAATATGGGAAGAAAATAAAATAATAAACAACCTAACATAAACCTCAACATACTTTAAGAGGTCTGGAGATGACATCGCCACAGTGAAGCTCCGAGCTTCGGGGATCAACGTCGCTGGACTTCTTTTCCATGCCCCAGAATGACTGGGACCTCCTTGTCATGGAGATCAATCAAGCCACGAGATTCTTTGGGGTTACGGGGCATCGATGGAGGACCAAAACAAAAAGGATGTCATGATGGTTTAATTTATACATAGACGAGGAGACTGGCTTGCGATTGAGATTGCACCCAAATCGATGAGGATTGATCGAATCTTAATCTTGGGCGTGAATTAGGGAAATCTAATCAACAAGTTTCATTTAGAATGTATGGCAAGTAGAAGAGTGCATGGAGCGTATAAAATGGAGGAACATGGGGTGTTGATGGGCTATGATAGGTGCAGGGCTCCGGGAGGGGCAGTTGACTTGTGGTGAACAAAAGAAAGGACCTTATTGGTCCACGTCAAGCCAGATGAGGACAAAACAGAAATGAAATTCGAAATAAATCAGAAATGAAATAAAATGATTTTATTTAAAAATAGTCAAACATGAAAAATGTGTATTATTCTATAAAAAATATTTTATGGAAAAATTTATTTATTTTTACAACCTTATTTGATAGGTATTAATTTTTACAAGCATACTTATAGGTATATTAACCTATATTTTACCTATTTTATTTTTATTTGGTACTTTAATACTTATTATCATATTTACATATTTATAATATAATATAATTAAATTCATATTGACATTATTTTATTCTATTTTTATGCTATTATTTAGATAATTAAATAAATATAGGTATATACATTGTAGGTAAAATTTACATATATAGTTTAATGTATTATTTATTTTAATGCATTTTTAATAGTTTTATTTTGTATTTATATTTTTAATAATTTTTAAATATTATTTACAATTAATTAAAAAGATAAGAAGAGTAAAAATATGAAAAATAAACTATGTGATTAAATTATATAGATACATAGTACAATGGGATGACAGAAAGTCAACTTTTGCATCTTAAATCTATTTTAATGAAACCACTTTATTATATAGATAAATTTAGTTTGGAATACAATAGAGGTGAGTTTGGTGAATTTTGTATCCATATGGAGAAGATATTGATTTGTGATGTTTGGTTTACGGCTTTTTCATCTGTGTGCCTCAGTTGCACAATACAATATTTTTATGTGTAATTATTTTTATAAATTTCTATATATTTTTATGTACAAGTTTAATGTAAACCATTTTATTATTTGAGGTGTATAAAATTAAGAATAAAATATAGTAAAAATGGATATTTAGAGCCTCTATAATTAAGGTTTATGTTTAGTGTCTTGCCCTTATCTTTCCTATTTTATTCTTGGTCGACCAAGTCAATTTGCCTTGTTCTCGGGGTTTAGGGTCAGTCAATATCTTTGATATTTCTTTATTTTTCTTTTCATTCCTTTATTCTTTTATTTTATGTTTAAATACAAGTATTTATGCAGTATTTATAGGTTAATATATGAGTGTTATTTCATGCAAGTTAATGATATTTTCATGCATTTTACTAGGGATTTAAAGCCAAAAAATGAATATAGCTGATGAAATGGAGATTCATCGCTTAGTAGTGTAAGCTTTTCTTTCTCTTTCTCTTTTTTTTATTTTATTTTTGGCTAGTTCCACTGCTTTTACCAAGATGGTGCACACTGATGAACATTTTATTAGTTTCATCACACCATGTAACTTAGGTCAATATCATAAGATTAGTACAAGAACTTGTTCTCATACTGGCTAAGCTGCCGACACTCAGGTTTCATGAATCCTTCATTAATTTATCCCATCCTCGAGTACCATTAAATAGGGTCCAAACTCAAATCCCTCTTCCTAGTTCCTCAAGTGAAACCTCAACTCATCACATCATATATGCAGTCGTGCATGTGAGGTGCTATTCATAATTCTTTAAGGTAGAGATTAAACATGCAAATATATTATGTATATATTTCAAACTAAAGAAGTGTGAATTATTAAGTCATAGACCCTAATGACTAAGGCCAGTTAACTTTATATGTAAGGACCACATAAACTAAATGATTTCAACTCTTCAAGCCTTGTGTAAATGTGTAAGTATCAAGGATACATCCAACTTATTTAGTTAGTATTTTTGTGATTTTTATTTTTCTATTTTCTAAATTTTTAATTAGAGTTATTTACAAAACAAAGTTACTCTCATTAACGTCCTCAGTTTGAAAAGATGTTTTAAAACATTTTACAAACCATGACTCACAAATATAGATTTTCCAAATATTTTACAAATGATTTTTTCAAAACAATCAAATCCTCATTTTTAAAAATCATTTTCAAAATTTTCAAAACAACATCACATATTTGTAAAGGTTTGAAACCATTTTACGAATATTTTTACAAATCAGTTCAAAAGATACTTTACCCTTAGCCTACAAACTTTTAAAATTTTGAAAATATGAGTATTGCCAAAGTATATATGAAATATATACAGTACACCCTGTATACTTAGCTTGTGCATTGTTCTCATAGCACTAAGTGATATGAAGCCATAGCTCATGAGAAATACCAAGGGATAGAAGGGAACTGACTCGATATTACCCCTATACTTAGCATAAAAATAACCTAAATATAAGAGGAAGACACACGAGGAAGGTGAAATGAGTGAAGAAACAAAAATGTATGGGGACTAGGGTCCCTCTATACTTAGGTTGAGAAATAGCCTAAGTAAAGAGATATAAATTTATTATGAAAGGACCCAAGGTGAACAATTATAAAGGGACTTGATTCCCCCTATACTTAGGCTAAAGAGTATCTTAAGTATAAGAATATGGAGCTATGGTTGGGGGAATCGGGACACAAGTGGTCACGATTAGATGAATCTATAGAAGATTTGAATATTAAAAGATGAAATGGAGTCTTAAGGATTATAGAAGGTGGGTTCAAAGAAGTCATCACAAAGCTCAAACCAAGTAAAAAACCACGAGTTCACCAACTTAGACACGAAAACCAATAAGTATTGGTCATTTTATCATGTCAATTATTTTGGTGATACTCCAAGATAGAATCCATTAAGTACATGTATAAATTAGGATTCGAGCACTATCCTAAGGATGTGTCCTCACCTATCATACATGAATAATGTACCTGTGAATAATGTGGTGTTTTCTCTCCTATAAAATAAGGTGATTTTACTCCATTTATAATGTTAATTTGCATCTGATAGTCTCAATTTTAAGCATAGGTTATCTCTTGAGTTAATATGTGATCAATCAAGTATTCAACGTCTACCGTCCAGTCCTGATTCCATTAATTCCTAAGTTGTAAATCAAGAGAGGATTTGGAAAATATCCTTTGCAAACGAGAAAACATGGTGCATGCTCAAGAAGAGTATATGCAGAATACCTCCATTTCTCTCCATACAAGTGCGAGAGTAAATTAAAATCTATCATTAATTTGCATGCAAGTTGAAAAATCGCATCCTAAACATGCTCCTATTAGCATGTAAGAACTCTATTATTTGGGTAAATGAAGCAATGTTTATGTACGTCTAAATGAATTTTATGAGATAGAGCAAATCTCATAGATGTGAACTTTGTGTGTCCTAACTTTGATTAAGCACACATGAAATATATAAGTGTATGATGCTCGAAGAGCCATGTGCTTAACCTAGTTCAAACACTCATGTTGAGGCCCATCCGGGTTGGGTGAAAACATGCTCAACACACCATGATTAGAATCCATAGTCCTAATATACAAACGTGAGTTCTCAATCGAGAACTGTTGTAAAGGCAATCGTTACAACACATGATATAAATACATAACACAGCAAATAGCTAATCTTCAACTCTAAATGGTGGGTGTCATGGCTCCTTTCAACTGGAGCACCGAGCTCCTCACCTCTTCTTTGCTCCAAGTGTCCTCGGATCGTGGACCCTACCACAACATCAAATGGTTATATATATATCAAAGATTTAGCTAATCGGAAATAAATAAAACAAACACATTGACAAAACATAACAACAAAAAACAAAAGTTAATCACAAACCAAATTGACCTAAGTATCATAAAATCGACTTAATTATATAAAAAACCTAATTAATCACAAAGATAAAGCCGTATTCCCAGCAACAACGCCATCAGATGAGCGCGTATTTGGCTATGCTAATAGTGTCAAGTTGTAGTAAGACCGAATACACGTCAATCAGAATCGAGTTGAATATCTCTACAAGGAGGACTCAATTTTAATTTATAAACCTAGACAAGTCTATGGTTGAACTCAGGGATATGAGATCTCAATGCAATTAATCAATTTTTTAATATCTAGATCAAGTGATTAATACATTATCTTGACCAATTATACAAATGAAATAATGTAAGCTAATATAATGCAATTTTCAATTTTTGTTTTCTTTCATGTTAATTAAGGCCATAATGCAATATATTGATCTTTATGCAAAACGCATAAAATTACAATAATATATTCGTTATTTAAGAAAATTATCTCAAGCAAAATAACCAATTAATTTCATGATTAATTCATGTAATGGAAGGAGGCTAAGTCAATTGAATGTTACTTATAAATACATCATATAACATTTAAGTCTTTAATTAGTAGATCATGTGCTAGGTATCAAATCAGAGATTAACATGTGCCATTGTATAGATATTTACATGAGCTTCAAAATGGAATTAAATTCACATTAATTGGAGTTCATATGCAAAAGATATGCAATAAAATGTCTAGGAGCATAAATGAAAGAAAACACGCTTAAAATATATACAAAACAGTTCTTCTAGGGACACAATTGCAATTCAGAAAAATCGCCAAGGGGCTTATGTTTAAGTTTCTTTCATGTGGGGGCATAAGTGTAAGTTTTGAAACCCGATAGGGTTTCTGTAGAAAAACAGAATGCGGAAGCGTATCAGAAAATAAAGATAAAGAAAACATTAGGGGACATCGGGATTTAACGTGGAACCCTACTCCAGAAGGAGCGGGATGAAACCACGGGAGAAGCCCCTGAATTGGACATTTCTTCTATTGAAGTTCTCAATAAGTACAGAGGGTGTGGGGCTCCTTATATAGCCTTATGGACAGACCCAATAGTGAACGCTCCCCCATGTGGTACTAAACACATGGGTGGACTCTTTTCTTTTCCAACACTCCCCCTCAAGTTGGTAGTTGGGGCAGCTGCAACTTGCAATAATAAAGAAAAATATACATCATTACATCTTCACTTGAAATTACCACAATAAACGTATGTATCCGCAACTGGTAGACAAACCCGCTTGCTGACGTGTATATCAGGTCACCGGAACGTATCTCTGTCGTGCCTGGAAGGTCACCGGACTGTCTCTGTCGTGCCTGCATGGTCATCGGATCTCTGTCTCAATCGTGCCTGCGGGTCGCCGGACTTTGTCTCTCTCGTGCCTTGAAGAAAACAAATCCAGTGCGGAGTCGATGTCGAGGATAGAGACACCACGACGAAGATCGATGCACAGTGAAGGCTTGATATTCTGTGAAATCCGGAGTGTTTGGTCTGTCAATCAACGATGTAGGATGCATATGCCTTTTACTCCCCTTTTCTCCCAAACTTGTGAGAATAATGAAAATAATAGACAAGTTGGGAGAAGCAAACATGAATAATATTTTTTTATGCGTACGACCTTTTTCTTGTACACGACTTTTTTTTTCCTTTTTTCGATTTTTTTTGTTAACATATGCGTACGGCTTTTTCTTGTACGCGCTTTTTTTTCTCTTTTTTAATCAATACACCTCTCTTTTTTTTCTCTCTTTTCTTCTTCTTCTTCTTCTTTTTTTTGATAATGCTATTGGGCCCAATCGGCCCTGGAAGAAACATGCGCAGCTTAGGACTGAAAAGAAATAGCCACCCACGCCCCCTCCTTTTTTTAATTGACACCCCAAGCCCAAACAAGCCATTACAATTTTTTTAATAAAAGGCATGGGCCTGCTGCTTTAGGGTTCCCGTGTTGGGAACCCCCTTGAAATGCCGCCGCCTCCAAAGGGGTTGAGCGAACTGTGGGGCTCCGCCCGCTGAAGCAGAACGCGGCAACGCCTCCGGGAGGGAGTTGCACTCTGGAGGGTTGCCGCCGCAGGGGCGCGACGATCTGGGAGCTTTGGCGCAGGGGCTCACGGGGCTGAAGGAGAGGGCTGCCTGGATCAGAGAAATCGCCTGCATTGCCGCTGTTGCTGTGGTGTCGCCGAAGGGGAACTGAATGGGTTGCGCGCGGAGATGCTCGCCTGGAGGGAGGCGCTGGGCTTCGCCAAAGCCTGGAGATGCGTCGCCGATGCGGCTTGAAGGCGCAGAAGCCTGGAACCGCTGCTGATGTTGCTCTCGCACCGCCGCTTGTTGCGGGGTTGCGCTGCTGACTTTTGCGGTGGCGGCGTGGGATCTGCATCGCGTGCGGGATGCACAAGGATGATCGGCGGCGAGCTTGCCACCTGCGTGAGCAAATCGTAGCGGGAGCGGGAGGCCATCGCCAAGGGGGCGCCGCCGCTTGTGATGTGGCTGGGGGACCGCCTGCAGATGGCGCAAGGATGCGCATGATAGAGCTTCTCGACTAGAGGAAGGGATTTGACTGTAGGATGGTGCAAGGGGGTGCTGCCTGCTGCAGATTTGATTAGGGTTTCATGGGAAACCCTAGAGATTCTTGAACAAATCTTCATCAATCTTACTAATGAAAAAATGAATCAGCATGTTGAAAAAATGTTGAGGAATCAGGGTTTCAAAACCCTAGAACAAATCTCGACAAAAAATAAAGAACTTAAGAAACCCCGAGAATCGATCTCGCTCTGATACCATGTAGAAAAACAGAATGCGGAAGCGTATCAGAAAATAAAGGTAAAGAAAACATTAGGGGACATCGGGATTTAACGTGGAACCCTACTCCAGAAGGAGCGGGATGAAACCACAGGAGAAGCCCCTGAATTGGGCATTTCTTGTATTGAAGTTCTCACTGAGTACAGGGGGTGTGGGGCTCCTTATATAGCCCCACGGACAGACCCAATAGTGAATGCTCCCCCATGCGGTACTAAACACATGGGTGGACTCTTTTCTTTTCCAACAGTTTCTATGCAATTTCCCATGAGAACATGTGTCGCATGTGCTTTGGACCTGGAAGTAAATTGGAGAAACATCATGAACTTCAAACTATATCTGTCCTAGTTATCACATGCATCACATGTACGTGAAGGCTTGAACCTTGATTCGGTTGGTCACGTGTGGCTCGCGCCAGGTGAGTGGCTCGAAGGCTTCGGGGCTGGCTTGGTTCCACCAAGGCCAGTGGCTAGGTTATTGAAGGTGTGTACTCATCTAGACCATCCGATCCTCCTGACCAGATGGTATCTGGTGATTGTGGTCCGCCTTCCTCCTCAACATGCAGTTGCCTTCTAGGGAGCTTGGATGGACATTCATTGACTCCTCCCTTGATCTTCTATTGAAATGATACTCCAAACACCTCCACATAAGGTTGGCAAAGATGTTAGCTGATCGATGAAAGTTTGTCGAGGATCTGATCATGGAAACCATGGTGCTCCATTGGAGACCGTGCTATAGAACAATGTGAGTCCAGGAGCTCCAACAATTGAAGAAGAGACCTACAAGATGGTTAGAAATAGCCGAAGTAGGTGTGTGTATGCTGTGAGGTGTTGGTGAGTGAGATGGAGCCCCATGTGCGTGAGAGAGTGAAGGGCTAAGGTGGGTTCCATTATCTTTATCTATGTAATTATTCTATTCATAAAAAAATTCCATCCATTACATGAGTTGTACATTATCTTTATCTATGGAAAGCTGAAATAGAACTGAAGTCTGAAGTTTGCTTCTGTCTTCGAAAATTAGAGGCATTGATTAGAATTTCTAACTAAGTTTTTATAGACTCAAAGCTTATTAGGTTGGCAAAGAAAACAACTCGATTCCATTAGTATCTGATTTTACTTAGACAACTACATGTACTCAAACCACACAAAGAAAATGACACAGAGAAAACACCTAAGAGAAAATTTCTGCATTACCATTTGGATTGTAACTTGTAAGTTTAAAATACATGATACATGCAAGCAAACCACACAGAAAATGAACAAAATTGAAGCGTCAACTCACTGCAGCAATGATGAGGATTGGTGACAGACAATGAGTATTCTGGGCTCCAGAGATGGGTGGATGGATCTCGATGGAGACCGTGTGAGGAGATGAGGAAGAGGGACGAGCGGAGGTATGGGAGATTGGGGTTGGGATACCGTTAAAATTGGGAATTGAGAGGTTGAGGGAAGTTGAAAAATTGTGGGAGGAGGGGGGGTGATGGGGGATATTTACAAAAAAAAGTTAAGGGAGTGGTTATTTAAGGCCTTATTTTTTGAGAAATGAAAATAAGAAAGACAAAATAAAGATATTAGAGGGAGAGATCTGATATTTTTCCATTTAGAAGGGGGACCATTGCCCTCATCCGCCCCCACTTCCGCCCCTTGCTACAACCAACCTGCTATGGTGAAATATTTTTAGTATCTGTAAAAATGTTTATTAAGTTGGTTAAATTCAACCCATGTATATTGCAATTGCAGTTTTGTTCCATTTCACCTATGTAACTGAAGGATATGAAAATTATCCTCAAGCGCATCACGGAAGCGTGATCGTCGTATCGGATACGACGAAGAACGACTAGTCGTACTAGTTGTTCGGTGCAGCGGAATTTAAAAATTTTTAATCCGATGAAACCACATGATCCGAGAACCATTCTCAAATCGTTTCATCTATAACCGCAGCAAGTATAATGCAATACCTCTTGAAGCGTGGTTGATCAAGTCTCTACGAAAAGAGACCTCCTGTCTCAAGTCCGATCGTCGAAGTAACGGCTTGCGAGCGCGGGGATGAGTCGCGGTGTCCTCGCAATCCAAGTTGATCCAAGCACGGTTGCTCCTGATCTCGTCGCACGAGATCAAACATCTCCTTCGTGAGTGAAGCACTCCAAGAAGACGAAGAACCGCATAGAGTCGAAGCGGCAGCACGATGGCGCGGGCGTTGACGATTCTCTCCACCAAGGTGGACGACCACCAAGAAGAGAGGGAGAGAGAGGGCTGTCGAGTATGAGAAAGAGAGAGAGTTGTTTGCTACAATAGCATGTGTAAAGAGAGAGCCTAGTATGCCTCTCTATTTATAGGATTTTGGGATCCATGGATCTCAATCCATGGGACACATAAAATCAATGGGTGAGATTGATTTATGTCAATCCAATGGTCAAGATTGTTGTTGGTAAAACCAACAACTTGTGATTTAATTTTGATTAAATATATTTGATAAATCAAATATATATTAATACCAAATTAAACCAACCAAATAAGGAGTGGAAAAAACAAATGAGATCCACCTTCCCCATTAGGGGGAGTGGACGGCCACCAATTCCATAAAGGAATTGGTGCCGCCCCCTCCTTCCCATATGGGGAGGGCAATCTCATGGATCCCCATGAGATTGCACATCTCCTTGTTTTCTCTCAACTTATTTTCCAACAATTATTTGTTGATATTTTATTCACCAAAAATAATTCTCAATTAATTTTGGGAATATTGCAATCTTGACATTGGAATATTGTGAATCATATTCACAACCCAAAACAAAATGTAATTTACATTTTCAATTAATTAGACAATGTGTATCCAATACACATTAATAATTAATCTACTAATATAAATTATATTTAACTCTCTCTAATATATTATAGATCATATTTATAACATATTATGAATAATTGGATATTACTATTCACATTATTCTTATCCATAAAGACTCCTTTATTTTATTAAAATTTCAATATTAAATTGAAATAAATATTTAAATAATAAATCGAAAATAGGGCTGAACTAAATAAAAGAATAAAAACAAAGCAAAATTTATTAAATCACATTTAATCATATTGGATAACTTCTCATACATCATGATAATTAAATCACATTTAATTATCAACTTTTCCTTGCTTAGATCTTATGGAATTGTTCTTAAACCATTTAAGAACAATGCTATTTCTCCTCAGATACATGGAGATAAGGACAGGGCGATCGTATTGTTCCACGTATAGTGACATGGATATTGAGATCGTATCTCAAATCCATATCGCGGGCCTCCCATAGATGCTTGATTAAATCAAGACCGTAAATCTAATCTTCTCATTATATCTGAATCATATTCAGATCAATGTCCAACACTTGGACCAAGATCAGATCACTTCTCTACTGAGAGGAGTCACTAAAATCCAGACCCGTTTCATCACTCCCTAGGAATTGAAGCGTCATGGTTATACAATCGTTTATGATCAAATCACCCTCATGTATTCCCAATACCTGTACATCCTGCATACTGGAAGACTCAGATTAAACCCGAAGTATTGGATCAACTTTATACTATCCACTTCATGGTTTTAATCAGTAAGTTTCTCATTCGATCATTGGGAGTTGGTATCAATCATACACTTTCCAAAAGCGTATATTATACCTAGGTCTTGATCATATACTAAAAGTATATATCAAACCTACAAATTCAGTCAAGCTTCCAAAGCGAGACGACCATGCACATGGAATTTGATTCTTCCCAATATCTCATGAGTGAGCTCATGTCTTCCGGTTCAGTAACTGAACCTGTATGATCCCTTTGAGAGATCGTATTACTCATATGCCCTTATGTGCACACCAGCGCGCCGGTGTATAGACCTTGATTAGGTCATCAATCTATTGGTCTGCCAAATGTACACACTCAGACATATAGTAACACATCTGTCTCCGGTCAGAGGATGCGTGCCTATATCATGACAGCATACGATATAAGACTTTGGTTATCTCGATCTCGTTAAGTCAACTCTTTAACCTAACTAATCTGACACCTCCGAATCTCTATTCCTATGCAGAGGACCTGTATCAAGAGGTCGGTCAGATATCAACCTTTAGAGATAGGATTGCCATCTCCTACTCAGGCTGGAGATCATCTCTTAATAATTATTTGACGGTGCTTGATGAGTCCTCAATCTAACTCTTTAGATATTCATCCAAGCACCAGCCTTTATGATTCAATAGTTGAATCAACAGCTGTATGATTATTAAGATGGCCATGGTACATAATCCTAATTGTACTAAAGGACCTATTATACAAATTATTCATTCTTCATTTCAGATCAGGGAATGATATGTGCAGTAACATTTATTGCGTAATGGCTCACTGTGGGCTCGCATTTCCAACAATCTCCCACTAGCCCAAAGAGCCATTAATGGGCTATCATTTAAACCCGCACTCATGTGACAATCATAGCCTATTTAGAAAATAGCTAGGTAAGCTGATCAGTCACTCTGTTCCCGCGAGACTACGCCAAGTCCTTTTATGGCACTTGCATATCCCTAGTAACAATGCTCGCATCTAATGCGAATGTTGCATCTTATGCAACCAATACTCAATCTAGTTAGTTATAGTGTCTTTGACACTACAACTTAACAATTATCTTAACCAGTATTTCCATAATCCTTATCAGAATACCCTTTTTCCTGGAGATCACTATCTCTTAAGGTATCTACAGTTAAGACTTTCTAGATCTTTATCTATAAAGTCTCAAGCTTTTGAAGATAAGACTTTGAGATCATTATCTCAAAAATCTTGTCATATATGAAGATTTTGTTATTACTGCAACCAAGTGTTTTATTTCCATAGTAGGTTTAGTAATAGTTTACTACTCCCACTGCATGGTAACCATCTAGCTTTTGTACATACCTAGCACACACCCAGCTTCACAGAACTGATGCCCAAGGGCAGGTAGTTCTAGCATTCACTTCCTCAACTCTTTGAGGTGCTATCCCTTTAGATAGACCAGTACCATATCTTAAGGGTTGGAAGCCATTACTGGAATTTTCCATAAAATGGAATATGTCCAAGATGTACTATTTAATGTGACAGTCCCAATACCCTCTTCTCTTTGCTCCTGAACAACTTCAGAACTAAGATCTAAGAGGTATCCTTGAGATCATATCTCAAGTTATGGAACAACCAGATAATAAAACACTTATTATCATCCTTATATCATTCTAAATGATTAGGATATTATCTATATTTAGCACGATGAACACAAAGGCACTCCCACTAAGCTTCACATGGCTCATCAAGATTCTATTTGAAATCATAACAATTATAATTCCATTAAATCTTATGGTCCAACTTCAAGAAGCTTATTTGAGTCCATAGATGGATTCCTTAGCTTGCACACCTTGCTTTCCTCAACCATGAAGCCCTGGGGCTACTTCATGTGAATATCCTCAAAGTGGTATTCGTAGAGGAATGCAATATTGAATTACATCTTGAAGATGCAATAGTCAAGTTGTGTAGCTAGGGTTAGTAATATTCTGATGGTTTTAAGCATGGTCACCGAAGAGCAAGTCTCATTGCAAGAAATGTCTTCTCTTCCAGTGTGTAGCTCATGGCTACAAACCGTGCTTTGAAGGTCTCTACCTTCTCATCAGGTTCCCTTTCTCTTGAAGATCCATTTACATCTTTACAGGTCTTACCCATATGGGTAGATCCTCGAGGGTCCATATACAACACTTGTATATGAAGTCTACATTAGACTTTTATTGCTAACATCCATCTATCCATGCTATGATCTTCAGAAGCTTCATCATATGAAGTTCGATCATTGTCAGATTTCTCTAACACATGGAATCCATCCTCAAACTCATTTGAAGAGGTATCAGTGTTTCATTCTTAATTGTCCTTTTAGTTTCCAATTTCAGGAGCCTCGTTATCTTCTCAAGATTAAATGAGTTCCTATACTTCATTTTATCTTGATTCTCAAGAGTCTCAACTTCTAAGAATCACATTCTCGGAGATGAGATATTTTAAGAATCTCAAGGTCATAAAGTAGGTATCCAATACCATCCTTTATTTTCCTAATGAACCAGCACTCTCAAGTGCTAGATTCCAACATACATGGAACCTTATTAAGGATATACATTGTAGTCTCTACTACACATATATATCTGGAAACTAGGGGATAATTATGCTAAAATTCATCATTGATAAGATCATGTCACACATGATCCAATTGTATCTCCCTATAACTCTATTGAGTTAAGGTGTATTAGGAGGATTGAGACATGAATGATATTCCTTTCTCCATAAGGTATATTATGAATTTATCTAATAGGTACTGATTACCTAGATTAGACCAAATTCATTTTATCTCCCTTCAAACTTTGGTTCTAAACCAAACTTGTGAAATCTTTGAACTTTCCAAAGGTTTCTAAGTGAAAAGAAGAAATCTCATATCATACATAATCATCAATAGATATCACATATCCACAATGTTCATTATGATATAAATGATCCACATACATCAATATGTATGAGATCCTGAATATCTCGGCATCTTACACCATTCCCAAAGAAGGTTGTATTAGACATTTTACTTTGAATACAATATTCATAAGTATGTAAGTTTTGAAATTTTAGACATTCTAAAGTTCCATCTCTTACTAGTCTATTGATCAAATCAATAGACATATGTCCAAGCTTGATGCTAGATCATTGTCAAATGATCTTCATCCTCCTATTGATCTTAAGGTTTAATTTCAGTATTTAGAAATGTTAATGAACCATTCATTAATTTTCTAATTTAGTGGAGTCCACTAGATTTTAGACTACTATCTGAAACATTTCCATCATAACTCTTTATTATAGTTCTATCTCAGAATTCATGTTTATTTCCAACATTTAGAAACAAACAACGAGTGTATTCTTATATCTAGGTTATAGAGACATTCTCTATGACTAAGGGATCTCCCACTGAAATTAACAAGTCTATCATTCCAACAGAGATTGTTGCAACAATTGCATCAATATTCACGTGGATAACTATAAATCTTTAAGATCAAGTTTTCCAGTCTTCTAAAACATATGCAACCCATTGCAAATGTCATCAGAAGATTGAGATACAATTATTTGAATTTATCTTATTCAATAAGTAAGTCAATATCAATGATTTATGTAGATTATTCTGATGCTCCATCCGAGTCTTTTTCTAAGGATTCTAGACAGACTTGATAGTCATACTATCAACACATCAACTTATTGCAGTATTGGCATTCATCCAACTCTTTGGATGTCATATGGAAGTCACAGAAGTCCAGTCAACTCTTTGATTTTCCTTCTTTCTTGGGTCCAACCCATGCTTCCGCTGTGCTCCCTTTATCTATGAGCAACCATTGCTCAAGACTAAGGATCTCTTACGTTAAATTCAATGTAAGATCATTTCAATATTTATACATGCTTCATTAAATTCATACAATATGAATACTATGAAGCTTCATGAATGACTAGAGTATAGATAGTAGAATGATGACACTCATCATCTACATCCATCTAAACTCTTAAAACATAGGTTCAGGTAGGTACTCAAACAATTTGAATACATCATCTCTTATAGAGCCACCATTCTGCATGATGCAGTGAACCATCTCATTCATGTTAAATGTCAAGAGCACATATGTATGCCAGAATATCTTCATTAATTTTTATAAGGATTATTTGAAAATTGCGATCATCATCGACATGTCACTTCCAAAGTACATCCGATGACAGATCAAGACTATAAAGACATACAAACCCTAGGGTTGTAGTCCTATTATCTATTTAATTATTATTCCTCGATATTATGAGTAAACTTGCACATTGCAACTACATACATTATGTGTCCATTTGCAAGTACAATATCTGGATCATGAGTCCAATCCAAGATATTTCACTGGTTATTATTGAGTATATCATTGAGTGGGTTTTAATGAAGGATTATCTGAAATAAGAAATTTGCATAAATATATAAATATATATTGTACTTTGATTTAGGATTTTTATATCAAAGTTGTCTTGCCTTGTCAACATTGAAAATTCATTCCCTTAATCACTTTCAATGTAAGAGATATACTTACCATTATATCTCAAGCAAGATCTGGGATCTCCTTCCTTATCTTTGTTGCATCCCAATAATATGAGAACCTACAACTCGGATAAAAAGAAGCGGGAATGCATTCCGCCTTGCAAGTCCAACTTGCATCTCCCAATTCGGTCTTTAACACCCGGGCCCACCACCCCTAAGGCGATGTTGACCCGTCATTAATTGAACCAACCGTCAACAGGAATACAACTCGCTATGCGCAATCCAATATCGCCCCAATAATATGAGGACCCGATATTGGGGTCACTACGCATACGTCCTTACTCTTTCGAGAAGCGACGAGCGCGATCCAGATGCGCTTGCATATAGGAGCTATCACTTCGGACATGCGTCTCCCACATGCAATCCCTGGCGACAGAACCCTCCGCCTTGACGGGAGACCATGGATGTCACTTATGTGATCCTCCATATCATATTCAAATTTTAATTAATTAACGTGAATCACATTCACATAATTAATTCTTCCAAGGGAATTATTAGCTCTAATCATATTAGAGTATTTCAATTGGACATAATCAATTTAATCATATTAAATTAATTATCAATCCAATTCAATCAATCAAACTTGATTATTTTACTTGAATATATATGGTAATATCTCAAAATACGTATTAATTCGAATTTTAATAATTAGAAAAATACATCTTAATCCCTCGGACATTATCCCGGCCCTACCCGCTGTCATGGCCAGTACCGACGAGAGTGGGACGGACCACATACGTTGCAACCCGCAACCCCAATGCTCTCCGACAAGGCACCATATCCGCCTCGGGAAAGGATAATGCCAAATTGATTAATTTGTACTTGAGATGATCATCGGTTCTTCAACCGAAATTGTACCATATAGTAATAATCAAAACATTTTTGATTATAAGGAAATTTGCTAGGCAAATTCCCAAATCCTATTCAAGCATCAAGTTTGAAAGATTGTGGTTTCCAATTATGATTTAGATCACATCTTAATCAATTAATTGGTTGAGGCCAAGTCAATTATGTAAATAATCATCTTCAAATATTTCACAAATATTTTTCATGATTATTTCACGAAATTAACAATTAATTTCACTAATTGACAATCACTTGGTTCTAGATTAGGACTGTAATTTCAGCAGTGACCCCTACTTACTAAAATTAGCATATCTCAATCATATTAAATCCAAATTAGACAAAATAAATTTTCATAGATTGCTAATTTGATTTAGGAAAGAACCTAAGTGATGTTACACGCATTTCAAGGCCAGTTTAGACAGTAATTAACATTTTAATCACGTTCAGATCTACAGTTCCCGCAACAGTGCATACATGTTCATTAAAACAACCATATCTAGAGCATACGAAATCCGATTTACATAAACTCAGATCCCATGGTTTCCTTATTTAATGGGGAATAAAATCCAAGTATTAAATTCGTGTTTAAACAATTTAAACAGTGCCGAATTTATTTACTAAACAGATTTGCGAAATCAAATGCGATAAAAACTTTCGCGACCTTAACGAACCCAAGTCGTCCTCGGTTTTTCGAATCATATTCGAAACCGTCGACCTGGCTCTGATACCACTTGAAGGATATGGAAATTATCCTCAAGCGCATCACGGAAGCGTGATCGTCATATCGGATACGACGAAGAACGACTAGTCGTACTAGTTGTTCGGTGCAGCGGAATTTAAAAAATTTTAATCCGATGAAACCACATGATACGAGAACCATTCTCAAATCGTTTCATCTATAACCACAGCAAGTATAGTGCAATACCTCTTGAAGCATGGTTGATCAAGTCTATACGAAAAGAGACCTCCTGTCTCAAGTCCGATCGTCGGAGTAACGGCTTGCGAGCGCGGGGATGAGTCGCGGTGTCCTCCCAATCCAAGTTGATCCAAGCACGGTTGCTCCTGATCTCGTCGCACGAGATCAAACGTCTCCTTCGTGAGTGAAGCACTCCAAGAAGATGAAGAACCGCATAGAGTCGAAGCGGCAGCACGATGGCGCGGGCGTCGACGATTCTCTCCACCAAGGTGGACGGCCACCAAGAAGAGAGGGAGAGAGAGGGCTGTCGAGTATGAGAAAGAGAGAGAGTTGTTTGCTACAATAACATGTGTAAAGAGAGAGCCAAGTATGCCTCTCTATTTATAGGGTTTTGGGATCCATGGATCTCAATCCATGGGACACATAAAATCAATAGGTGAGATTGATTTATGTCAATCCAATGGTCAAGATTGTTGTTGGTAAAATCAATAACTTGTGATTTAATTTTGATTAAATATATTTGATAAATCAAATATATATTAATACCAAATTAAACCAATCAAATAAGGAGTGGAAAAAACAAATGAGATCCACCTTCCCCATTAGGGGGAGTGGACGGCCACCAATTCCATAAAGGAATTGGTGCCGCCCCCTCCTTCCCATATGGGGAGGGCAATCTCATGGATCCCCATGAGATTGCACATCTCCTTGTTTTTCTCTCAACTTATTTTCCAACAATTATTTGTTGGTATTTTATTCACCAAAAATAATTCTCAATTAATTTTGGGAATATTGCAATCTTGTCATTGGAATATTGTGAATCATATTCACAACCCAAAACAAAATGTAATTTACATTTTCAATTAATTAGACAATGTTTATCCAATACACATTAATAATTAATCTACTAATATAAATTATATTTAACTCTCTCTAATATATCATAAATCATATTTATAACATATTATGAATAATTGGATATTACTATCCACATTATTCTTATCCATAATAATTAAATCACATTTAATCATATTGGATAATTTCTCATATATCATGATAATTAAATCACATTTAATCATCAACTTCTCCTTGCTTAGATCTTATGGAATTGTTCTTAAACCATTTAAGAACAATGCTATTTCTCCTCAGATACTTGGAGATAAGGACAGGGCGATTGTATTGTTCCACGTATAGTGACATGGATATTGAGATCGTATCTCAAATCCAGATCGCGGGCCTCCCATAGATGCTTGATTAAATCAAGACCATAAATCTAATCTTCTCATTGTATCTGAATCATATTCAGATCAATGTCCAACACTTGGACCAAGATCAGATCACTTCTCTACTGAGAGGTGTTACTAAAATCGAGACCCGTTTCATCACTCCCCAGGAATGGAAGCATCATGGTTATACAATCGTTTATGATCAAATCACCCTCAGGTATTCCCAATACCTGTACATCCTGCATACTGGAAGACTCAGATTAAACTCGAAGTATTGGATCAACTTTATACTATCTACTTCATGGTTTTAATCAGTAAGTTTCTCATTCGATCATTGGGAGTTGGTATCAATCATACACTTTCCAAAAGCGTATATTATACATAGGTCTTGATCATATACTAAAAGTATATATCAAACCTACAAATTCAGTCAAGCTTCCAAAGCGAGACGACCATGCGCATGGAATTTGATTCTTCCCAATATCTCATGAGTGAGCTCATGTCTTCCGGTTCAGTAACTGAACCTGTATGATCCCTTTGAGAGATCGTATTACTCATATGCCCTTATGTGCACACCAGCGCGCCGGTGTATAGACCTTGATTAGGTCATCAACCTATTAGTCTGCCAAATGTACACACTCAGACATATAGTAACACATCTGTCTCCGGTCAGAGGATGCGTGCCTATTTCATGACAGCATACGATATAGGACTTTGGTTATCTCGATCTCGTTAAGTCAACTCTTTAACCTAACTAATCTGACACCTCCGAATCTCTATTCCTATGCAGAGGACCTGCATCAAGAGGTCGGTCAGATATCAACCTTTAGAGATAAGATTCCCATCTCCTACTCAGGCTGGAGATCATCTCTTAATAATTATTAGACGGTGCTTGATGAGTCCTCAATCTAACTCTTTAGATATTCATCCAAGCATCAGCCTTTATGATTCAATAGTTGAATCAACAGCTGTATGATTATTAAGATGTCATGGTACATAATCCTAATTGTACTAAGGGACCTATTATACAAATTATTCATTCTTCATTTCAGATCAGTGAATGATATGTGCAATAACATTTATTGCGTAATGGCTCGCCGTGGACTCGCATTTCCAATAGTAACTAGATATATTTCAGCATTGGTAGTCAAGGACAGTAAATAAAAAAAATTCTAGCCAATTTAGTTACCTCTGTTCGTAAAAAAATTCCAGCCATGACATTGAGTTTTATATGATTTTTATCTACGGAAAGCTAAAATAGAACCGACGTCTGAAGTTTGCTTCTACCTTCATAAATGAGAACCATTGTTCAGCATTTCTAACTAAGTTTTTAAAGACTCAAAGTGTATTAGGTTTGGCAAAGAAATTAACTCAATTCCATTAGTATCTGATTTAGTTAGATGGCTACACATGCGCAAGCCACACAAAGAAACCTACACAGAGAAAACACCTAAGATAAAATATTCTACATTACCATTTGGATTGTAACTTGATAGTTCAACATACATGATACATGCACGCAAACCGTATATAAAATGAACAAGATTGAAGTGTCGACTCGTCGCAGCAACGACGAGGATTTGTGACGGACGATGAGTATTCCGAGTCCAGAGATGGGGTGGATGGATCCCGATGGAGGCACTGTGAGGAGATGAGGAAGAGGGACGAACAGAGGCATCGGAAATTGGGGTTGGGCTATCGTTAAAATCGGGAATTGTGGGAGGGATTCGGAGGAAGTTGACTCATTGTGGAAGGGGTGGATTTGCAAAAAAAATCGAAGGGAATGAGTATTTAAGGCCTTAACTTTTGCTGGTGGACACTAGAAATGAAAATAAGAAAGGTAAAATAAGGATCTTAGGGGAGAGATTTGATTTTTTTTTTCCATTTGAACGGTGGGAGAGATGACGAAACGAAAATGCCCTACGTTAATTGTTTCAAATTATTGTAATCGCGCAATAAAGATCAATCAGAAATAAACCACACGATTAAATTATCAATCAATCAAGTAAGTGCAGTTTTATCTATTTTTAACCTGGGCAAGCCCTAGGGTCGACTCAAGGAGGTAAATGAACAACATGGGTTCAGATCAAATCAATTAGTGCATAATTTTTTAAGGAGATTTTTTTGATATTTTTTATGCCACATGAATTAAAATGAAAAAAATGCTAATGATTCTTAAGGAGAATATGCAACTTATGCCAATTAAGTTTTAGTTCAAAACAAAAAAATAGGCAAATGGTATTTTTCCTGTGAACCTAGTTTAATGATATGCATGAAACATATGTTTATGGAATTTTTAAGGTTAAAATGCAACAATAAAAAATGAACTCTTTTTAAGTGTTTTATGCAGTTTTATGATCAAACAGAATGCAACAATTACAAACTTGGCAAGGAAAATCAAACATGGTGAAATGAATCTACACTAGTTATTTTAGAACTATCTGACAACATTTGCGTTTTTATGAATATTTTACTTAAATAGAGTGAATCTGAGCATTTATTTTCTAATAAATCCACAATATAATTTCACATCAAACCAAAATTATGTCAAATAGGTACTTTCATGTGTAATCCAGGAGACTTGAATTTGCAGAAAAAATATTTGTGAAGCAAATTTAAAATCAATTACAAAATTCACTCAACTTATTATTCGAAGGAAAGATCACCTCCATTTTCAACAAAATTAGGACAGGCATTAAAGCACAATTAAAAACCCAATCTGTGAATTTTTGAGATTTTTAGTAAGTCATGACACAATATTAATTTCAAAGCACAAATGGGTAAAATTGTAAATAATTTCAATATTTTAATTTCAGTAAATCATTCAAAAATCACAAAATTATAAATAAATATCCATGACATGTAGAATTAGTTAAATAACAAATGACATTTTTAGAATTCAAAATAGATGCTAAAAGGACGTTCAAATTAAATCATAACCACAGGGGTCTCTTTGCAATCACGAAACAAAAACTTAACAAAAAGAAGTTGTGCCTAAGGGCACTTCTTTAATTGCATATACCTCCAGGATTCATTTTGCAATACCAAAAGAGCATACAACGTGATGTGCCCTTCTTCTTCCTCTCTTTCGTGGGTACCCGGAAATGGAAGCTCATGACCCATCGTAGAGGTGGTGTTTGGCGCGGGTGGTTGCTGGAGCGGTGGCGAGTAGCCACGCACGGGGGCGCGGATGGTGGCGTGTGGTGCGGCTGCGCACTAGAGCTCTATTGGTGGTCGACAGATGCAAGGGTGCATGGTTGCACGCTTGCAGTGTGGGGGCTCTAAGGCAAGCAGCCAGACACGGGCTGGAATGACTTGGTGCTTGAAGGAGGGCGTTCGTAGGTGGTTGAGTCGCTGGAGCGAAGGCCACACATCACGCATGGGGTAGCGACGGGCAGTTGCTAGAGGTATGGAGCCCAGCGGTTGTTGCGGATGTACGGCAGGATAAGGAGGTGCGGTCCCACGTCTAGGTGTCTATTTGGTAACCGGATTACCTTGGGTAACCCGGTTTACCCCTCTCTATTTTTGGGTTAGAATTTCATCACAAATGACAGTAACATCACATTGCATTACTTATTCCAACCCTCTCCAACCCGCATAACCATCACAAACAGCTACTATTCACATCAGGTTGTCCCAAACCATGGAAGGCCGTATCCCGATATATCGGTGATATATCGGTATCGACAAGTCACCAATATATCGCCGATATATCCGATATTGGGTATCGATAGGCAAAAAAGACGAGTCGAATCCCGATGTCAGTGATATGGAGTCGATATATCGCCGATATATCGGCGACATATCGGTATCGACATGGTACCGATATCGATACCGATATCGATATGTCCTTCCATGCCCCAAACCACCCCATCCTAGTAACCAACAGACCTTAAAAGTACAGAAAAGGGGCGGCATGGCTTGGAGGGTGCGGTGGAGCAGCACGAGCGACGCCGCAAGTTGGAGATGGAGCCAGGGGGAGCGGCGATAGGTAACTTTAGAGTGGGGAGATTACAGACAACACTTGAGTGGGGCGACGTCCGTACGAGTTCACGTGGTTGTTGCTGGGGTGCGATGGAGCCACGACCTGTAGCAAGGTGTTCTTGCCTGTTAAAAAGTGGCTCGAGCAAATAGAGCTCGGCCTTTGATGTTAAGCACGTAAAAGGAAAGGTGGGTGACGCTCTCGCAAAGGTCATTGAGAGGATCAAATTGACGGAAGGTTGTATAGCTATAGAAATGAAATGAATAAGGGAAGACATCAATGATGAAAATGGTCGAGATGCTGGTTTTGATTTTTGATGTGAATTTTGTGTATAAAAGAACAAGGAAAAGAGAAGAAATGACTAAAAAATGATAAAAAAGAAGAGAACATTCTTACGTGTGTTCATCAGATTATGGAGCAGCTATGCTGAAACTCTTGTTGTAGCCTCGAAATGGTGCTCGACGACGAAACATCACGAAGCTCGGCTACTTCGTCAAGTAGATAAGCAACTGCACAATGGGACCTTGTGGATCTCACCTAAAAGGTTGTCATCGCTCAATTCATCTCCTTCCGCTGACACCTGGTGGTTAAAGGAGCTCGACCTCTCTTCTCTCGAAACGATGGATAAAGGAGAAATGAAAGGAAAAGAGAATAAAAGGAAGAAGAAGAAGAGGGAGTTAGAAATAGAGTGGGTGAAAGTTAGAGAAGTGGTGTAGGAGAGAAGAATGGTGGGAAAAAAGAAATAAAAATAAATAACTAAAATAAAAGTAGGCTACTTAAATAAAACAAAGAGATAAAAAAATAAAAAATGGAAAAATTACAAGCATGCCAACACAATATGTACAAACACACTTTTACGGATTTATAGTTTTTTGCATTTTTAGTTAAAAGATATTTACAAAAATAAAACAAATAAAATAAAATAAAACATAACATAAATACGTATTTTGGGATTTTTGATAAATAAGAAAAAGTAAAATAAAAAAGAAAAGATCAAGATTTAAATTATATACAAAGTAACTTCATATTTTCAAAAATAAAATAATTTACTTTTAAAATTATGTACTTTATTAAAGTACATAATAAATAAATTATTAAAAAAATAAATAAAAACAAGTTAAATTTGTACATAAAATGCTAATGTCAAGTTAGTACATATATATATACATACAATATATAATGAGTTTAATGGGGCAGCCCCGCGCCATTTTCGGCGTTTTTTATTATTTTTTTAAAATATCGACATGTATATTCATCCCTATATCCCTCCTATATGCCATAGAATTTCATCAGAAATAGAGACTCCTACGACCTCCATCGATATGGTGTTCGATTTAAAAAATCCTGTTACCGTTAAAAAATGACTGTCCGGATGGAGGTCGTAGGAGTCTCTGTTTCTGACGAAATTCGAATGGCATATAGGAGGGATACAGAGATGAATATACATGCGATAATTTTTGAAAAAAAAGGTGCCGAAACAACATGGGGGCAGCCATGTTGGATGCCCAAAGGGGGCAGCCCCATTAATCTCATACATAATTAGGCCCCAAAACCGTCATTTTGCAAACAAGCGCTGACTTTAATGAAATCATTTTTATTGGATAGATAATTTTATAAAATATCCTTTAAAAGTGAGTTTGGTAATTTGGAGTTCATACGTAGTGGGAATTTAACCGGGAGTTGGACTTTAGGACTTTTTAGATTCAAGATCTAAAAGTATTTATTCATTGTGAGAATTATTTTGTATTTTTGTATTATATATATTTATATACAAGTTAGTGCGAATTTATTAAAAATCAAGGAAGTTTGGATATTTACAGGGGACAATTTACAAAAAATTTTCAATATTTATTTATTTATTTATTTATTATTTTTAATTTGAATTATTTTATGAATTTATTTACATGATAAATATACATTTTGTATTGAGAGATGTATTTTATTAATTTATTGGATTTATGGACTTCTATTAGGAGAATCATTCAGAGATTCAACTAAGAATAATACATTAAGATGATGAATCACATATTCATCACCTCCCTATACTTAAAATTTGCTAGTCCTCGAGCAAACAAAGAATGAATGAGTTGGGTTAATCCCTAACTATGCACGTGAAAGTACAAGACTTGATCCTTAAGAACTCTCGGTTTTAGTGATTCTAAATTTCTAAGCTGAACCAAGCCCTAGTCAAAACGTATCCAACATCCCTAATCATCAGACTCTCTGCGTATACTTATATAATAAAGATATGACATTAAGTGTGGAATGCAATTACAAGATTAGAGTTAAAGTGTCGCCCAAAGTTTTAGTCTAAGAGTCTCTCATAAGGGCCCAACCCTCACTAGTAAATAAACCAGTTAGGCAATCAATCCACTGTCTCTTTAGTTTGTCATACTTAAAAGTTAAAATGAAAGCCAGTTAATGGTGGGCATATGATGATGTCTTTTCTTCTCTTCCTCTCATTGGAATAAGGAATCACTCGAGTGCCTTATTAATTCAACACGTGTATATTATGGTATTGATCAGTGCATCCGTCAAGAGAAGGTTGGAGTCATCTGCACTTGTTTTCTTAGGAGTACATCGGGGTGTGCCTTTTTTTATTATCTAATATACTTTCTACACACATACTTGTAGCATATACGATGCAGAGCCCTTTTTTGGTGCTAGTCTGACTCCAAGTGGACACTTTAAAAAGTTTGGGAGCTCTCTCCTTCGGTGGAAGCTCTTTGATAGTTGACTTTGTATGGTGAGATCTTTCTTTCAATACTTATTTCTTTTTCTTTACTTTTTGGCTAGCTCCACTACTTTTACCAAGTTGGCACACATTTATTAACAAAAAAAAATAATTTCATCACATCTTGGCACTTAAGTATATCAAGATATTGGTACAAGAAACCTTGTTCTTATACCAGTTAGAGGTGAAGACACTCACGTTTCATGAAGCCTTTATCGATTTTATACCATCCTCGAGTATTGTAAAATCAGGTCCAGACTCAAATCCCTCATCCCAGATCTTCAAATGAATCATCAAATCATCTCATCATAATTGTAGTCATGCAAATAAGGTGTTGATAATTTTCTTTACGCTATAGACTACGTATGCAATATTGCACATATATCTTTCAAAATAAGGAAGTGTGTATAATTAAGTCATAGGTTCTAATGACTATGGTCAGTTAACTCAAAATTATAGACCTCATAAACCAAGTGTTTTTGAACCTCATAAGTCTAGTGTGAATGTGAATGTTTCAAGGATATCTCCAACTCATTTGTTAGCTTTTTTTGTTCTCTCTCTTTTTTTAAAAATGGTTTTCATTTTTTTGAAAAAGTTTTTATTTAATTTTATTTTTTTAAATTTTAAGGAAGAAAGACAAATATTTTGAAAATATTTTTGGTGCTTTTTTAAAAAAGGTTTTGATTTTTTATTTTTTTGTTGTTTTCTTTTTATAAAATTTTCAATTTTTTTATTTTTACCCATCCTGTATTTATTGAATATTATACATAAAATACACGAAAGTACGAGCAATAGGTAAAGTATATATATGTAATATATACAAACCCTCCTATACTTGGCATGTGATATGTCCTCATGGCACAAAGTGAAATAAATACATAGCTTGTACTAAGCATAAGTAGGAAAAAAAGAATAGAAAATAAGAGAGAAGAGGAACAAGTGGATGTAGAGAATACATAACGAGCATCGACCCCCTATACTTAGGCTTTAGTAAGCCTAGCTATGGAGTAGTGGTCAAGACTGGGGGACCGATGAAAGCGGGACAGAATATAAAAAAAGAAAAATAAAAGAAGAGAGAGAAACTCAGGTCACTCACCCCCTACACTTAGGATCTATTCATCCTAAGTATAGACATAAAATGAAAACGATACAGAATTGTGGTGAGTGACACGAATCATGGGAGAGGGAGGGGTCAAAAAGAAAAAAAATCCTATACAAGACGGACTGAGAATGTACAAGGATCAAGAAGGTTTATGATGGACCTTCTTGTATGAACTAGGAGGTAGAGAATGCAAAGGTGCGTTGCTGTCGGAATCTTCCTCAGATGAATAGTAATGAGGCGAAGGGATCCATCCAATGAGGGTCCACAAACGACTGCTTGCTCAGAAATGGCTTAAGGGCAGTCGAACTGAGCTTACTCATATAAATCACCTCAACCAGTCCTGATGAGTAATCCTTAGAAAATTCATTCTCTAGTATGTTGAAGTAAACTTCGTAGTCAATTTTCTAGAACCTGAAGCATTGAGAGGGAGAGGAGAGTGATGCGCCTTGAGGGGTTCAGGTAAATGATGAATCCATGATTCATTAACATTTCTGTTGCATTTTATCTTAAAACCCTTAACAAAATGTAAATATCTATTAATTTCCATCTTTTATCAAAACCTCATTCATGAATAAAAATGCACTTTTATGCATCAAAAACATGTAAATAAATAAAAGAATAAAAATAAAGAAAAGAAGACAGATTGTAAATATGTATATGTACAATATGACTTATAAAATATTGATATAGCTGCAAGATATATTTATATAACCTAACCTCCGAGACCAAGTCAGCATGGATTGGTCGACAAATAAACAAGTAAGTGGAGATAAGGAGAGAAAATCATAAAAATACTTAAAAATACACTCCACACATTCTTCACCTTTTGTCAAATAAATATCAAACCTTCATTGATTTTTAATTAATTCATATGTGCATACATTTCACCAAACTCTTTTCTTAATTATTTCTAAAAATGTATATAAAAATATAAAAATAAGTTAAAAATACTATCTTGTATATATGCCAAGAAATCCAACTTTCAAATTATCAAATTCTCAACTTCCGAGCATCATAACTTTCTCTTACGAACTCCAATTTCACTCTAATCACTTTTAAAGTTCATAGTAATATTCTCTAATTAATGGAGGTGATTTCACTAAAATCGGAGTCCGTTTGCAAAAAGTAAGTTTTGGTACCTAATGACAACGGGGTTTATGGGATATTTATTTTATTTAGAATATATTACTTACAATTTTATTAATTCTATAATTTTTAATTATTTTCGTGATCTTGTATTTTAACCATGATTTATTTCATAATTTTTGAAGCTTATTTATTATTTTAATTAAATCCAAATCCCTAATTTATAGATGAAATTGAATTATATAACTTATACCCATATTTATTAATATATCTAAATTAATTTATTAAAATCCACAAAAATTCAAAAATACTTTTTTATTATTCTAATAATTAAGAAAATATAAAATTGATATGTAATTATCTATTTATTGAATTTAAAATTCAAACCTGTTTATTAAGTATTATTTATACATATTAATTAATATAATATTTATATTTCGCACAATATTTCTTATATATCAAAACTAATTATACCATAATTTATATAAATTTAATTATCTATATTTTTCATTTTATATCTATTTAAAATAATGCCATTTATTATTTATTATTCAACTTATATTGTATTTTAATACATCTTGCCAACCAGGTGTTGACACGTGTCAACACCTGGTTTCTTCTTCTTCAAGAAGTTGTTGCAGCTTCTGTCCTACCGGCGAATGTTCACCAAATTTTCCCTTTCATCTCCTAACCTCTTCACTCGATCTTACCACTCCATTTTCTTCCCCTAACTACCCTAATACACGTTTGCCATTAGATCTACTTAAAATCCACTTTGATTCACCTATAAAAGATCCTAAAGTTGGCGCGAGCCAACCAACTCACTCCTAACTAACACAATTCCAACATAGTCTGGCAAAATCCTCCATTTCCCCGCCTTGCTCCAGCCACCTTCGGTGGTGACAGCACCTAAGTGCCACCCCGCGTGGAAGAAGTATCATCGGAGGGGAGGTTCCAAGTCTCCGTCACCTTGCATCGCCGCTATTGCACCATGTGGAGCTTCGGGAAGGCCTCCCCGTCGAGCGAAGACAAACAGAGGTCATACACCTCCAACTGCAGGTATTCCTCCATCTTTGTATTTTTCTTTCTCAAACCGTGCGTCGTGATACACGTTGTTAAGCACATCATTAGGGATTCTAATCATCATACTTAGACGCTTACCAAATTCAACCTTAAAACACATCTTGATTTGTTCCAAATCCACTTCCCATTTCTCATTCCTTCACTATTTCACAGTTTCTGGAAACATTTTATAACTTGCAAATCCTTTAATCTTCTTATCCGATTCTCGCACGAATTGAGCAACAAGTCTTTGTTTGTAGGTCCAATATTCATCTGAAGTATTTAACCATTCAAGTTGAGCATTGAAATCCAAAGAAAGGAGTCATAACATCATCATCTGCATCAACTTCCAGGATAGCCAAGTCTTCACCTTCATCGACAATCAACCACTACACTCTGCCACTTTTGGAGAAGCTTACCTATAGGCGAGCTCGGAAGGAGAAGGAGTCTCCCTCCTTGCCCTGCCGGAGGCCCTAATTCGACCTCAGTTACCGTGGAAAAATTGAAGAAGGTGATACAATTGTCACCTGTGCAAGAATAAAAGAACAGATCAAGAACTTCAGAAGCTACATGCTTCGGGCTCGTGTCACCAACTGACGACTCACATCAATCCCCCACATCTAATCTCCGTCGTTGACTGCGAACCGGTGTGAAATTTGCAACATAAACCCAACAAAGATCCAGACTTCAACTTTCGCTTTAGAAGTTTCCATATATTACATTTAGTTCCCCGCATAGGGACCAAAATGTAATAAATTTTAATTTCTTCACATTTTAGTCCCTCACCGAGGACTAAACTGCAGAACATTTTCTCTCTTTTCTTGCTTTTATACCCTTGGACTGTAGGGTATTTTTAGACATGTTTTTGACACCATTTCGCGACGATTTTCTTGGGGTAGCTATCTAAGTGCCATAGATTTATTTTGAGTTAATTTTTGAAGGATTTATCATGATTTCATTCTTCACAATTCGACTCCGTCTCGAGTTTGTTTTGAGTGCCTTTCTCAAGCCTGTTGCTCGAGCAACCTATCTACTATATAGTATCATCTATATACTACATATTTTTCACATACTATATTGTAGATAAATCATTGAAAATATCACATTGAAAAATAAATAAAATTTGAAAAATATAAAATCAAATAAAAATTTAAAAATAAAAAATCGATAAAAAGGATTTCTCGTTCTTGCTTTCTTCGAGAAGAAGTAAAAAATCACAAAAATATCTTTTTTTATCAAAAAACCAAATATTGCTATTCTGCCTCCTTGAGTTCGACACAGGTACACTTACCTGGTAAAATAAAATAGTGTAAGATAAAATAGGAGAGAAACCATTTTCTCACTTCACTTCACTTCACTTCTCTCTCTCTCTCTCCTATTTTATCGATTTCTTTATTTGATATACGCTGATCTTTCTTTGCGGTTTTCTACACCAACACCTTTATTAACCACAATCAGGTCCGCGTAATCAGTAAACACCTCGAGGAATAAATTCTTAACTTCCTCTCACTAGATAATCGACTAGAGGATGGAGAAACCATGTTTTTGGGAAATGTCAATTTCATCTTGGTTGTCTCCTTTGTTGAAGGTCCTTGATGTGGTGCGGTGATGCCCATGGGTTTCTCATCAGATCAGTCTCTAGTAGCTTGTAATATTCCTAAAGGGTTAACACACGTCTCGGGAAGGTGCTAGTGACCTCAGTTGGCTTGGTATTAGTAGTTTCGAATGTCAGATCATTGAAATGGTCAAGATAATCAGCAAAAGTTGCATCCGACTCAATGACAGCTTCGAGTAGCGAGTCCTCTATCGAAGTTGTTGCATTGGTGATGATGCAAGCAACATAAGTCGTGGATACGTGGAGATTCTTTGATCCAATGGTCAACTCGACAGTTGGTATCTCGGGTGTAGTAGAGAGGTAAGACTCATCTACCTCTCGATGATCATGACAGTCAATGGCTTTGTGGGTTACGTTAGAGTATCATGTGTCCTCAAAGAATGGGCGAGGTCGAAGTGCTCCCAATGTTGTGAAATCGATCTCCCGAGTCTCGCATTCTGTAGTTGCCTTAGTCAAGGATAAGAACGGCTTCCCGAAAATAATTGGAGACTGGGTAATGTCTCCTCGATGATCAATGTCATTGATCATAAAGTATACTTGGAGTAGAGCACCTTGGAAAGTAATGATGACTGAAATGATTCTTCTCGACCATTTTATGGATTGACCATCCAGCTGAACGATCTCTCTCGACTTCTTGATTAGCTCGAGTTTGAGCTTGTCAAACACAAAGGTTGGGAAGATATTATCGATGAGTCATCATCGATTCTATCATGGGTAAATGTAGTGTATTTGATTTCACATTCAACCCTAGGCGTCCGCTTCACTATGAGGCTTTTGGTCTTTTTCCCCATCACAAGGAGGTGTCCATAGATACCAGGTGTCTTTTTGTCCTTAATCTCTTATTGCCTGACCTCTTAGGTGTAGATTTACTTTTGAAATCTTTTGAGGTTGGAAAAGTATTCTATGGCCTTTATTAAGGGAAGTTCCAGAATTATTTCTTTAGAAATCATTTCCTAAGGGCATGGTCTTTTTTAGGTCCTTTTCATTTTCAATTTTATTATATTTTTGGTTTTTTAGTCTTTTTGGGTTTTAATTTTTTTATTGTTTTTAATAGGTGAAGGAGGAGTAGGAGGATGTATAGATTCTAGATTGGAAGGCAAGTGATTAGTAAAAGAGGGAGGTAGAATGGACTCCAGCTGTACATAGTGTGTGTTTCCTTGTGTCCTCTAGAGTTTCATCATTGAATCCGCTTATTTCATTCTCCACTTTCATACCTGAGCTGGAATAAAATAAAATTAATCTATCGATGACATTTCTAAATTTACCCTCAATTCATTCATATCTCTTAATAATCCTAGAAATGTCATCATTCAAAAATTCCTCATGACAAATCATGGGAGCAATTTGTTTAGTTGGAGGATACTGCTGAGAACTTGAGGTCTTATACTCAACATACTTAGACTTTGACATGTAATGTTGGGTCAAGTATAGACCATCAGTGTGATAGAAATAGGTCGGAGCCTCATGTGGTGGAGTCAACAGACATGGGGTTTGTAGATCGAGCTCATGAGTCCAATCCCCTGTATGTGAAGGCTCTCTGAATGGGTGGTAAAAAGGTCGGTCAATGTGAGCTTGATCACTAAGGTTAATAAAGTCTAGAATATCATAAAGGGTGTGCCTCTCCTTTCGGTGTATCCATTCGACCATGTTATAATCTACGGTCAAGTCAGTATGTGGATGTGTAATTTGTTGACATGCCCCATCATTCATATGAAAAGGAAATGAAGAATGTGGGGATAGGTAATTCTACCATTTCTCTGTCTTAGCAGTAGCTTGCTCTTCAAATGATCCCTTGATTCCAACAAGCACTCGATTATAAGGTGAATCAACCCCGGGTGGAAGTGGATTCGAGGGGTAAGAAGGTGGGGTAGGTGACAAATGTGAAGAAGTGGGGAAGCCAATTGAAGTTCTGACTTCATACTCTGGGTGGGGTGAAATCGACCATGGGTAAGGGTCTCCTGTGGATGGTGGAGGGTACATGGAAGTGTGAGATAAAGAAGATGGTCGTTAAATGATCGAGGAGAAGTGACCTGAGGTGTCTGGGTATGATGACCAATATCTTGACATATTTGAAGGGAAATGATGAAGAGGAAGCAGATCAAGGTACAAAACAAGTGCATAGAATAACACACAAAAAGACAACACAAGAGGAAATCCTAGTTTCACCAACTCAACTTAGTGATGGTCGCAAAATTCTGACTGTTTGTCTTTTTAGTTTTAGTTAAGTGGCAAAACAAGAAATCAATTTATTTATTTAAGATTGAAATGTGAGTTTTGAGCACTATCCTAGGGATACATCCTCACCTCTCAACAAGTAAAATATAATGCGTACAATGATGGGTTGCTCTCCCAAAAATAAGTGCTAGTTTAAGTCTAATTTTTTGTCACAGTTGTATTAGCAATCCTAATTTTAAGTTAGATTACCATTGAATTAAATCCACCACAAAAGGTACGCCTAACGAGCAGTCCCGATTTCCTTTTTATCTGAAGTTGTAAAACCAAGGGGAATGGAGTCAAGAAAATCCGATGCAACGATAATCAATGATGCATGCCTAATTCAGAAGACTTACAATAATCCTTATGCTCTACATACGGGGGGATGCAACACAAAATTAAAAACTTTTATGCTAATTGAAATGCAAGTTAGAAACCACACCTAGCATGAACTTCTATTAGTCGGGAAGAATGTGAATTTAATTTGACTAGGTAGAACATGCTATGGTACATATTATTAAATGTGAATGTGTGGTACTAGATTTTACAAGCACAAGAAAATATTAGACCTAGTAAAGCTCTATAGCCGCAAGTACAGGTCTAACATATGAGTCACTGAAGTCAAGCCCCACCCTCATCGGAGAGTGAAACTGGTCTCGACACGCCACCATAATAATGTTCAAAGTCCAGGTACACATGCGAGATCCCAAACGGAATCCATTAGAAATATGCAGTTATTACAAAATAAAATAAATACAGAAAAATAAAATCCTAGACTCCACACTCTCTCACGACTCGACTCGATCTTAGTTTTAATGTGAATCCTTCAATCAGTTTAATTCCCATGAAAACTTGACCTCCAATATTCCTAAGATGCTCGGCCATATAAGCAGCCTATCCGTTGTGTCGGTCCCTAACACAAAAACAAGATAGTGGTTAAAGAGGTAGACACTATATAATAAAATAAAAAAGCAATCAAAATAAATAAATAAATTCAAGAAGAAAAAAATTAGAGTAATAATTACAAGAAAAATCGGTGGTCAGACTGTCCAGGGGTAATTGGGATCAATAAAAAGTAAACCATACAATTAAATTATCAACCAGTCAAGCAAGTGCAGTTTTATGTATTTTTAACCTAAGAAAGCCCCCAGGGCCGACTCAAGGATGCAAAGGAACAACTTGGGTTCAGATCAAATCACTTAGTATATGGTTTTCGAAGGAGATTTTTTTGATATTTTTTTATGAAATATGAATGAAAATATGAAAGGAGAATGAACTTGATTCTTAAGGAAAATATGCAACTTAACCCAATTAAGTTTTAGTTCAAAACCAATAAAATTAGGTAAATGGTTTTTTATCTGTGAACCTAGTTCATTGATACGCATGAACATATTTTTGAGGATTTTTAGGGATAAATTGAAACAACAAGAAATGAACCTTTTTAATGTTTTTTAATGAAATTTTGTGAGCAAACACAATGCAAAAATTAAGAAACTTGGATAGGAACTAAAACATGATGAAATGAATCTATACTAATTTTTTTAAATATTGTTCTGATAATATTTGATTTTTTATGGTTTTTTGCTAAAATAAAGTGCATCTGAGCAATTAGTTCCTAATAAATCCACAATGTAATTTCACGTCAAACCAAAATTATGTCAAATAGGTACTTTCATGGGCAATCCGGGAGACTTGAGTTTGTGGAAAAATAAAACTTGCAGACCAGTCAAAAATCAATTACAAAATTAACTCAACTAATTATTTGAAGAAAAGATCACCTCCTTTTCAACAAAATTTGGGCAGACATTAAAGCGTTATTAAAAACCTAATATCTGAATTTTGAGATTTTTTTGAGTAAGTCGTAACTCAATACTAAATTCAGAGCATAAATGTGTAAATTTCCAATGAATTAAAATATCTGAATTTTAGTGAATCATTCAAAGGCTCATAAAATTATAAGTAAATATCCACGAAGTCTAGAAATAGTTAAATAACAACACACCATATTTAGAATTCAAAATAGATGCTAGATGGATGTTCAAATTAAATTATAACCATGGGGTTCTTTTTGCAATCACAAAATAAAAACTTAACAAAAAGAAGTTGTGCCTAAGGGTATTTATTTAATTTCTTATACCTCCAAGATTTATTTGCAATTTGACTAAAAGAACATATGACGTGATGTTCCATTCTTCTTCCTCTCTTTCATGGGTACCAAGAAATGGAAACCCATGAACGATCGTGGAGGTGGCGGTTGGCCAGGTGGTTGGATCTGTGAGGTTAGATATATGGCGTGTAGTGTCAACTATTTCCACAGACGGCGGTGAGATGATATCTTGAGCAGTTATACATTTTGGACCTTTTATGCAAATGAATGCGTCTCGAACTCCATACAAATTACTTCTCAATATAATTTCTTTCAACTTCATTAAAATTTCATGTATAGATTCTTTAATACCGGGTATCGACAAATATTCATGTGCACCTTCTCAAATTTTGCATATGTGATACACATACCATCTATTTCTCCAAGTAAAACCTAGAGTAGTGACGAGTAGCCATGCGCAGAGGCACGAATGGTGGCATATAGTGCGGCTACGCACTGGCACGTTATTGGTGGTACGTAGGTGAAGGGGGTGACGTGGTTGTGCGTTGGCAGTGTGGGGGCTCGGCGGCAAGAGACCACACATAGGCTGGAAGGGTGTGAGGCTAGAAAGAGGGCAACTACAGTTGGCTACGTTGTTGGAGTGGGGGCCGTGTACGTGGGGGGCAGCGATGACTGTTGCTGGAGATGTGGAGCCTCACAGTGGTTGTGGATGCACGACAAGGCATGTAGGTGGGGTCGTGTGTCTGGAAGCACAGAAAAGGGGAGGTCTAGACTAGAGGGTGCGATGGAGCAACAAAGATGCCACCACATGTTGGAGATGGAGCCGTGGAGGAGGGGGCGATGACAGTCGGTGCTGGAGTGGGGCAGCGACTACATGAGTTTGCATTGTTGCAGCTAGGGTGCGATGGAGCTATGACCTATACTAAAGTGTTCCTGCTTGTTAAAAATGGCTCGAGCAAACCGGGCTCAACCTTTAACGTTAAGTGCGTAAAAGGAAAGGTGGATGACGCTCCCACAAAGGTGATGGAGAGGTGCAAATTGGAGGAAGGTTGTGTAGAGGAAGAAATGAAATGAATAGGGGAGGACAACGATGATGAAGATGGTCGAGATGCTGGTTTTGATTTTTGATGTGAATTTGGGCATATAATAGAATAAGGAAAAAAAATAAATGACTAAAATAATGATGAAAAGAAGATAAGATTATTACCTATGTTCGTTGGATTATGGAGCAGTGATGAATACACGTTTCATCATTTTTATTCTATCATTTTGGCCTTCAAAACCCTAGTAAATGCGTGTAAATAGGCTTAATTTAGGCATCTTAGCATTCATGCATCATTATGTAAATATTGTATAAAATGCAGTTTTTAAAGCCAAAATTATAGAATAAAGAAAAAAAGAATAAATATTGTAAATATTTTATGATCGGAACCCGAGACCTAGGCATCTCGAGTACTAGATCGACAAGAAATAAAGTAGGGGAGATAAGGGCCAAAATACAACCAAAATACCTTTTATTTAATTCATTCTCTATTCATTTTGGGACCTATTTTTAATTCCACTTTTTATACTTCAAATAAAGAAACTTTGTACATGAAATTTGTAGATAATTAAATATAGAAAAATACAAATTTGATTTCATACAAAAATAATGTACAGATAAAAAGTTATGATCTGAATAAAATTCCAGAATCCTGACTTCCCAGACATGTATATCTCAAATAAAAACTTGAACCACGTCAAACTCACCTTTAATTGTATATAATTTTTCATAAGCTATTTAATGAAGGTGGTTTCGTATTTTCCGGAGCTACGATTTGAAAGTTGAGTTTTGGAACCTTATTGTATACTTGTACAGATTAAAATATTTAATTTATTATTTATTCATTATTTTCATAGTTTTATATTTTTATAATTTTTTAAACATTAATAATAATATATATATATACATTAAAATCGGAATAAAAACCTGAAGAAAATACAAAAATAAAATACATGTATATGACACATTGGTATAATACCCGTAACCATACCTATATAATTACTACTTATATTTTATTAAGTGTATAAAACACTTCAGAAAAATAAAATAAAAACATATTTAAGTGTATAAAAGTATTCTATAAATTTATAAATAATAAATCAAATAAATAAAATTAAATGTACAAAATAAAAATAAAACAATAAAATATATAGATAAATATACCTATATATGCCTAAAAAGGTAACTTGTTATTTTACACCTCTAAAAATAAATAAATATCACTATAAAATACTTTATAAAATAATAAACATTTTTTATTTAATGACCTAAAATTAATAAAATCATTTAGTATTTCTAATCTAATTTACAAACTATTTTTTAGAGGTTTTTCCTGGTTGGTCCTCGTGGACCAACCAAGTGAGTCTGACAGTTGACCGCGGGTCAACTATCTGACCCCCCTCTTCCACCATTGTCAGACTGTGTTTTCTCCTCGATTCTCCCATTTTTGGAGCTCGACCTTTTCATTATTTCACGTCGAGTTCTTCAAGACTTTTGCTCCTTGTAGATTGGGCAAACTCGCCCAATGATTTGTTCAGGGATTGCATCAATGCTGCATCTGATATACCTCGTTCTTCTCGCCGCCAGAGCCACCCGTTCAAAAAGCCATCTGACTCTTCCTTCTCCCTTTGAACCGCATTAGGGCCACGTTTAGACATTCGGGTCGTTGCTAGAGGATCTCCGGTGACAGAGGGTCGATCCCAACACCTCGTTGAGGTACGGCTGAGCCCTGAGGCGCGTCTCCACCTTCCATCTCCGGCTCCGGCCGTGAGGTCAATCTCGCCATTCCTTGGCTCGAGGTTATGCTTTTTATTTGATTTTCTTTGCTCCTTAGCTCGCTGTAGGGTTAATCTTTAGATATGTAGCATTATTGCATCACTTGATCCTTGTTCTGAGCCTCGATTCCATCCGAATATCCACGTCGGACCTCTGCTCCGATCTCCATCTTCCTTTCACCAAAACTGCTCCACGCAAGCCACCCTCTCGCTAATAATAGCCAGGTCTTCTCTTGCACCTCTCTGTCACGTTCTCCATCTTATTTGCAGGGCCTGAAGGGGGCTTCTGTTCCCCGATTGGAACATGGAGGAGGCTCCTGGAGCCGCAGGTCGTCCATGACCTCGTGGCCGCGCCCCGACGATCATCAAGCCATCCCGTCACCTCTAGTGAGCGGTGAGCATCCTCTGGATGATTTTGCACCACCGGGAACCTCAGCTCACAGTCAGACTCGTGTGGATACGCCGTTCGAAGCTCACCAGAATGTGGTTCCTCGCGTGTTCTTCCAGATGGCTTCACCGCCGTCCGATCGAGCCCGTTCATCCAGGAGCACAGCAGTTGTCGGATCAAGATCTTCCGTGCCGTCGGATCATTGAAGCTGAATCTAATCTCGGCCGTTGGGAGCGAAGGGGTACGGGCCGACAGATAGCCGCCACGCGTCAAGTGAAATCGCATCAGTCGTCCGATCGTGCCCACTTTGGGTATTTTGCTTGTTGACCCGAAGTATTTTTTGTATTTATTATAAAGTACTTAAACTTTTATCTACAACGCATATATTTTGCAATAATTATAAGTAGCCTCCCCAAACTTTCGTTAATTGCAGGACGACCCTTGTCCACGTCACCGCACGTGACGTGCGACGTGGGTGCGGGGACATTTTGCGAAGGACCCCTCGAGGGATTGTTTATTGTATTTTGGTCCAACAATTTTTATATGCAGTTATATTCTTGCGATATTTTTGTAAGAAGGCCCCTGAACGTGTTGAGTATTAATATCTGGTCCCTACTAGGCATGCGTGCGTCCGCACGTGGAATTTTTGCAAAGGACCCCTTGTGGGTTTACTTATTTCATTCGAGTCTAGAAACTTTTATTTGCAGTTATAAATTTCTGGCATTTTTGCGATTAAGCCCCTCCATGTTTTGATATTTGCATATACGTCCTCGGAGGCGCGTGCGTGTCACATGTGCCTTGGTGTTTTTGCATAAAAGGCCCTAAATGTTTGTTCATTTCTTATTGGCCCTGGAAGTTTATTAATTAGTTATAGATTTTGTGTAAAAATTGCATGAAGGCCCCTGAACTTTGCCATTGTGCAACCCCTGAACTTTGCCATATTTGCACAAATACCCCTACTATAATGTATTTTCTTGATGTTTCTAATATTTATTTCATGCATCTATAAATTCCTAAAAAATCCACAAAATTTACAATAGCTTCCTGTTTTGTTTCTCTTTCATGCTATATTTGTGTTTTGCATTTTTATTGCATTTCAATATTTATAACAATTCAAAAACACGCATTTTCTCTACTTTTTGCATTATAAAATTCATAAAAATTATAAAAACACCTTAAAAAATTCCCCAAAAAATATATTTTGTGTTCTTGAGTATCCTTTAACTTCAGACCAGAAATCACTAAAAAAATATAAAAGAAAACTCCTAAAAATTATAAAACCCCAAAAACCTTTATAAAAATATTATAAATTCTAAAATCCTAAAAATATAAACTCTATTTCTTAATCTTCTCTGAATTATTATCTTTGATTTAAAATTAATTTGAGGAATTTTGGAATATGTTTGATGTTTTTTATCCTCAATTTAGTTTTAGCCTTTCATTCTATTCACTATTTTCAGTATTTTTGACTTTAAAAATACCAAAACAAAATTAGAAAAATCTAGAAAAATCACAAAAATAGGAAAAATGTAAAAATTACAAAACATTTTGTTTTCTGTTTTTTTACTATTTTCCCTATTTTTATCTCTCTTGTCTCTCTTGTATAATATATTCTATATAACTTTATATCTTATTCTAAAAAGACAATAAAAAAATACAAAATATAAAAAGAAAATATAAAATCAAAAAATTAAAAATCAAAATATAAAAATAAAACTAAAAATTAAATAAAAAAATATAAAGTTAAAAACCCACAAAAACATAGCACATTGTAGACAAATATTCACATTCACATTTTGTGCATCATTGCCTTGTTCTATCCTGCTTGATCCCTGAGTTCGACACTCTACACATACTTGCACTATACACACTTATTGTAGAGTTATAATAAATCTTGACTCCACATTTGTTTCTCATTGTTTGATTTATATTGTGGGTTAATTGTTGACTTAGCCAGGAATTACCGAGGTTCGACGCTGTGACATTGTTTCCGCCTTATGTGAAACATTTAGACCCTCGTGATACTTGGTTAATCAAATGGCGCCGTTGCTGGGGAGCAACAATGCGTAGTTCGGGTTTTGCTTGTGCTTGTGATTGTTTGTCTGTTCTTGCGGTTTTATATGTTTGATTGATATATCTTATTGAGCTGTCTAACCCATCTCTTTGTTGATTTCGTGCGAGTTACTGTGGATAGAGGGAGGCACTCCACCCTAGGCGCCTACGCACCGACGTGAAGCCGGCGACAGTCTGCCATCCTAGCACCAAGGAGACTTAGAGATTTTTGAAGACCGAGTCATGTTTATTTTCTTGTATTTATTTTCTAATTTGAAGTGAGAGAGACACTTTAATTTGTAATAATACATGTACTTGAACTCTTGGACATTCGGGCCTAATTTCCAAGTGTTTTTAACTTGGGGGCTCACCACGATTTTTACGGTTTTCTTCGCATTTTTATTTGTCTCTCGGTTTTGTTTTCCTTATCTTGTGTGATTGAGCCCTTAGTTTTAGGAGTGCTTGCGACAGATTAAGGCCAAACACTTAATATATTTGCTTGTGCCTATAGATTCGTTTCGACTTAGTCAAAATTTAAATTGAGTCTCACTTAGTTTCGGAACCACCGCGCTGCGAGAGTCCTCCATACAGCACGTGCACGACCCACCTTGATGGGCACCGAGGAGGCTCCAAGACCGGATACTTCGGTTCTATTCTCAGTCATTAGCATCGGTTCTTCACGCTAATAACAATTTCTGAAACTTAGGGCGATTTCATCGTCTTGCATTTGCATATAGATAGGTTTCAATTCTACTCAGCATCTTTGCATAGAGAGTGTTGGAGGAAAGGTGAGCATTTCTCTTTAGCATACATCATTGATTTGACGCTTGCATTGCTTTTCCGACTCTCCCTCTAATTTTGATCACCTAGGTGCTTAAAGGAATTGACTCCTCGATAGGCTGGTGCATTTCTCACTAAAAATCCAAAAAAGTGATAAGTAGTAAAATTGGGACTGCTACTATTACTTAACCCGAAAATCAACCAAAAAAATTGGAGCGGGTAATCCCCTCATTGTCTTCGCTTTTACTTGCTCGCGCACACACTAAGGATAATGCCCAAATCCCATTCAGCCCCCCAAAGTGTTTGTGCAACACTTGGACTTCTCACCTAACTCTAAAACGGACAAGATAAAAAGACCGACTTTTCGGTCTCTACCGAGTGAGTAGGTGAATTGAGGGTTTGATTTGTGTGTACTTAGTAGATCATCCATGTGCATTTGCGCCTTCTTCTTCACTCTCTTGACTTGACCTTCGTGTTCTCCTGACTATCATCTCCTTTTGTTTCGAGATGGACCCCTGGAGCGTCTTTTATCCGGACTTTGCGGATCCCTCGCTCACTCCAGTCGGTCCACCTTCCTTTTTCCAGGAGGACTTTGCTTCTGACTTTTGTACATATCCGCCTCAGCCGCAGTATCAGGACTCGGACTTCTACCCACACCCACCTCCACCTCCGTATTTTCCACCTTCACATTCATCCGAGGCTGATCTGTTGGAGTCACATTTCATGGAGTCCACCCTTGAGCATTTGACCCAAATGATGGATCATATGAGACAGAGGATTGACAACCTCACTAGTACAAATAAGAGCGACCATGATCTTCCACCATTTGATGATATGGGTTCATTCGAGGATTTCCATGAGAGCTTGCAATCGTCCAAAATACAAAAAAATGAGAAAAAATTAAAAATCCAAAAAGAGTTCGGGAGACCTTTGGTTGATTCAGATTGTAAGGAGAGTGCGCACTTGCCATACCCTTTGACCTCACAACATTTCACGCTCTGTCCCACCTTCGACCCCGAGGATGTCGCTGTACAGACTGCTCTTGGCATGCCTTGTGTATATGCTGATTCTGACTTCCTCCCTTGTATGGAGGAGGTCCAAAAATTCAAAAAAAATGTTGACTGAACCCGAAGTGGTGGCCACTATTCATGAGATCATTCGTGCCCCACTTCAGCAAGCCATGACCAATTTATCTGCTCCTCTTTCCAAGAAGAGAAAGCAGAGGAGCAGATCTGAGCGTCATATCTTGACCATGGCCACTGCCTACGCCATCACACACCGTCCCATTCCTAGGAAAAAGAACACTGCCACACCTTTCATTAGTTGCACCATTTCTGACCATACATGTGATCACTCTGTCCTTGATGACGGTGCTTCGATTAGCATATTACCCTTCTCGCTGGTACAGTCTCTTCACTTAGGGCCTCTCAAGAAAACCAGGATGATTGTTTAACTTGCTGCTACAATGTTGGCTTTGTCGTGTTGCCCATGGAGACCTCCATAGGGGAGCCCTCTCCGATCATCCTGGGACGACCATTCCTCGCCTTTGCGAGGGTCGTTATTGATTATGGATCAGGAGAGATTCGCTTCCGTCCTATTGACGAGAGCGGAGTGTTGACCACCACACCCCCAGTTGATCAGAGACCTGCACCTAATGTGCCTTCACCGATTCTAGCTGACTCCGAGGCCTGTGACCTATCTGACGATATTAGAGGAGTTTGCTTTTGCGACCGCTGATGAGACCCGAGAAATCCTCCGAAAGGGGGAAGACTCGAAAAGCATAGACCTTGAGGTTCCTCCTTCTGGTGTGTGGCGATGTGTTGATGAATTCCGCGAGATTTACGTGATTGATACCATTGAGTGGACGACAAACACCAAGACTAGACAGGACGGACCTGGTTTGACTACTTCCACTGATAAGTCCGTTCCTGGTCACTCTAAAGTGATGATGATTGAGGTCGGTTATGATCTTAATGCTTATTTCCAGAAATTTGGGCCTTTTGATGATCCAGGTGAGATTCTTGAGGACGATCTGAGTTCGACTACTTCCATTGATGAGTTCGTTCCTTTTGATTTTGACCTGGACGAGACCTCGCAGGACGACTCTGATTATACTTCTTCCGATGATGATGAGTTTGTCCCATTCCACTTTGATATCAACGAGACCCCCAAGGCCAGACCTAGCTGTACTTCTTCCACTCACCCGTCTGTGCCTTCACACCATAGGACCACCATAGGCGAACCTAGCCATACTACTTCCATTGACCAGTTCGTGCCTTTTCGATTTGACTCCACTGAGAGCCTTCACCATGTCGACCCTGATCGGTTAGTGTCATCTGAGGACCCCGATGTCGACCTGCACCACACCAGATCTATCCCTTAGCGATCCCTCAAGAAGGTTCGCTGTCTACCTTCTTGATCATGTGTACATCCATCTCTGTTGTATATTCTCTCGTGTATCTCCGTCCCTCTACCGTATTGCTCATCCACCCATTCTCGTGTTTGCCTTGCTTAGGACGTACTTTGTCCTAAGTATAGGGGGTGGATGAGCCGAATGTTCATTCGTCGTTCCATCTCATCGCTCCTGTTGTTGCCTATACTTAGGGCTTCTTTTACCCTAAGTATGGGGGAGTGATGCGTACATTCTTTTTTATCTTCTTCCATCTGTTGATATCTTTTTCTTCTCTTCTTCTTTTCTTCTTTTCCTCTTCTATCTTCTTTATCTATCGAAAAGGTGTCACCCCTTTTTTTCAGTCTTCTATACTTAGGACGTACTTTGTCCTAAGTATAGGGGGTGTGCGCCCCAAGTTTCTCCATTCGTTGATCCTCTCCATTGTCTCCTCTCTTGTCTATACTTAGGGATATCTTACCCTAAGTATAGGGGGAGACAGTCTGAGTACGATCTGTTCATTCCCACCCTTGACCCTCCCTGCTTTGTGTACAGTCTGCTATACTTAGGATTATTTGATCCTAAGTATAGGGGGGACGGTCGACTTCTCATTCGTTTATTCATCATTTATTCTTAGACTTTTCTATACTCAGTACGAGTTGTCTTCTTTTTCTCTCTGATCTATGAGGACATAGCTCAAGCTATGTATAGGGGGGTCGTATATACTATGCATATACTTTAGCCATAACTCGTACTTTCGTATTTTTACTAATAATTATGGCTAATTATACTTATAAAATTCATTAAAAACCTTAATAAAAAGATGTGATTATTCCTCAAGTTCTTTGTGTATTTACTGATTAATAAATCAGAAGAAAATATTTTTTGCAAAATGTTTGAAAAATAGTTTGAAATCTCCGTGAAAAATCTTTTGAAAACTATTTGAAAAACATTTTGTTACATGTTTTCAACCTTTGCAAAAAAAATTTGATTGTAAAATTATTTTCTTTGTGTGAAATAAAATGTTTTGAAAAATGATTTGCAAGTGGATTGAAAAATGGTTGCAAAAATATGTGAAAAATCCATCTATACTGTTTGAAAAACATTTGCAAAATGATTTTCAAATGTGTATACATGTTTGTAAAAATGTTTTTGGACCATAGTTTTCGAAATTATTGAAAAACCTTTTCAAATAAGCTTGAGGAATACATACATCTCACCTAAAACTCTCTATGTACCTATAAAATTGACCACTTACCCCTTGTGAATTCTTAAAATCCACTTTTTGTAAATACAAGACGCATTCCCATGTAAATATTTGTACCTAGTTTTTGGCCAAAATCTTTTGTTTTCAAAAAATCCCAAAAACTTTTTCAAAAAGTAAAATCCAAAAACATTTGAAAAATCTCTTTGAAAAATACAAAAAAGCTTTGCCGGTATGAGACGCACACAGGTGGAAACACTTGTCCAAGTTGATAATGACCTAACTTGGACACCTGCACCTTTCTCTTGGCTCAACTCAGTTGGAGTGGTGAGGAGGTTGGATTTGCCGGCATGAGACGCACACAGGTGGAAACACTTGTCCTCCTCTAGGGAGGGAAGTGCATCCCAACCCGTCCGGTGATGATGAGTTTTGAGTACAAGAGATTGTGGGTTGCAATAAAGCTTCAAAAGAGAGATAGTCTACTGGCTCAAGAGGAAAAACTCCATATGTAAATGTTGTTGTATATAGTATACAAAAAAAGAGAAAAAAAGAGAAAAATAGAAAAAGCAAAAAAATCTCCAAAAAGTGGACAGACTTGTAAAAAAATAAAAATGTCTGCCGGAGTGTACATATGTGTATAGTCAATAAGCAAGCTTGAGCTTCAAAGTCAAATTATGTGAGCCAGCAACTGGATGACTTGACTACACTGATCTTGCATCCTAGGATAGGTGGCTACACTCGCTACCGTCCATTCTTCTCTTCACCCCCCTCCTCTTGGGCTGGTTTCCACTTGAACTTAGAAGGGAATACCCTGCTTCTAGAGGAATGAGTTGTTAGATAGGGGAATCATTGGGTTGTCATATTGGAGAAGTCAGTCTCTTTGTCATTCTAGTTGGGGAGAGCCACCATCACTTACATTGTACGAGTCAGATTCATAGACATAAGTGTTTGCTTATGAGTTGAAATATTTCTGACCTGGCTATTGAGGAGACTTGAGCAGAGTTTTGGGATTCTCGGAGGCTGTTGGATTTCAAATCTGGTTCTCATTAAGGTTCCACCCACACTAAAACTCCAAGGGTCCGACTTAAGCTCCAAACTTTGATTTTGTGAAGACAAGTTTCATAATCAAATTTAATCCAAATTTCTTCTTTTTCTTTTCTTTATTTTTCTTTTCTGCACTTATTGCATAAGTGTTTGCTAGGGACTAGCGAAGGCAAGTATAGGGAGATGATGAATCCACGTTTCATCATCTTTATTCTATCATTTTGGCCTTAAAATCTCTAGTAAATGCGTGTAAATAGGCTTAATTTAGGCATCTTAGCATTCATGAACCATTGTGTAAATATTGTATAAAATGCCGTTTTTAAAGCCGAAATTATAGAATAAAGAAAAGAAAAAAAGAATAAAATATTATAAATATTTTATGACCCGAAATCCCGAGACCTAGGCATCTCGATGACTAGGTCGACAAGGAATAAAGCAGGGAGAGATAAGAGATAAGGGCCAAAATACAACCAAAATACCTTTTATTTAATTCATTCTTTATTCATTGTGGGACCTATTTTTAGTTCCATTTTTTATACTTCAAATAAAGAAACTTTGTACATGAGAGTTGTAGATAATTAAATGTAGAAAAATACAAAATTGATTTCATATAAAAATAATGTAAAGATAAAAAGTTATGATCTAAAGAAAATTCCAGAATCCTAACTTCCCAGACCTGTATATCTCAAATAAAAATTTGAACCACGTCAAACTCACCTTTATTTGTATATAATTTTTCATAAGCTATTTAATGAAGGTGGTTTCGTATTTTGCGGAGTTACGGTTTGAAAGTTGAGTTTTGGACCCCTATAGTATATTGGTACAGATTAAAATATTCAATTTATTATTTATTCAATATTTTCATAGTTTTATATTTTTATAATTTTGTAAACATTATTTATAATATATATGTACATTAAAATTAGAATAAAAACCTGAAGAAAATACAAAAATAAAAATAAAGCAATAAAATATATAGATAAATATACCTATATAGAACTAAAAAGGCAACTTGTTATTTTACACCCCAAAAAAATAAATAAAAATCACTATAAAATACTTTATAAAATAATAAACATTTTTTATTTAATGACCTAAAATTAATAAAATCATTTAGTATTTTTAATTTAATTTAAAAATTATTTTTTAGAGGTTTTTCCTGGTTGGTCCACGTGGACCAACCAGGTGAGTCTGAAAGTTGACCGCGGGTCAACTGTCTGACCCCCCTCTGCCACCGTTGTCAGATTGTGTTTTCTCCTTGATTGTCCCATTTTTGGAGCTCGACCCTTTCATTATTTCACGTCGAGTTCTTCATGACTTTTGCTCCTTGTAGATTGGGCATACTCGCCCAATGATTTTTTCGGGGATTGCATCAATGTTGCATCTGATATACCTCGTTCTTCTTGCCTCCAGAGCCACCCATTCAAAAAGCCACCCGACTCTTCCTTCTCCCTTTGAACCGCATTAGGGCCACGTTTAGACATCCAGGTCGTTGCTAGAGGATCCCCGGTGACAGAGGGTTGATCCCAGCACCTCGTTGAGGTACGACTGAGCCCTGAGGCGCGTCTCCACCTTCCATCTCCAGCTCCGGCCGTGAGATCCATCTCGCCATTCCTTGGCTCGAGGTTATGCTTTTTATTTGATTTTCTTTGATCCTTAACTCACTGTAGGGTTAATTTTTAGATCTGTAGCATTATTACGTCACTTGATCCTTGTTCTGAGCCTCGATTCCATCCGAATATCCACGTCGGACCTCTGCTCCGACCTCCACCTTCCTTTCGCCAAAACTGCTCCACACACGCCACCCTCTCGCCAATAATAGTTAGGTCTCCTTCTGTACTTCTCTACCGCGTTCTCCATCTTTTTTGCAGGGCCTGAAGGGGGCTTCTGTGCCCCGATTGGAACCTGGAGGAGGCTCCTGGAGCCTCAGTTCGTCCTTGACCTCGTGGCCATGCATCGACGATCATCAAGCCACCCCACCTCCTCCAGTGAGCAGTGAGCATCCCCTGGACGATTTTGCACCACCGAGAACCTCAGCTGACAGTCAGACTCGCGTGGATTCACCGTTCGAAGCTCACTGGACCGTGGTTGCTCGCGTGTTCTTCCAGATGGCTTCACCGCCGTCCGATCGAGCCCGTTCATCCAGGCGCACAACAGCTGTTGGATCAAGAGCTTCCGCGCAGTCGCATCGTTGAAGCTGAATCTAATCTCGGCCGTTGGGGGCGAAGGGGTACGAGCCGACAGATAGCCGTCACGCGTCAAGTGAAATCGCATCAGCGGTCCGATCGCGCCCACTTTGGGTATTTTGCTTGTTGACCCAAAGTATTTTTTTATTTATTATAAAGTACTTAAACTTTTATCTACAGTGCATATATTTTGCAATAATTATAAGTAGCCCCCCAGACTTTCGTTAATTGTAGGACAATCCTTGTCCACGTCACCACAAGTGACGTGCGTATGTGGGTGCGGGGATGTTTTGCAAAGGACCCCTCGAGGGTTTGTTTATTGTATTTTGGTCCAGCAACTTTTATATGCAGTTATATTCTTGCGATATTTTTGTAAGAAGGCACCTGAACTTGTTGAGTATTAATATCTGGTCCCTACCAGGCGCGCGTGCGTCCGCACGTGGGTCTAGAATTTTTGCAAAGGACCCCCTGTGGGTTTACTTATTTCTTTCGAGTCTAGAAAATTTTATTCGCAGTTATAAATTTTTGGCATTTTTGCGATTAAGCCCCTCTAGGTTTTGATATTTGCATATTCGTCCTCAGCAGGCGCGTGTGTGTCACGTGTGCCTTGGCATTTTTGCAGAAAAGGCCCTAAATGTTTGTTCATTTCTTATTGGCCCTGGAAGTTTATTAATTAGTTATAGAATTTGTGTGAAAATTGCATGAAGGCCCCTGAACTTTGCCATATTTACATAAATACCCCTGTCAGAATGTACTTTCTTGATGTTTCTGATATTTATTTCATGCATCTATAAATTCCTAAAAAATCCACAAAAATTACCTTAGCTTCCTGTTTTGTTGCTCTTTCATGCCATATTTGTGTTTTGCATTTTTATTGCATTTCAATATTTAAAAAATTCAAAAACACGCATTTTCTCTACTATTTGCATTATAAATCAATAAAAATTAAAAAAGCACCTTAGAAAATTCCCAAAAACTACATTTTGTGTCTTTGAGTGTCCTTTAACTTCAGACCAAAAATCACTAAAAAAATTATAAAACACCAAAAACCTTTATAAAAATATTATAAATTCTACAAAAATACTAAAATTATAAATTCTATTTCTTAATATTATCTGAGTTATTATATTTGACTTAAAATTAATTTGAGGAATTTTGGAATCTGTCTGATATTTTTTATCCTCAATTTAGTTTCAGCCTTTTATTCTATTCACTGTTTCCAGTAATTTTGACTTTAAAAATACCAAAAAAAGGAAAAATCTAGAAAAATCACAAAAATAAGAAAAAAATATAAAAATCACAAAAACATTTTGTTTCCTATATTTTGACAATTTTCCCTATTTTTATCTCTCTTGTATTATATATTCCGTATAACTTTATATCTTATTCAAAAAAATAATAAAGAAATACAAAATATAAAAATAAAATATAAAATCAGAAAATTAAAAATCAAAATATAAAAATATAAAACCAAAAATTAAATAAAAAATATAAAGTTAAAAATCCACAAAAACATAGCACATTGTAGACAAATATTCACATTCACATTTTGTGCATCATTGCCTTGTTCTATCCTGCTTGTTCCCTGAGTTCGACACTCTACACATAGTTGCACTATACACACTTATTGTAGAGTTATAATAAATTTTGACTCCACATTTGTTTCTCATTGTTTGATTAATATTGTGAGTTAATTGTTGACTTAGCCGGGAATTACCGAGGGTCGCCGCAATGACCTTGTCTCTGCCTTGTGTGAGACATTTAGACCCTCATGATACTCGGTTGATCAAGCAGCTATGCTAAAACTCCGGTCGTTGCCTCGAAGTGGTGCTGGGCGACGAAACACCATGAAGCTCGACTACTTCGTAGAGTAGATGAGCTACAAAAGGGGGCCTTAAGGATCTCGTATAAAAGGTTGTCGTCGCTCAACTCATCTCCTTCAGTTTTCACCTGGAGATTCAAGGGGCTCGACCTCTCTTATCTCAAAATGATGGATAAAGGAGAAATGAAATCGATAAGATAATAAAAGGAAGAAAAAGAGTATGGAGTTATAAAAGAAATAGGTGGAAGATGGAGAAGTGGTGGAGGAGGAGGGAAGAATGGTGGGAAAATGAAATAAAAATAAATATTTAAAATAAAAGTAGGCTACTTAAATAAAATAAAGAAATAAAAATAGAAAAATAGAAAAATTACAAGAATGCCAACACAATATGAACACAACACACTTTTACGGATTTTCTATTTTTTGCATTTTTATTTAGAATATATTTACAAAAAACAAATCAATTAAAATAAAACATGAATACATTTTTGAATTTTTTTGATAAATAAGAAAACGTAAAATAAAAAAGGAAGTATAATTATTTACATTATATACAAAGTCACTTCGCATTATTTTCAACAATATAATAATTTATTTTTATATTTATGTACTTTAATAAAATATACAATAAATAAATTAATAGAAAAATAAATAAATATAAACAAGTTAAATTTCTACATAAATTAATAATGTCAAGTTAGTACATATATATACAATATACAATTAGGCTCCAAAACTAACATTTTGCAAACAAGCTCCGATTTTAATGAAATCACTTTCATTAGTCAGATATTTTTTTAAAAAGTGAATTTGGAAACTTGAAGTTCATACAGAGCGAGACTTTAGCTGAGAAATTGGACTTTACGGCTTTTTTTGATTCAAAGTTTAAAAGTATTTATTCAACGTGAGAATTATTTTGTATTTTTGTATTTTTATACCATTTTAATATACATATTAGAAAATAAATCAAGTTAAAAGGAGTTAGTATGAATTTATTAAAAATCAAAGAAGTTTGGATATTTACAGGGGATTATTTACAAAGGATTTTCAACACTTATTTTATCTATTTATTTTTTATTTTTGATTTCAATTATTTTATAAACTTATTTACATGATATATATATATATTAATATTCCATGTTTATTTATAAATGTATTTTGTTAATTTATTGTATTTATGGACTTATTAGGAGAATTGTTCATATATTTAGCTAAGAATAATATATTAAGATGATGAATCACAGATTTATCAGGGGTCCATGGCCTCCACCCGTCCCATACCTCCGCCTCTGTCGGTGAAGGTCTAACACATGTTGGATTGGAGTGAAGCTTGATGTGGACTGCACCCAGAATTACTTGTATGATTGAAGATCATCACCGACAAAAGAATGTGTCTTGGGCTGAGCTCTAGTTGGAGCTCCGATTTTTGTTGGACTCACTCAGTCATGGAGAGCTGCTTGAATAGTTGTCATAGATGATGTAGCATGGCCTAACAGCCATGGGCGTCATCGAGGGTTCTCCCCATCATCAGTAATCAAGAACACCCCATACTATCACCGAAGGGAGTCAAAGCCTAGGAGAAACCCTATCATAAAGGTGGATACAACCAAAATTGGCCGGTGGTGGTGAATTTGAAGGCAAAGGTTGGATTGTTGCAGAAGATTTGTACATCAAAGTTCAGTCACCGCTCGGTCGTGATGGAGATTAGGTCTAGGATGTTTGAATATATCACGTAGACGGTGGTGGTTATGGCTACTTTGTGGACCCGTCAGTTGACGTGGAAGTTGCTCGGACATGGGGGAAATGGTGAGAAGGGTGCAGAGGTTGACGATGCGAGACCAATGTTGGATCTGAAGATCAAAGGTAGAGGGGGCGACACAAGTGGGAGGCTCTGATGAGCTTGATCAAATAAGATCAAGCGACTGGAAGTAAGCGGGTGATGAGAGGCTTAGGGTCATTTGATCGAGATTATCGGACAGTCCAAATGGAGGGTGGCAAGGAGAGAGGGATCAGACCACATGGGCAGTTGTGGAGACACCACGTGGACCCTATGAAAAAAGAAAATGGAAAATAGTTAATAAAATAAAAATAAAATACATACATGCTTCAAATTAAAGTGTTCAACATGAAAGTTGTAGATCTTTTCACTGCCTATAACTTTCATGTAGAACTTGAAACAAAATACGCCATTATACATAGATATATTTTTGTAAGTATTTTTAAGTAATTACAATATTTATTTTAATTTCTTTTTATGTTTTTTTTGTATTTTTAATTTGTAGATAATGTCAAAACCGATATGTAGAATATTAAACTACTTTTTATGTGATTTTTAATAATAAGAAAATACATAAAATAAAGGCATATTAATAGAATTATTTATGAATATCAATTATGATCAATTATATACAAAGAGTTAATCGTTAATGTTAGTGAATTAATCATGAATATTAATTATTTGTCTAAATTGGAGGGATAATAAATAAATAATATGTTGATAAATCACAAATTCATCACCCACCGTTGGAGTCCCCTTATCAGGTCTGAAATGAGCACCTATGATCTAAAGGACAATGCCTTCTGGAAGTGTAAGATTTAGTAGAATCTAGTGGAAAGTCCATGTATTCACTCAACTGATGCCATCAAGAACTAGATATAAATGAATAATTGGTTTTCTAAGGGAAAGCCACCATTACTGATGGTGATTAATTGGACTTAATTATAAGAGTGATTTCAAGAGTATGCCTGCAATTATAAGGCATCTTCACTAATTATATATGAATATACGTTAAGTATACCCAATATATGTTAAGTTTATGGGTATAATTTTGACATCACACTTCTTATTACATTTTATCATGCCTTTGTCTTACAAGCATTTTCATCGCTCATGTGGTTTGTCATGTCGCAGGTTCCTCAGAGGAATACCAATTGAGGCGGTCTAAGTGGCTAATAAAAGATTAGATAGTTCTACTCAGTAGTACTAGATTCCTTTTCTTTGTCTTATTGTTAGATGTACCCAAGCAACATTTTATGAGTTGTTTGTTCTTTTCTAGTTATTTGTCTATCATTAGTGAGGTCTTCCGAGAGATGTAACTTTTCTTCTTGATTGTGTTAAGGCTACTCAGTGAATGTTTTTTTTATTATTTGAAATATCTCCATTGGTTCCTTTTGAAGAATCGCCGAGGTGTGCTTGTGTTAATCTTGTTTTGCTTGGACGAGAGAGAGAGAGAGAGAGAGAGAGAGAGAGATAGGGAGAGATGGGAAGGAGGTGTAGGTTTGGGAGAGCGCTCCCTAGTGCGCGAGAGAGATCAAGCGATGTATTCCCCTCTCGGAGGAGGTGGTTATTTATAGGGCGTGTATACCCCTCTCACAGTCCGCCCTCATCCCCACGCCCATCGGAAATGGTTTCCTCATGAGACTCGGTCTTGCCGCAACCGCCGGCTCCGCAACGGCCGGCGACGATTCATGACCACACGGTCATTGGACCCGTTCTTCGCCTTTTACTTACGTCTTTGCGATCGTCTTTTGATTTATGGATTTGATATCAATGCGTAATTGTCGGATCCGATGTGGCATGTTGTTTTATCTCTTGCTTCCACTGGTCACACTGATCCAGTGCGTTACGATTCGTAGCTATTTTTCAAAATTTTAATTAATTATGATGAAATCTTAAAATAAAAAATTAATGATATTACCTCAAAAGAAGCCCCTCTCTTGTATTTTTTTTAAAGAAATTTTTGGGAATGCATGCTGTGTGTTGTACTTCCACTCCGCTGTGCTTTGTCGTGCACATTAGTTGCCCACTACGCCTTCCTTTTCTCTGGTTCCTCGTCTCGGATTCGGGAGATGGCGCATGCACAAGTGCCGGGGTCTCAACGTCAACCTTTGCGGCTCTGAAGGAGCATGCACCATTATATATTCCTCTGTGTCCATGCGATCCTACTTGTTTTCGCATAAGTTACAGTAAAAGCATGTGCAGTGTGCACCACTTGCACGGAGGCTCCCACCTCCATTTTATCGTCTACGTTATATCTTCGATGCAACCGTTTGCTTCTGTGAGATTTCTCTTTTGCTAAATGGACTCTCTTCGCGATTCCTACTTGTCGTGAAAATCCTGAAGTTGTGGTGTTTGCCTTCTGGGTTCCATAATAAGGTCTTGTTGGGAGTAGAACTTATACATAGAAATGTGTTGTATTTATAGCTGTTGAAACCAGGTGGATGAAATTGTATGCGAAAGTTATAGGAATATTGAGCCTTTTACGTAAGAAAAGAAAGGCCACGATATAGAAATAGCCTTTTTTTATGATGCATCCTCGTTAGTGTCATCTAGCTTCGACTGCTTTTTCCACTGCAATAAAATTGAGTTAGCAGAACTATTAGGATAAGGAATAATTCAATATTAGTTGCCGTATCTTATGTAGTTAAATATACAACAACAAATATTATTCGTTAGTGTGTTTTATAAATTCCCAACGAATATCATATTTGTTATATGTTGGAGTGGTAATTCAACTGGTTTGGGTGGGTCTAGGTTCGGTTTGGGTTGCAAAATGACACCCATCACCTAACCAATTTAGACTGGGTTGAGATGCTTGAGTGACTGGTTTGGGTCGATTTGGTTAGGTAAACCAAATTACCCATATGAAAAATCTTGTTAATTGAAGGTCAAGTAGTGACAGGGCGATTGATGTATGAAAAAGATATCAAAGTAAGCATGTATTAAACTCAATAGAGAAGAAAAGGCTTGGAGGAATCAAGGATGACATGGATGAAGAAGGTTGGATATGCTCAAGTTGATATGGAGTTGTTCAGTTAAGATCATGGGATTTTCAAGGATAATTTATGTCACCTTAAGTGGATAGGAGTTGGAGCATAATTCTGTGGTAATAAGGCAAGCTCTCAGCTGTTTATAGTATGTAATGATCATATTAATGATGACAGAGAAAAATACATTGAGTACAACACATAATAACAACTGAAATAATGTTTAGTGAGACAAAGTTCTTAACAAGTTGATAACTTGGATTGGAGAATCCGAATTGTATATTAGAAATATATAGGTTCTTTGGGTGGGTGGAGTGGAAGACATTAGACCCACCAACCGACCCAAAATCCATTGAAAGAATACGGTTTGGGTCCAACCTGACCCAAAATCCAAATAACCCAAATCATTTTGGCCCATTTTCAACGAATAGATTGGGCTATATGGGTGGACCAATATAGTGCCCATCCCTAGTTATATGTTCATCGCAATGAATCATAAAACAAAAATTATTGATTGACGTTTTCTTCTAATCATCAGTAAATTTAGCAATGATTAATATAGATTTTAACGAAAAAATAAATGAAAATTTTGTCGTTATATGAACCTTTAGCAAAGAGTATGACATTCTTTACTGAGAACAAGAGATAATTTGGCAAGGGATAATATTCGTTGTTGTATCTTTAAAATCGAAAGATTTGGCTATGAATAGGATTTTTATCACATGTACCCTTCTCAACTTCTGCAATATCAGTTATGCCCCTAAATTATCTTCATGGAAGGGCAAAATTGTTAATTTTATGACATTCTTTACTAAGAACTAGGTTTGGTTCTTGTCCTCCACTTGGTGCATGCTTACTACTTCAGGAATGCCCTAAGCACGAGGCCTGGGTACTAGGATCTAGGAGGATCTGGTGCATTCATCCTTGAATTGATCTGAGGCCCCTGGTTTGGGCGAAAACAAATGGTGGTGATAGCTCGTGTTCTTGATCATATGTATACTATTCCTTGGACATGGGTGGGTTTGTTTATTCTTGATGATCTGCTTCGATGATGGCATTGATGATTGGACATTGGTGGACAGTGATGGAGCGCTCCGAGTAAGCTGGTGGAAGGAGCAGATCGAGGAAAGGTCACTGAGGAAAGAAGAGAACTAGAGGGATTATAGGAGGTGATGGTGATTGATCGAGGTGATTGTGATGGGTAAGACATGAGAAGAAAAAACCGTCGAATGAATAAGAAGGAAATGAAAAAAAGAAGTAGATGAGTGGTTTTTCTTGGAATAAGGTGGTAGAACCTTCTCTGGTCGTTGCTCGAGCCGTACGGTGGTGGACGGCAAGATCGGCTGCGTTGTCGAGTAACGAAGTAACATTGGTGTTTGGTGCCTGTGAATCTCTCCAATGGAGGTCGTAGCCTCAAACCATGACTGTTGTCACCGGCCTGGATCTAGGACTCTCTCCTTATCTCATTTGATATCAAACATTGGTGGTGGATGATTTGATCGAGAGTCGCTTTAGGTTTTAAATAGATAGAGGTAGAGGCAGGGATGGAGATAGAGGCATTGGGCTCTTTGATGTTGCAGGAGATGGGTTAACAGGAGAGGCGGTTAGAGTCGAGGATAGATTGGGCTTTTTGGAAGGGATAGAGTCAGGAGTCGAAGATGGAGGCTGAGTTCTATCAGTGATAGAAATAGTTGGGTTCCGTGAATTGGGGGTTGGTGGTTGGAAATTTAGGGATTAGATATTAAGTTTTAGGTGGTTGAACGGAAGAGAGGGGGCGTCGATGGTCAAAAAAGAGAGGTGGCGGTTCTGCATAGCAGGTAGGTCGAGGAGGAGATCGAAGAGGGCGGTGCAAGTGGTGGTGGGAGATAGATGTGATCGAGATGTAGGAAAAAGGAGAAGTGGCGGAGCGAGGTGACATGTCTAGAGGTAGGAGGAAGCACAACTACAGTCGGATCCGTGTGATCTAATGATTAGAGGAAGACATGTGTGATGCATGTGGCAAGGAGAGGAGGTTAGGCGGGAATGGGCTCCATCGTTGGATAAAAATTGATCTAATGGAGGAGGTTGGGTGTGATAGATGACAAAGGGTATTGACCCGGATCTAAGGCGGGTTGACTTGGATCTAACATCTTGAAAAACCACCCAGCCTGATAGCTCTAAAAGAAGAAATTATCATCGTTGTGTCGGTTGAGTTGTTTTACCTGGAAATTTTATTTTTGTTATTTATACTCCAAAACTTAGATGTGTACAATGAAAGTAGGGGAGTGTCGAGCTCAGGGAGACAAACTATTTAGAAACTAGGGTAAATTTAAGGAAAACTAAGGTTTTATTAATTTCCTAATTTTTATGTATTTTTAGGTAATTTTCCAATTTTTTATTTAATTTTTGTGAATTTTATATTATTTTTGAGACTTTTGTATAGCTATAAGTAGATAAATATAGGTATTCGATTTTATATGTTTTTATTTGGTTTTTATTTCGTACTTTTTATGTTTTTATTTTTATTTCCTGTTTTTAATTTTTAGATGGCTATTTGAATTTTTATTAAGTGTTGAATTATTTTTAAAGTGAAAAATGAATTTTTATTGAAAATATATTTTTATTTTTTATTTTAAAAATGGTAATCAATAGCAAAATCTTTTTATTTTATTTTCATCAGAAAATAGGTGAAATTACTTTCAAAATGATATATTGTGCATATTTTTGTGATTTTTTACTTAGTTAGTTATGATTTTTCAAAATTTTATGTATTTTCTTATTTTTTTCTTATTTTTATTTTTTTAATTTTTGTTTGGTTTTTGGTTTATTATGTAAAATATAGTAAAATATATTAAAAATAATTTTTATTAGATTTTTAATGGTGTTTTTATTTTTTATGATTTTTAAAGTTTTTATATTTTTTATTTTTAAAAAATTTATTAAAAATAGATAATATTTTTATTTTTTAAAACTAAAATTATACAATATATAGTATATTATAGGGTACTTTTATGTATTTTTATTATAACTTAATTAATAATATTTTTATTTATTATTTAGTATAATATGTATAGTATTTATATAAAGTAGTAGGGGTATAAGTGTAAAAAATGGAAAAACATGGATGCGTGCAGAAATATGTAGAAACGTAAGGGATAGTGCGCAATTGTCATAGTCTGCACGTGCACGTCGACGTGACTGCCACCTGGACTGGTCCTATTCAAAATAACGTCAACACCAAGGGTACTTTCTGCAAAACACATAATTAAGCATGGGTTGCACACGTGATGTTCCTGTGCTGGATTTGCTCGTAAATTCAAAGAGTTTGGAGGAGTCAACCCACAAAAAGTCCAAAATATGTCGTGCACATACTTTACACGTGCACCGCTTAAGATTAAAGCGATGGAAGTTCTTGAACTAACGCGTAGATGGATGTTCAGCCCTTGGATCAGATCTGATCTAAGAGTCACGGTTCAATCTAGAGGCGACCCCTGTTCTTCCCCCTTTTGGCTACAGGAGACGGGATTTGACTTTAGTCCTCTCTGATCGGCTCAGCGATGAATCTCTTGAATCAAGCAGATGCGACGGGTTGTGTAGTGGTTCATTCAACCTATATGTGTTATTCACGCAACTCATGTAAATTCTACCTTGCTCAATACTGATCTTTAGTTGCAGGATCCTACCACATATGTCTCTATCATGTCCGCCATTATTTTGTTCTCTCATATCTGCATATGTTGTTCGAATGCAGGTGATGCGAATCGCACCAACGATGGTTCTCAGTTGCTATGATTATTCTACCGGAGGCGTCAATGCGTCGATGTCGATCTATGAAGGTGCTCTAGTTCTCACTCCTGCAAAGAGGTTCAATGATTCGAGCATGAAGTCTCGGTCCTGAATAAAATAGAAGAGGGTGAATGGCAAGCTCCGTCAACGATGGTAGATATGGAACTCAAAAATCTCCGACCACCATGCATGGTCGGAGGTGTCAGGTGTGGGAGATAGAATTGAAATGAAAGGATTTCGAGAGGGAGATGGATCGATGGTGTTCTAAACTCGACAGATAGCGGAGAAAGGTAAAATGTGAGATGAATGAAACAGAGATAAAGAATCAAAAGGGAGAAAATGAAGATAGGAGAACTAACCTGGAAGTGTGGTAGTTGTACGAATGATGGAGGTCTCCTAGGCAAGAGCTCGAGCGGAGCTTCTGGATGATAGCCTCAACATCCTACGGAGGCAGGGGCTAGCATGCGATGGTGTGCGATGGAGCAACTCCTCGATGATTGATCGTGTTGATCCTCTACTTCGATCTCACTCAACACTGATGAAGGTGACCTGTTACTCTCACTCTCTCTTACCATAGCTCATCGATTGAAGGAGGATAGAAATGGCGGATAACAGATCTGGGGGAGATCGAGGGCTTTTATAGAGGGTGGAGACGTGGTGCCCAAGGAAATCGGTTTCATCATTAGCGGAGGGATCCAGTGACCATGGCGGTTAGAGGAACGACCGAACGATCAGGGCGTTGAGGCCGGTAGGCAGAGAGAAAGAAGAGGATGTCGGATGAAAGAATCCAAGGAGGAGGAAGAAGAAAAAAGCAAGAGAGAGAAAAAAGGATTGAAAAATAATAATAATAAAAGTTAAATAAATTAAGTAATTTAAAAATAGATTAATTTAAGAAAAAATAAATGGTTAATTACATAATTAAGTAATTAAATAATTACATAAATAATTATTGACATAATTAAATAACTTAAAGAATAATTAAATAATTAATAAATAATAAATAAATAAATAAATACATAAATTTTTATAATTTTAATTTAATAAAAGAATATAAATAAAGTATATAAATATAATAAATAATATATATTAAATAATATAAATTAAGGTACATTGTATACCAACATATTAGCTCCTATTTTAGCAAAGCAGCATCAATTGGTAGATAATTTAGCAAAACGAACTTTAAAAGTGATTGCGCCTAATTCAGAGTCCATATGGCCGAGTTATGAGGTCCGGAATATTTAGGTCATGGCTTTGTGGTTTCGGAATTTATTGGAATTTTGGCTTAAATTCATTTTCATATTCTTCTAGTGATTCCTAAAAATGTTTTAGAAAAGAAATTAAGTTAAACATAGTTTCGGATAATTATTTATAAAATCAGGAAGTTTATATATTACATATATACAACGAGGCCCAAACATCAGAACTCACCTGTTTTATTCTAATATTTTTTGATATTTGTAATAAATAATATTAAGTATAAAATAAAGTTGAAAAGTGAGTTTGCTCAATTGAAGTTTTCTATAAATAGTTATGAACCTTGGAAGTCAGCTTTTATAGCTTTTGGAGTTCATTGTAATATTTTATTTTTAGAATGAATAATTTTTATGACATTTTTTTATAAAATGATATATATTTTTAAAAACAACTTTTGTGAAGAAATAATTTTGATTTGAAATTATCTAAGTGATAAATGAATTAGGTGAAATATTTACAATGTGAGAACTAAATAAAGATGATTTTATGTTATTGGTTTTCTGGCATTTTGATAACTTATGATCTTTATCTCCCCCTACTTATTTATTTTGTAGACCATGTAAATATTATCCAGGGTCTGGGGATTAGGATTAGCATGTATATTCTATGTATACATCCTTCTTTATTTTTTATTTTTATTTTTCTCTTTATTAATTTATTTTGGACGAAATAAGTGTTAAATATATAATATTAATTGGTGGAAATTAATGAGTATTTACATGTATTTTACCAACGACTTTAGCCAGAATGAAATAATAATGGCGATGAATCATAGATTCATCACATCTCTCCAATGACAAGTGGGGCTTGCCGTGACTGATGACCTTGACTTTGACTGTTGACCAATGCAAACAATGTACTAAAAAATAAAAAAAATGATTCAAATGTAAAAATGACCTATATGAAATGTGTTTCTCTATATGCGATCTACCGTGTTCATGATGGACCCAAATGCTATGGATTAATGCATGTAAGATATGATCATTTTGGTGATATTTTGTGTATAAAATATCTTTTTTAGTTTTGTAATTTTTATTTGATTTTTTGTAGGTAATTAATATATGACAAAAATCAAACATTTTATGAAATGATGCAATGGACTTGGATGCAATTTTTTTGATTTTTTATGAGTTAGGAATAATTAGAAAATGTGAGATATATAAGGATGAATGGGTCTGTGTGCTCAAGTCAGAATTGGTCTTTTTCATTACTTTTTTATTTTTTGGATTTTAATTTATATGTAATTGATTTGAACATGAAATTAAATGAATAAATGAAAAAGAAATAAATAAAAAAGAGTGGAATTCGTACATGAAATAATAGGTCAAAATCAATGAATATGTATAATGCATTATTTCGCCCCAAAACCCAATTTGCACAAATGAACTCCGATTATTTAGAATTTGGTCTTGATTTGTAGATATTTGAATGCAAATTAATTCTAAAGTGAGTAGAGTAAATTTAGACATTTCATGAGAGAGATATCAACTTTTGCAGCTTTTTGTTCTAAAATTATAGTTTGGGTTTATTTCAAATATGTGCAAGTTAGTATTTTCTAGGATTTTTATTACTTAAGGTTAGTGATATGTACTCAATGGAGTCAGTTTCGTGTCTATTGGAGTTAAGTTGAATTAACTGAAAATGAGTAAATCATGTGAAAATGTACATATGAGTACGAATACCGAATGTTGTGCTAATTTATGCAAATTATTTACAAGTGCATGAAAGTTAATTTCTAGACATTAACATGTGAACGAACCTAATTTCTTGGGACGAAGTTTATTTCCGCTAATTAGTATGATGAATCATTGATTCATCAATCACCTATGCTTAAACCTTGCTCGTCCCTAAACAACGAAAAATGAAGAGGTGAAATGAGATTGGGTTCCATATCAAGATCATGAAGTAAAGGTGAAAATGGAGCTCGATCCGACCTTTGGATTAATAGCCTAGCAAAACTCCTATGAGAATCAGTATTTTAAAATAAATAGCATCTATGTTCTACACATCATTGTAACAGGTTCGGCTCAGAAGTCATCTTATATTCTCCTCCTCTCAAAGCGTACCCATGAACATTGAACAATTATCTCATGTATATGAAGGGTGTTAGCTCTTCCCATTTGAAATGTCGAACGAACATGCAAACCTCTCCTCCAGTAACTCGTCCTCAGGGAGTCAAGTATTTCCTTCTAAGTTCAGGTATGTGCAAGTTCACAATGAATATGGGGGAAGACGTTTTTAGAAGATTTGAGAAAAGAACTGGAGTGTGACCTGTATAGTCACATCTCCTATGGAGCTTGGCTAGCACAACCAAGTCTCCACCAAGATATGTAGACTATCTGAAGATTGGACCTTTGTGGGAAAAAATATATTTGGTCATAGAAATATCATCAACTATCAAGGCGTCATCGTGCGACCCACACAAGGCGGGACCGACAATCGCAGTGTTGGCCGCTCATGAGAGCCAATGATTAATTCAACAATTAACCCAAAATATAAATAATCAGCAAGCAAAGCAAGCAAAATGTGGAACAAAATTTATTATAACCCTACAAAGTATGTGCATAACGGATAAGCATGTATAGTGTCAAATATAGGGAACACGGGACATAGTAGGTATATTATCTATAAATAAATAATATATGAGTATATGTATGTATGTATAAAGTGCAATAACAATCAATGTGTTGTTGGTTTTAATTACAATATTTTTTTAATTTTAAATTATAATAATTTTTTATTTTTAATTTAATTTTTTTAATAATAATATATAATATATAAGTATGTGTGTAACAATATATATAGGCATATAAGGTAATATATATAATATAAGTAATATATAGTAGAATATGTATAATAAACGTACAAAATAAAAAATATCCCAAAGAAAAATTATTTTTATTTTTTAAAGTTTAAAATATGTATATGGTATGTATATTAACTAATAATAATATAAACAATATATAATAATATATAGGTATTTATAGGGCATATATATTACTAAAAATATAGATATGAATAGTCAAAAATTTCTAAATAATTTTTATGTTTTTTCAAATATTTATCAATTTGTTATTTTTTAGGATTCTTTTGCAATTTTTTATTTACTTTAAAAAAATAATTAAGGCAAAACAGGAACTTTGTAAATAAGCTGAAGTGATTTGAGATTTAAAATTGCAAAAATGTTAAAAATATCTCAAAATAGATTTTAACACAGTAATATGTATACATAAAAATGTGGAATAGAAATTAATATTTTGGGGATTTTAGGAAATATTTTGGAATTTTGTAGGGTTAGCAAGGGTTTGCTAATTTTTAAAGTTTCTTTTGAGATTTTTTTTATGATTTTTTGGTCTGGAGTTATAAAAAGGTCTAATAAATAGTAACTATTTTTTTTGGGATTTTTAAGTTTTTATATTTTTTGTATTTTTTATGTCAAACTGGGAATAATATAGCTCTATTTGATTTTTAATAAATAGAAAATGCATGCAAAATGGTAAAGAAAATATGTAGTATGAACAAGCAGCCAATCATGCACTTACACCAATTTTTGCATTTGTTAGACCACATGAGTTATTTTTAATAAAAATGCATAAATAAAAATAAATCAAGCTGGTAGGTGTATATTTGCAAATAAAATGTATTCCAGGAGCTCACATGAAAAATAACCCAAACTTTTGAACTACAACTTCATTTTTATAGACTAAATGATAAATACAAAAGCTACATGGGTAGGATTGCAAAATATCCACTCACGTGAGGGTCCACATGAGGAGACATGACATTGGACTGAAGTGCAACATTAAAAAGGTTTGGGGGGCTTACATTAAAAATGACCCAAAAGTTTTGTACTCAATTAAAATATTATAGAACCTTTTACGAATAAAAAAATGGAGGGGGTTGGATGCAAATTTTACCAATTAAATGCTTATAATCCAACCATTGCTGGCTTACTACGTCGTTGATCCAACAACTCTTTTCAGGCACCTCATCGAATAAATTGGATGGCCCAGATTAATTCTGGCTCACGTTCTTGATCGAATGATGGAGAGGGGCTTGGAAGAACTCACGAAGATCTAGAGATCGATGACTTTCGATCTGACTTTTCTCCTTGCTCTAACATAGGGAGACAGAGGGAGCCTCGACTCCCAAATCCACGATGGATCTGGAATGAAATGAGGTAGTGGTCTATGGAGAACGTGAAGGGGGAGAGGAATATATGGAAATCTGGGTGATTGAATGGTTGGATTATGATGAATCAGCAGGAGCTCAAGATCTCGGCAATTGGGGGTTTTCTAATTTCACGGCTACACATGAAACTAAAGCTAAAATTGAAGGAGATAAATGAAAATAAGGATAAGGAATTACCTAAGGACGGAGAGATATGGCCTTGACTCGATCGGAGTTAAGGGGTCTGAACTAGTCGACGGAGGTCCTTCAGTGATGGTATTGGATCACTCCTCTACTCCTCCTCCTCGCTGCAAATCCTCCGATCTTCAAGTTATAACCAAGATGAATTGAATGGAGTGGCTCTGAGGGATTAAGAGAGACAAAGAATGATCAAAATCAGAGTCGAAGCTAAAGGAGCTTAGTCATAAGCTACAAAAAGGATGAACTTTGATTAAAGATGCTACTTGATTCGAGGGGGATCGATGGGATTTTTGCCCATGGCATGAATTATGGAGATCTAATCTACACAAATCGTGCACACACCATGGAAAATAATGATAACCTCGAGTGGGAAAAATGGAGAAGAACCGGGTTCTGACAGATCCACAACTTGAGGAAGAGAGAGGGGTCAGTTGACCTATGTCAACAAGGGGAGGCTTCCAGTCTAGTTAGACTAAGCAAACAATTCTCAGGAAGAAATACCTTGTAAAATCAATAACAATTAACAAATGAGTTAATTAATTTTTTATTTAACCATGAAAAATGTTTTTATTTTTTGTGTTTTATGTAATTTTATTTATTTTATGAGGCCTTTTATTGCGAGCTAATATTTACATGCAAAATATAGGTATATATACCTATATTTTAATAATTTAATTTTTATTTTGTATTCTATAATTTATTATTTGCATATTTATTTTATTTATTTTAAATTTATTCGAGTACATATTTAGGTATTTTTATGATATTTTTATGAATGTGTGTACACTTAATTAATTATGTATATATACATTATATGTATATACAAGTATATTTTACCAATGTATTTAAATGTATTATTTATTTTGATATTATTGTAATTGTTTTTATTTTATTGTAATTTTTTACCTATGTTTCGAATAATATTTACAATTTCATAAAAATAAAAGATTTTAAAAAATATATAAATAAATATATTGAATAAAATATACATGTATATTGCATAATAGGTAACTCCAAATCAAATGAAACCACCTCCAGATACATTTTATCTCTCCCTAGGACTGGAAGCGTAATGGTTATACAATCGTTTATGATCACTTCACCATCAATATTCATGATACATGTACATTCTGCATACTGGAAGATTAAGCATAAACCCGAAGTATTAGATCAATTTTACACTATCTACTTCAGGGTTTTGCCATAAAGTTTCTCATTTGACTATTGGGAGTTGGTATCGATCATATACTTTCCAAAAGCATATATCATACACAAATGTTGATCATATACTTTACAAAAGTATATATATCAAACCTACAAATTCAGTCAAGCTTCCAAAGTGAGACGACCGTACACAGAATTTAATTCTTCCCAATATCTCATGAGTGAGCTCATGTCTTTCTATTCAGTAAATGAACTTGGATCCCTTTGAGAGATCATATTACTCATATGCCCTTGTATGCATACCAGCATGTCAGTGTATAGACCTTGATTAGGTCATGAACCTATTGGTATGTCAAATGTACATACTCAAATATATAATAACACATATATCTCCAGTCAGAGGATGCATGCCTATCGCGATAGCATACGACATAAGTCTTTGCTTATCTTGATCTCGTTAAATCAACTCTTTGACCTAACTTATCTAACTCCTCCGAATCTCTATTCCTATGCAAAGGATATGCATCAAGAGGTCGGTTAGATATCAACCTTTAGAGAATGGATTGCCATCTCCTTCTCATGCCAGAGATCCTCTCTTAATAATCATTTACGGTGCTTGATGAGTCCTCAATCTAGCTCTTTAGATATTCATCCAAACACAGACCTCTATGATTTAACAATTGAATCAGTTGTATGATCATTAATATTTCCATGGTACATAACTCTTATTGTACTAAGGGACCTATTATGCAAATTAATTATTCTTCATTTTAGACCAGGCAGTGATACAATAACATTTATTGTATAATGGCTCGTCGTGAGCTCACATGTCCGTGGAATATAGGGAGAAGTGGCAAAATCGTAGGATTAGCTCAAAAAGCCCATAAATTGCAGGAATTTGAATCCATGAATTAGTCTATCCTGCCCCTAGATTATAGGTATCCTTTAATGTAAGCTTAGCCACTAGATCCATAGGATCTTCTCCCCCATTCCCACCTCCCCCATTGTTTTCATCATCCTATCCCCTTTCTTGTTTGTCTTGTCTCAGTTCGAGAATCATCTCTCTCAATGTTGTTTGAAAGTCAACCTGCTCTGTATACTATGCTTGAATCGACTGAATGGAGGCTAACATGGTAGTGTTGATCTCAGACTCTTCCTTTTCCCTTGTGTAGCATTAAGTGTCCCGAATATGACTTTAAAAATGAGCATGACACTCGATTAGTCCTCAGAAATGATGGAGTCTCAGATACTAGTTCGAGATTAGAACCAATCTCAAACAATGGGTTGATGGATGAAGTGAATGGTGAAGTGGAGAAAGAGGAATATTTGTGAATAGATTCTCCCCGAATAGAAAATGAACGAATCGAAGTGTGAAATGAATTCACAAAATATGAATGAGGAATGCTCCGATCCGACATCTTCGAAATCAATAGGCAAGAACTGAAAACATGAAAGTTAATGCTAGAGGAAATTGAGTATAAGGCACAAAGAGTACGAAAAGATCTCTAGCACTAGCAATCAAACACAAAACAAACCCCCTTTTAACAAACTCAACACAAGTGAGGACCATGACAGTTCGGTCTTTTATCTTTTCAATTTTAGATGGTGATAAATACAATCTTGGAAAGAGTTAACGAGCTGTTAGGTGCATGTCTTTCCCTAAAGACTGACATGATTCTTACGACTAGTTGCACCTACTTTCAGCCAGCATGGGAGTAAGTACTAACCATAAAAATGACAGAACCTTACACAGTGTCATATAAAACTCCCACTCTCCTAAAGAAACTCGGACCATTTACCGGCTACCTGCATTTCCTCACTACGAAGTAGCTAATAATTTTTGTAAAACCAGTAGTCTATATGAAAATCTGAGCTTGGCTCTATCGTAATGTTCGTCTCTCTCTCTCTCTCTCACTTGCAAGTAAAATCAAACAATGAGGGGGTTACACCCCCAAAATAATTGAGTTTATCCTTACTTTTATTTTAGGGTTGAGTTTTCTTTACAAGTACCAATTTTATGAAGTTATTGATGGTGAGCCTTGTAACTCAGGTTAAGTAGGTAAATAAACAATGGTCGTTGTGACCCAAATCACCAAGCTCGGTCAATCGAGAAAAAAATTTGTATTTTAACTACTTAAGAGAAAATCAATCAATCAATGAAAATGTAAGCGGTTTCACTATTATATTTACCCGGTATAGCGACTAGGGTCGAACACAAGGATCACGATTTAAAAACTATCCAGTCATATTTCTAAAATGCAATTTTTAGTGGTTTTGAATTTTTATTTTTTATTTGATTTTCAAAACAAGCATAAATGATAAAATGCATAACGCCACACTCTTTTTTATTTTTCATACTAGTCAAAAATACTCATAAAATTACATATAAAATGTTTTTGTGTTTCATATATTTTAAAATATATTTGGTAATTTTTTCAAATTTTTTCTGATGTTTTTATGATTTTATAAAAATCAAACATTGAAAAATGTAGAAAACAGTGCACAACCAAGCGCATTTTGCATCTTAAAAATACTTTAAGTGTCCAATACTCCTGGAAATTATTTTTATGCTAAAGAATAAAGAAATATCTACAATTAGAGATTAAAATCAGATTTTTTTATTTTTCTATATTTTTCTACATTTTTTTATGATTTTTCCTTTTTTCACATTTTTTTGGAATTTTATAAATGATAAATGCACAAATTAGATAAAATTAAAAACAACAAAACACACCTATAATAATTTTTTTTGGAATTTTTAGACTAATTTTCGAATTTTTATGAATTTTCTAACTTCAAACAGCGAAAATGTGATATTTTGGAATTTTTATAATATCAAATTGAATTAAAATGCAATGAAAAATTTATGATTGAAAGATACACACATTAGGAGCATATCATGAATTTCCAAGAATTTATCAAGAACAGATAATATTTATTCTAATGATAAGGGCATGCAATTTAATGTCTGCAATACATGGACCATAATGTAATTATTCAAGGTTTCTACAATTAAAAGATAATAGAAATGGAATGCAGGGAGAATATTGTAATTTAGCCACTAAAGGCTTGTGTTGGATGTTGGTGGGGACTATTTTGCATTTTTAGAAACTCCCAAAGGCATAGATGCAATTTACCCAAAATTTATTTCATTTGTTCTCCTTCTCAAACTAATAAGGGGCATCGCCCCCTTCTCCGTGTGAAGGAGACGAGTGGTCGGCGGTGAGGGCACCGCGGTCGATGGCGAAAGGGTGGCGCGACCGTTGGCTGGCAGTTTTGGTGGATGGAAAAGCTGCTGGAGGCGGCGAGAAGCGAGGGCACCGCGACTCCAAGAGGTCGGGGCGACTGGTGATGGGGGGCAGGTCCAGACAGAGCACGCACGGTGGTCGCCTGGAGATGGTGCTGCGATGGAAGGCGGCAACAACGAGGAGCGGTGGTGGGCTGCAGTAGAAATCTGCCTAGAGGAAGGGGCGATGCAAATCTCTGGGTGGCTGGCGATAGGGAACGGCCGGTAGCTGAGGCTACAGAGGTCCACCACGTTGGTGGACGTGCGATGGTGGAAGTGCGGCATGGTCGATGGGATGGAGTGGCGACGGGTGGTGGAGGGCAGATCTGCTTAAGATGACGATGATATTTTTTGTTTTTTTAATTTGTTTTTGATTTTTTATAAGATAACAGAAATAATTTTTTATTTTTTTAACAACAACTGACTGTAAACAAAAAATAATTTTTTTATATATTTTTTATTAGTTTTTTTATTTTGATTTTCTTGCAAAACAAATGTGAGTGATGAAAACAAATATAATTTTTTTATATTATTATTATTATTTATAAATAACTAAGGATGGAAATGGGGATCCAGTGGAAATGTGAGGAATGGATCCGAGTCTCCGGCCACCGTGCACGACCGGAGTTGCGTGGTTGCGTGAGATAGAATGTGAAATGGAGAGATTGCGAAAATGAGATGAAAAATTCGGTGTCGGATGCGGATTATGTGTGGTGGATATTTTGGGGGTTTTAGAATATAAAGATTAGTCAAATCGAAGCAGAAAATAAACTACTATTTGTCTAAGAAAAATGATGGGAAAAATGGATCTTACCTTGGGATTGGATACACCGTAATGGCCTCGACGAAGGCCGGCGCGCTGTCACCGGACGACTCAGAGACTAGGCACCCTTCTTCAACTAGATAGTTCTCGGAGATTGAGCTCCTCTCCATCAAAGATTGATGTAGAGGAAATGAGGGAGGAGGAGGAGGCCAATAAAAAGAAGAAGAAAAATAAAAATGGAAAATATATACAAAGAAGGAAGGTAATTAGTGGTTATTCAAATAAATTAATTAATTAAGTAAATAAAAATGAAACTCATATTAATTAAAATAATTAAAATAAATAATTTACAAAAATTAATTAGCCATCTTAATGGTGGTTATTTAAGGTAGAAAATCAAATCTTATATACATGGAATCTTTTCAAATAAAATAAATGAATAAAATAAATAAATCAATTAAACTTCATAATTAAATTAATTAATTAAATAACATTAGATATTTTATTTTTTGTGATTTTTATATAAGGAAATTAGTTGTATACAAATATTATGCACATATTATACAATATACACATGTGCAAAAAAGGAAATAATTTTTAAATAAATTTTTTAATTATATTATATATATTATTTTATTTTTGATGAAAATAACATTTACTATTATGTACATTATATATAAATAAATATGAATAAATATGTACAATAAATAATGGTGAAACTGCACAAAACACCCCAGAAAATTGACTTTTTAACCGTAACTCAAAAAATTATGAAACCACAACCATTTGAAAGATAATTTAATTTAGAGTGTAATGGAAGTGAGTTTGGTTCAATTTGAGTTCTTATGGAGCCGGAATTGGTATTTCAATTATCATTTTGCGGCTTTTTCCGAGTGTGATTATTTGTAATATGTACATTATTTTACTTTGCAAATATTATTATTATTTACAACACATTTTTATTTGCAACTTTTGTTTACAAAAATAATTAATTTGAGGTCAATTTATGTAAAAATAAAGTACAAGTTTTATACAAATATATAGGAAAAATATTTACAGAATATTTTTGGATTTTTAATAGAGACCCCATCTCCAACTACTTTATTCTTGGTTGATCATTTCAAGTTTCGACCTTCTCTCGGGGTTCGGGTTAGTCTGTATTTATTGCATAAACACATCTTTCATTTTTCTTTTCTTTTTTTCTTCTTTATTCTTTTATTTTAAATACAAAAAGTATTAAAATGCATAATTAACAAATGCATGCAAAATGGTAATTACATGAAATTAGTGGGTATTTATAGGTATTTGATTACAGAAATGAAGCTAAAATAAAAGAATAAAGACGATGAATCGTGGATTCATCATTCCCCAATACTTTACTTTTGCTAGTCCCTTAGCAAACACTTATGTCGAAAATGATTGAAAACAAAAATAAAGAAAAGAAAAAGGAAAGAAGTTAGATCAATGTTGACTTTTAAACTTATCTTCATAAAAATGTAGTATGGAGCTCTATCGGACCTTTGGATTATTAGTATATTGGAACCTTAATGGGAAATGGATTTAAAACCTAAAAGTCTCTAAGTTCCACAAGACTCTTATTCGGGTCTCCTCAACAGTCAGATCAAAACAAGTCTACATTTTTGGATTCTGCATTTTTTCCACAAGACCTTTGGATTCTGCATTTTTTCGATTTTTTTTGAAAATATATACAAGGTGCATCATGTACATAAGGAGTTTTTCCTCTTGAGCTAGTAGACTATCCCTCTTTTGAAGCATTATTGCAACCCCACAACATCCTGTCTTTAGACCTCAACATCACAAAACCAGGTTGAGACGTACTTCCTTCCCTAGAGGAGGACGAGAGGTTCCTCCTAGATGTACTTCCCTCGTATGCTACCCCAAGTCAAAAGATTCTGCCCCCTCACTACCTCCTCCATGAAGAGCTATGTGTAGAGAGCTTGTCCAAGGTAAGCCACGGTCTTAAAGAATCATGCGTGTGTTGTTAAATATTATACTTAGACTTGTCAAGATGACGTATGAACATAGTCTTATGGACTCAAAGAATTAAGTCACTAGGACATGAAAAGTCTTAACTCTAATTTTTATAAGGTTCCTCTGAAATTAAGTGGATTAAGGTCCAACTAAGCTCCGTTCTTCAAATTTATTCCAGACATAGTTTAAATATCAATAGTATCCTGAAAAATGCACATGTCAATGCAATAAAATATGTAAAATGCAAAGAAAATAAAATCTTTTTGTGAAACAACTTTCAAAATTTTGAAATTTTTATGAATTTTTGAAAAATGATGCACATACAAAAGTTTTTTTATGCAAATAGTTAGAAATATACACAAGTATATACAATATTTTTAGATAAGGGTTAGGGATTATATACACATATTTACAAAGAAGTGAGTCAATTATTTACAAGAGTCATGAGAAAGGATTTACAACTTGAGTAATATATACAAGTATATACATAGTTGGATTTTTATTTTTATTATTTATTTATTTATTATTATTATTCATTTTTTTATTTTTGTGATGCATATATTCCTAAATTTTATTTGAAAATATTTATACAAATAATTTTGAAAACTATAGTCCACAATATTTTTTCACACAATTTTACAATCATTTGAAAAGAATTTTGCAAACATTTTTCAAACAGTATATATAGATTTTCAAAATAAATTTTCAACCATTTTTTAAAACATTTGCAAATAGATTTACAGAATCATTTTTCTTCATACAAAGAGAAAAAATTTTTACAAGTCACAATATTTTTACAAAGGTTGAAAATATTTTTCAAATAGTTTTCAAAATTTTTTTAAATAGATTTTCAAACTACTCTCAAAATATTTTTCAAAATATTTTAACCTGATTTTTTAGTCAGTATGTACAAGAAAAAAATTTGAGAAAATTTCTGCATCTTTCTATTAGTTTTTTACCAGTATTTATACATTATTTTAGCCATAATAAAAATATGAAAGTACGAGTTATGGATAAAGTATATATACAATATATACGACACCCCCTATACTTAGCTCTAACTGTGTCCTTATAGTGATGAAAGAGCTGGAAAGAAAGACATAACTCGTGCTAAGTATAGAAAAGTGAAAAGAATAGTATAATACAATGATGAAAAAAGAATAAAATCACAGAAGTCGGTGATCCCCACTTAGGATCAAGTAATCCTAAGTATAAAAGACTGTACACAAGGGGGAAAACGAGGAGTAGAATATACTGGTTTATCCCCCCTATACTTAGTGTAAAATATCCCTACGTATAGGCAACAAAGTAGAGGTAAAAAGAATCAAAAGAATAATCACAAGTCTGACACCCCCCTATTTAGGGTAAAGTACACCCTAAGTATGGAATGATCATGAGATGGAGATGGGGTGTTAGATAAAAGAATGTGCGATATGGACAGAGTGGAGCTATACAACTGTGAAAAATGTTGAGGTGCCTCTCAACAAGCGCTAGAGTTTACGCTCCTAGCTGGGCGCAAAGGCTAGGAGAACATTATATTAAGGTTCAGGACGGCATCTGTGAGTCAAATATCGTACTATTGTTGCAGTCTCAGTGAGAGGACAACAACGAACTCAACAAAGGAAATGATGACACCCACGTAAACAATCAGGAGGGTGTCTTCTACCGGGTAAAGATATTGGAAGATGAAATTGGACTTCGATAGCACAAAAGAAATCGATGTCTCAAGATCTGAATGGAGTGAAAGGGTAGATCCGAAGAAGTCGAACATGGAGAAGGAAGGATCTGTCAGTGAATCCTATACATCAATCACCATCTCCAATAGATAAGGAAGATCAATATCAAGAGACTCACTAAAAAGGCTAATACCCGATGCATATAATGTAGACAAATCAGTGAAATCATCGAATACCTTAAAGATCTGGTCATCCTCGCGATGGTCGTCGAGGCGAGAAACGCCAAACTCATGATCATAAAATATCAGAAGACTCGATCTCATGATCCGACAGATCGGATGCACTCCCAGAAAGTGAAACCGAGTACACATGGTCCGTGGCATGCTCTCGTAGATAACCCTCAGGAGTAATGCCAAATCATCAGGAAACTAGGGATCTATGTTGTAAAATATTAGGTCCTCCAAAAGTATATCGACCTCGTCAAATGGGAGGACACATGGCTCAAATACAGGACTATCTATGTCTTTCAAATAAAAAATCGGTCCCTCATCAAGCTTTCTATGATGAGATGGATCAAACTGTATATCTGAATCTGAGAAGATCTTCTGAAGAATAGACATTGAATCAACTGGGCATGGACACTGGAATGACTCAAAGGATGGTTGAGATGTGGGCTCCTCCTCTATTTCTTGGGATACTAAAAGATCTAGAATCCAAGAATCATCGATGCGAAAATGCGGGACTGGCTCAAATCTGACTGTAAATCCAACGAGAACTCCACTAATGTTCGCCTCTAGAAACTCACAGTGGTAGTCAACACATCCATCATATGAAAAGTAGTAGCATCCATATCCTATGATTCGTATGTGATGTCTGAATCGTCATGAAGTGCCACACACCCAACATGGGTCATATCTCCCTCATGTGCTCTCCCAAATAAATCATCTTGTGAATATGGAATGTCTGAATGTGTATTCAAGATGGTATCAAATAAATCCAGGTCGGGACTGTGGTGTGAACCATCAGACGAGGTAATAACATATGCAATCTGCTCTACGGTCATTCCCCTCATGGCCATATGGATTAAGTGAGTCATCAAAAATCCATGATCCGAAAATCGCCTCAAAAGATCAAGTAACCTCGACCACGAATCTCTCAATGACTCCTGGGGGTCAACTAAAAAATCATGAATACAAGAACGTATCATATTAGCTCTACGTTGGGGGGTAAAATCTCTGCAACAATAATGATCGTAAATCTCCCCACGTAGCAATCTTCCTCCCCAACTCTCTATGCCATCTCAAAGCTCTAATCTGAAGTGAGAAAGGGAAGGTCATCAGCATCAGATCCTCAGAAGTGAAATCAAGGTATGATCGTGATTCACAAAAATCCTCAAACTCAGATATATGTTATGGTTCCTCATGCACTCCTCCTGAAAATTTTGGCAGTAGATTAATTAAATTTAAATCCAAAATGAATGAGCTCAATGTAGAAGCGGAGTGTGCTTCTTGATCGGTGTATTCATCCATCATCCCAGGATAAAAATCGTCTAAAATTCGCAACTGCTCCATTTTCTCTCCTATGGAATGCATTCTCATCTCAGCAAGGTAATCGCACAGGACTCGTATTTGGTCAATCTGGTCTCCTCGGGAATCACTCACAGCATGTCCCAAATGGGAAGGTGGATAGGGAGAAGATGGGAAACCGGTCGGAGTTTCGACCTTCCAAGAAAGTGGGTGAGACTGATGGGCATGAAATGAAGAAACTGCAAAATCCGGCTGAAATGGAGTGTGGCCCATCACGAAGAGAGTGAAATGAAGATGAAGGGAGGGCAGATGGGATAGAAGAGAGAGATAGAAGGTGACTGCTAATGATCTCGAAAAGATAATCATAACTGACTCACACAAAAGACATACAAACGCAATGCAAACCCCCAATTCACCAACTCTACGCAATGTGAAGACTGTGAGATCTGGTCTTTTATCTTTTCAATTTTAGAGTTTTGTGATCAAACAAAAGTTTTACAAACACTTAGGAGGTTTCAATAGGATTTTGGCAGCACTCCTTAGTGTGTACGCGGGCAATTAAAAACGCAAAGAATGAGGGGGTTGCTTTCACAAAACAATGGTGAATCAATTACGTTTAATTTTAGAGGTCAAGTTCAATTAGTAGTCCTAATTTTTTTAATGTTTTATTTTCACTTTTTTTGGATTTTTTTTCAAAGATAACGCCTATCGAGCTTTTCGATTTCCTCTTTGATTAATTTGAGTCCAAAAACAGGGGGAGGAAGTCGAAAAAGCTAATACGCGATCAAACACGATGATGCATGTAGAGATAGAAAATGCGTACTTTGCTCCAGCACCCTACATGCAATATGATCCGTGCATAAAATTAAATACAGAAATTAAAAAAACTATATGATCACGAGGAAATCATCCTTAGACGAGCAACTTCTATTGATCGTGAAGAACAATAGTTAGCTAATCGAATCGAGTTTGGGGTCCAATCTTGGGAGTCACTTGGTGCCCGTCACAATGGGTCCTGGTAGTGTTGTATGTGACTCCTTACAACACGTGGTCTCAAATTCAATTAAACTAACTTTTTTCAATTAATTTTTAACCAGGTCCGGTTGCATTCTATAGGAACAGATAATCTATTTAGTGTTGGGCCTTAACTTGATTACATCACAATAAAAAAATCCTACGTCTAGGGGCTGAATCTGCGAGAATCAAATAGAAAGTTACGGCGTGAAATCAAAAACATAAAAAACAGCGGTGAGGTCCCCCCAAGTGCACCGGCACTTGGCGAAACATACCCCGAACAGTGTCCAAGTCCACAAGTGTCTAGATCTAAATTATTACAATTATTCACAAAAATTCTCTAAATAAAATAAAAGTCTTCTGCTCCTCTACTCCTCTTCCCATGCTTTTCCCTCCAAAGAACCCAAACGAATCCACAACGGTTCCTTGCAGAAAAAGTGAAACAAGAGATGGTCAGAAAATAATTATAATAAATAAAGATAAATAGCATAAAATTGAAAAATGACTACGAAGCTGTGCTCCCCCAATGACGCCATTCAGATGACGTGCCTGGCAACTCGGGTTAAGTATGTAAATAAACAATGGTCATTGTGACCCAAATCACCAAGCGCAGTTAGTCAAGAAAAATTTTGTATTTTATCCACTTAAGAGAAAATCAATCAATGTATGAAAATGTAAGCGATTTCGCTATTATATTTACCTGGTATAGCGATCAGGGTCGAACACAAGGAGCACGATTTAGAAACTATGTAGTCAAATTTCTAAAATGCAATTTCTAGTGGTTTTGAATTTTTATTTTTTTAATTTTCAAAACTAGCACAAATAATAAAATGTACAACATCACACTCTTTTTATATTTTTCGTACTAGTAAAGAATACTCAGAAAAGTATAGAGAAAATGTTTTTGTGTTTTATATATTTTAAAATATGTTTGGTAATTTTTTCAAAATTTTCCGATGTTTTTGTGATTTTATACAAATGAAACAATGAAAAATGTAGAAAACAGTGCACAACCAAGAGTATTTTGCAGCTTAAAAATATTTAAGTGCCCAATACTCCTGGAAATTATTTTTATGCTAAGAACAAAGAAATATCTACAATAAAAGACCAAAATCAGATTTTTTTTCTAGAATTTTCTGCATTTTTTAAGATCTTTCTTTTTTTTTATATTTTTTTGGAGTTTAATAAATGATAAATGCAAAAAAATGGGACAGAAATTGAAAGACAACAAACACACCTACAATAATTGTTTTGGAATTTTAGGCTAATTTTCGAATTTTTATGAATTTTATAACTTCACGCAGTGCAAACTGTGATATTTTTGATTTTTTTATAATATCAAATCGAATTAAAGTGCAATGATAAGTTTATGTTAGAAAGATACACACATCAGGAGCATAGCATGAATTTTCAAGAATTTATTGAGAATTGATAATATTTATTCTAATGATAAGAGCGTGCAATTTAAAGTCTGCAATACAGGAACCAGAATGTAATTATTCAATGTTTCTACAGTTAAAAGATAAAAGAAATGAGATGCAATAAGAATATTGTAATTTACCAACTAAAGGCGTGTGTTGGATGTTGGCGGGGACTGCTTTGCTTTTTTAGAAAATCTCGGGGGCATAGATGCAATTTACCAAATAATTTATTCCACATAGGGTTTCTTCATTTGTTCTACTTCTCAAACCAATAAGGGGCGCCGCCCCCTTCTCCGTGTGAAGGCGGTAGATGGTCGACGGCGAGGGCACCGCGATCGATGGCGAGAGGGTGGCGTGATTAGTGGCTGGCGGTTTCGGTGGATGGCAGAGCCACTGGAGACGACGAGAAGCAAGGGCACCACGACTCCAGGAGGTCGGGGCGACTGGCGATGGTGGGCTGCTCCAGGCAAAGCACGCGCGGTAGTCGCCTAGAGATGGTGCTGCGATGGAAGCTGCGACGACGAGGGGCGGTGGTGGGCCGCGGTGGCGATATGCTTGGAGGAAGGGGTGACACAAATCTCTGGGCAGCCGACGGTAGGGGGTGGCCGGTGACTGAGGCTACGGAGGTCCACCGCACTGGTGTTCATGCGATGGTGGAAGTGCGGCGCGGTCGATGGGATGGAGTGGCAATGGGCGGCGGAGGGCGGATAAGCTTTGGATGGCGATGATATTTTTGTTTTTTAATTTGTTTTTGATTTTTTTCATAAGATAACAAGAATATTTTTTTTAATTTTTTAACAACAACTGACAATAAACAGAAAATAACTTTTTATTAGTTTTTTATTATGATTTTCCTACAAACAAATATGAGAGATAAAAACAAATTTATTTTTATATATTTTTTATTATTAATATTTTTATTTATAAACAACTAAGGATGGGAATGGGGATCCGGTGGAAATGTGAGGAACGGATCCGAGTCTCCGGCCACTGTGCGTGGCCGGAGGTGCGTAGTTGCGTGAGATAGAATTTGAAACGGAGAGATGCGAAAATGAGATGAAAAATTCGGTGTCGTACGCGAATTATGTGTGGTGTATATCTTGGGGATTTTAAGAATATGAAGATTAGTAAAATCGAAGAAGAAAATAAACCTACTATTTGTCTAAGAAAAAGGACGAGAAAAATGGATCTCACCTTAGGATTGGATACGCCATAATGGCCTCGACGAAGGCTGACATGCTATCACCGGGTAGCTCGGAGGTTGGGCACCCTTCTTCAATAAGATAGTTCTCGGAGATCAGGCTCCTCTCCACCAAAGATTGATCAAGAGGAAATGAGGGAGGATGAGCCTAATAAAAAGAAGAAGAAAAATAAAAAAAGAAATTATATACAAAGATGGAAGGTAATTAGTGGTTATTTAAATAAAAAAATTAAATAAATAAATTTATTAAAAATGATATTCGGAATTTAATAAGAATAATTAAAATAATTATTTTACAAAAATTAATTAGCCACCTTAATGGTGATTATTTAAGGTAGAAAATCAAATCTTATATACACGGAATGTTATCAAATCAAATAAATGAATTAAATAAATAAATCAATCACATTAATTAATTAAATTAATTAACTAATTAATGTTTTTATTTTTTTTGTGATTTTTATATAAGGAACTTAGTTGTATAAATATTATGTACATATAATACAATATACACATGTACAAATAAAGAATTAATTTTTAAATATTTTTTAATTCTATTATTTATATATATTTTACTTTATTTTTAATTAAAATAATATTTACAATTATGTACATTATATATATAATTAAATATGAATAAGTATGTATAATAAATAATGGTGAACCTGCACAAAACATCTCAGAAAACTGACTTTTTAACCGTAACTCCAAAAATTATGAAACCACAACCATTTGAAAGATAATTTAAGCTTCACTCAGACTTACTGAATGAACTACTTCGAGACATTTTCTCCAATGGTTAGAATGGGGTCAACTCGTGCTATTCTCTTAGTTGCAACCAATAAAAAATAGCCCATCTTTCATCTCGATGAGAAGAATAAAATACCCTTATCTATAATGACCTCGAGGAGGAGGTCTACATGATGTTTCCACATGGTTACTCCATCGAGGAGGAGCATGCATGGCGACTACATAAGGCCAAGGTTGCAGAAAGCGGTAGTCGGTACTCGGTCGACGAGGTCACTGCTGATGATTAATCGACAATTGGGCGACTAATAAGATTTAGTCGAGCATTAGTTGGTTTTGAATTTTTAAATTATTTTAAATATATAAATCTATTTTATACACATTCATAGATATTTACATTGATTTATACATTTTCAAACTATCATAACGAAATAAAAGAAGTAATTGCCTTTAAATATAACATTAAGCATATTAGAATAAGTTTGCTTTTACAGAAATCGAAAAACTAAAAAAATTAAAAAATTCCTATGTAAAAGTCGGCCTTATAGTCGGCCGACTAATCGGTGCGATTAGTCGGGTTGATTGACTACTGGCCGACTAGGCTAGTCGAGTCGGCTACACCATCGATTCGACTACTCGGGACGACTAATTGGCCTAGTCGACCAACTTTTACAACAATGCATAAGGCTACTTATGGCCTAAAGTAGAGTCCACAAGCATGGTTTTATAAGCCTACCACTGAGATCAGTACTTGTAGCTTCCATCGGACGACATTTGATTACTATGTGTTTGTCAAACGAAGGTCTCCTGGCTTTATGATACCAGTCTAGAGATCAAGGTCTTCCTCCAGAAGGTGTTTATCACGAAGGACCTTGGTCAACTCTGATACTTCCTTAGCATTGAGGTGATATAAACTAGAGGGATTACAACTATTACAACTGAAGTATTACCTGGACATTCTTATTGATGTTGGCTTACTTGGATGCAAACCATATGGCATCCCACTAAAATTTTTGTAATATTTACATTATTTTACTTTGCAAAAATTTTTATTATTTACAACACATTTTTATTTACAACTTTTGTTTAAAAAAATAAATAATTTGAGGTAGATTTATGTATAAATAAAATAGTACAAGTTTTATACAAATTAACAGGAAAAATATTTACAGAATATTTTTGGATTTTTGACAGAAAACTCTATCTCTCCCTGCTTTATTCCCGATCGATCAAGTAAAGTCTCGAACTTCTCTCAGGGTTCGGGTCAGTCTGTATTTATTGCATAAAACACATCCTTCATTTTTCTTTTCTTTTTCTTTTCTTCTTTATTCTTTTATTTTGAATACAAAAAAGTGTTAAAAATGCATAATTAACAAATGCATGCAAAATGGTAATTACATAAAATTAGTGGGTATTTACAGGTGTTTGACTATGGAAATGGAACTAAAATAAAAGAATAAAGGCGATGAATCATGGATTCATCAATTATCACTCTTTTTAAATATTTTGAATAAATCACCTACCAAGTGTCCAATTTTCTTTTTAAGTTATGTGAGCAAAAACAAGAGTGGAAATCGGAAATGCCAATGATTGATTGAATACAACAATGCATGCAAAAGTTTAGAGATATGTACCTTGTCGCCAACACTCTACATGCAGATAGAAAGACATAAATTAAACTAATTTAAATGATGCACATTAATCTTCCTCGCAATAGCTTCTATTAGCAGGCAAGAACCCATTAAATTTGACTAAGTCCAAACACGCTCTACTCTATACGTACATACATTCTTGTTTAGGGATTTGGACCTAACTAATTACCTAGATCAAGCAAGTTAATTAAAGTAATCATTGATGGCTCAGTGTAGAAAACTTCGTGAAACAAATAAAAAGAAAGAGATGAAAAACAAAACCAATCAATTCCCCCAAGTGCACCGGCACTTGGTGAAATAGACCCTGCACACAAGGTATATAATGTCCTTTTTATAAGAGTTTTTGAATGAATAAAAATGCTAAAATATATCTACAACTATATATGCTCCAAGTGTTGGTCTCCATAAATTCTTCTCCTTTTTCTACGCTCTCCTTCAGCTCGGTGAACGGTCAAGCCGCCTCCACTTCGCTTGGGTGCAACGGCTCTCATAATAATACTGACCACGCTTGTCGGGCCCTCGCAAGAAAGAGGAAATAAAGAATATGTAAAGACATGGCTGTTTGAATATGAGCTAAAAATAATAAATGCAATAAATTAATGAATAAAATATAGGAAAAAATAAAAGATGAGAAACAAGTATATACAATCGAAGAATAGTAGGTCAAAAGAAAAACCTAACTACCCTCATCATGCCTCCCCCATAATGACGCCATTTTGTTGATTGAAAATTCTCTGTATTTTTATTTGGATGAATTATTCACAATTGGTGTCTCAACCCAAAGAAACATCAAACAAAAGCTATTTATTCTCAAGCAAAAAATAAACACAAAAATGTAGCATGAGTTTAAAACTACTATTTAATTTACTAGTATAGCTAACAGGATCAAACTCATGTATGATACAAAGATCTTGAGGGTTATTCTAATAATTGAAATAAATCAGTGCAAATAATAAAGGAAATTCTTTCCATGGGTTTTTTTAAGAATTTTGTATTTTTATGGGATTTTATTATATTAATTTTTATTTGGCTTTTTATTTTCATATTTATTTTTTCAAATTTTGCGAAGGATATATTTTTTATTTTAGAATCAATAAAAATATATAAAGAAAAAGAAATGAATACTTTAAGACAAGATATTTATTTGAATTTTTCAATAATACCCAATATATACAAAAAATTGGATAAAAATATTTTTTTGGTTTTTAATTTTACTTATGTTTTTATGAATTTTCCAAAAATTTCGGCAATTTTTAAGGCCTTTAAATAAAGCAAAAATAAAAAATAATGTAAACATAAAATAATGCGAATAATTTTTTTATTTTTAAAATATCAAATAATGTTAAAAATTGGTGAAATTATATAGAATGAAAGATTACTTTTTATTTTTTTTCCAAAACGTAATTTTATGATTTGTTTTGGGGTTTTGAATTGATTTTACATGAATTTTTAATGTTTTTATTGTTTTGCACTTTTTATGGTTTTTATAGATGATAAATATGCAATAATGATACGTAATTAGGATAAATCAAAATAAGCAAGCAAAAGAATTTTTTGAAGAGTTTTTATATTTTTAATGATTTTAAAAACAAATATGGTGTTTTTATGAAGTTTTTGAATTTTAATAACCAATGAAAATAATTAAAATTCAAAATTCAAATTATTAATGTAAGATGAATGATTCAAGAGTTTACGTGAATTTTTGTGGAAATTTTAGAGGCATTTTTTTAATTGTTATTTTATTATTAACATGCGAAATAAATATGCAGACTGACAAGGACTACTATGCAATTAATTAATGTTTATAGATTAAATATTAATAAATATGAAAATGGCAGGGTGAATTATGCAAATCTTCCAAAATCTCACGCGCCCTAGCATGTGCCCTGTTGGATTGGACCAAAATGAAAATAAAATAAATTCAGTGGCCAATCAATAACTCAAAACCTCAAAACTTTTATTGCAAAATACCCAACAAAGCACGTGTAATGCACGCTTGTAGTTCAAACGGGATTAAAATGCAAGTAAAGTAAATGTTAGGAATCAAAGTAGAATTGTTCTAATAAAGCTAGAACAACACATGTACTTATGAGACCTATTTAAATTAAAATAAATACAGAGGGCTATGGTGCAATTGTACCCTTAATGTGACGTGGAGGGATGAACTCCTTGACGTGCTTTTGCTTTAATCGGACGACTATGAATGAGTCGTTCTTGGAAGGTATTGATCAGTTCTTGATCTTTAATCAACGATCAAGAATTGGGGCTAAATCGATAGAGGAGATTGAATCTGAAGCCCCATTCTTGATCTGATGGTCCTGAGGTGATCTGGGTGAACTAGTATGAATGCTAACTTTGGCAAACGTGATCAGGCTTGATCTCCGTGTTCTCTCAACCGATCAACTTCAAATCACGCTCAGGAAGTAGCTTGAGATGTTCGACATCTGACGTACACCTTAGATCGGTGAGAAAACACCATACCGAGGATATGGAAGGTGATGAAGTTTGATGCTCTAGGAACCTGCTCCAAACTTGATCTTTGTTTCTTCCTTTGCTTCTGGAGCTCCTAAGAAGTACAAATTATAGCTGAAGCTTGGAGGAACTCTCCATCTCAAAATTTTGGTCTAAAGCTCACTAAATGAGGATGAGCGAGGGTTGCTGTGTGGGTCTCCAATGAAGTAGAAGAGATGAGACCCGGTGACTTGTTCCTGGGAGACATGAAGTGAATGCATGGGTGAAGAAGGTGGATAGAAGTGTGGTGAAGATGTTGGCGAGGTCAAAAAGGCTTACAGTGATCGGATTACCTCCTATCGTGCAGATCATAGGATGATGGAATAGAACTGATTTATGTGATTAAGATGAATTTAAAGCGAAAAAGGAAGGCTAAATCAAGAAGAGCTACCTATGCTACCTATGGATAAAAAAGACTATGGGAATCGCCTCGATCTGCGATGCGTCAGAAAGGCAGAGATGTGAGACGGAGCTCACATACAATGTAGGTGAATCTCGTACTCTGCTCGAAATCTCGCACTCCAAACCGAAGAGCAGCTACTCTGTCACAACAACTACCTCTAGGAATTGATTGTGGGTAAGGAAATGGTCTAGAGAAGGATTGAGGACTCGTCGGTGGTGAAGGGCTTCTACTTATAGGCGTGGCTCCGACGGATTTAGAAATTCAAAATGGGAGCGATCCGTGGAGCGATGGGTGGATCGAGGTGGTGGCAAGTGAGATGAATCAAGAAATATTTATGGAGAGAGAATTGTGGACGGTTAGCGTGTGAAGCACGAGGGAAAACAATAATAAGAAACGGCCAAAGGCGGAGTTAACGGGTGGAGAGGCGCAGATGAGGAGCTGACCCAGGTCAACAAACCCAGGTGTGGACAATCAGAGCGTGCCTAGAATACAACCAAAATAGGCTACACGACAAAATAATGTAAACATTGAAGTTAATTTTAATGATTTTTAATTAATTATAAAATATTATTATAAGGGTGAAATTAAATACAAGGTGTTTTTTAAAGGTGTGTATACCTATATACTTAGTATTTTGATTTTTTTATTAATTATTTTTATACATATATATGTAATTTAATATTTTATTTATTTACGATATTTTACAAGGATTTTAATGATATTTTTCTTTGATTTTTAAGATTTAGTTTATTAGGTTAAATAAATGGGTATATATACAATATATACATGGTGATACATATGTGATCTTATTTTTGTTAATTTTTTATTTTATAATTTCTATTTATATCTTATATGAGTTAAATACAATAATTTCAATTAATTGAAATACATTATTCATAAATATGCATAAGGAGATAATTAATTAAATAATACACATAGTATATAGGTATAATATACTATAATACCCGAATTGCCACATTTCACACCTTAACTCTAATTTTATGGAAATATCTTCATTTTAAAGAATATTAATTTGTAGTATAATAAAAGTGAGTTTGATGAATTTGGAGTTCAGGTGAAGAAGATATTGACTTCGAAAGTTTGTACTTTGTGGCTTTTGGAGATTAATATTATTTACACCATATATACAAGTTTGTATTGACATTCTTTTTATTATTTACAATAGGGTTTTATGGAAATTCAAGAAAGAATTATCTTTATTTACAAGGAATTTAGCCATGAACAAATAAATGTAATAGTGTCTAATATAGATAATATTATACAAGTGAGGAATATATACATGTGTCAAGTATTTTATGGATCTTAGGCCTTATCTCTCCCTACTTTATTCCTTGTCAATCAGGTCAAGTCTTGACCTTATCTCAGGGTCTGATTCAGCTTGTATCTATTACATATATACAGTTTTTATTTTCTTTATTTTTTCTTTATTTATTATTTATTTATTTATTTTAGGTTAAATTTGTAATAAATATACAATATTTATACAAGGATGTTGGTTAGTAAAGTATGATTAATAAAAAGTCAACAATATCTTGAATATAGAAAGATTATTGTGGGTAATGTTATATGTTATACCAAATTAGGGGTATAACGGGAAAGGAATATATCCATCTCCATTCCTTTCGTACCCATATATAAGCGGATATGGATATGTATTTTTAATATGGACGACATGGATAATGATATAAGATACATATTTATTTGTGTGAGTAAGGATAAAGATATGAATATTGTGTTCAGTTTTGAGAATATGAAAATGAATGTGGTAAATAATTTTTTTCTGACATGGATATCCATATTACTATATATATATATATATTCATATTGTATGGACATATATCATTATATATATAGATAGACATCTATTAAAATATGTTGTATTTTGGAGTCATTTTTCAAATGTAACAAGATAAATATATTCTTATACTATTTATATTTGTTATATGAATAGTCTAAACTAAAACTTTACTTTTTCTCCCTTATTTTATTTTGTTGTATTTGTGGTCCGTACAATTTTGATTTAATCAGTCATTAATTTCAACTTTACAAATATATATCTTCTAATTATAAATGTTAAGAGACATTTATTATACGTAATCTATCCATATTTTTTCAAAAATTTGTATCCGAATCATAATTATCTATTTTCGAATCCATATTCATATTAAAAGATATTGTTTCTTATTTTCAATATATGCAAGATATTTGTTTTCGTATCCTTATCTATATTTTAAATAAGATAATGACTGTGTAAAATCTATCTATATATATATATGTATGTATGTATGTATGTATGTATGTATCTTTCCATTTTCATACAAGGTTGCCATGTTTTTACCAATTTTAAAATATGAAATTGATGCTATTATGGATATTATCAGATACTTGAAATATTTTATCATGTATAAAAAATGGGCTATGGATATAAAGACATACATGTCAGATGCAAACAATAACATTTTAATAAGTTAACAAAAAATATATAAATTGAGTAACTTATTATCATAAAAATACATTAACTGAATTAATTTCATTGAAATTTTACCAGATATAATGAAAAGGATGTAAAATTTTATTATATAAATTTACAGATACAACAATATATTAAGATGAAAATATAAATATAGAGATAGTTATCCAAGGATATTACGTTAACATCTCTATACATATTTATTTTATAATTGTATGGATGACAATGTTACAAAACTTATAGAAATAGCTCAGTAAGAAATTAGATACAAATATTTTTGCTCCAATTTGACCACTATAAACAAAGCTTTATATAAAATTATTTATTTAGAAATATAATGATAAAATATGTTCAAGAATATTAATGAAAATCAGGGTATTTTTATTAAAAAAACCCTTATAAATATTAGTGACAGATATTTTGAAATCATTTCTCCTAAATTGTGAAGATTAATAAAGACTAATAATTAAAATGATAAGTAATGGTAAAATAAATTAGTGAAATAATTTCTCAATAGTTTGCCCCCAATATAAATTCCTTCCACAGATGAACAGAGATCATGTCTCTCTTATCTTACCTTATTCATTATTCCTTACCCAATTGGTATAAATAGGGGGATAAGATGGCGATTAGTTCCCTTAGGCCTCGTTCTGGATGTGGGTTACGGGTGGGGTTGGGGGGTTTACCCCTCTTAACCCACATCCCCCTCTCTCCCCGAAGGCCCCACTTTATTCTTTTTTTAAAAAATTAAATAAATCAATTTTACATCATCAATCCTATCAAAAAATAATATATTATACCATCATATCATATAAAAATTGTAAAGTACTCCACTTCTACTCATTTTTCCAAACTTCAATGCAATCACATCACAATAACTACTCACTTTTTTCAAACTTCAATACATTCATATCACCCCAAACCCACTTCTAACCCACCCTCAGTTTAACCCTATATCCAAACACCAAAATCCAAAAACGGATTATCCTCTACCAGTTTAACCCGTCTTAACCCACCAACCAAACACACCCTTAAAAATTTATATCTATTTTCAACCCAATATGGGCACTAGGACATAGCGAACTTAAACCAACCCAAACACACCATAAATGCTTATATTCCCACCAAACATATGTGTCATCATCTTGTTGAGAAGAAAGAAACATGCATCAAAATTGGCATGTTCGATTACCTTGACTAAGAAAAACATGAAAGTCAAAACAAGTGGTGCATTCCAACTAGTGCTATCAATTTCAAGTTTCGAAGTTCGAATGGCAGATTAAAATATATGCCGAAAGATTTTCTGCATAAACTTTTCAAATCGAATCCTGTTGATTTATGTTTATCTTGAACTGTAAGCAAAGCATGTGAGCTTCTGACAAGGGAGAAGAAAAAGACGGTCAAAACTTCCCATCTTCAGTAAGCATATAATATATAAACAAATTAAAGGATGCAGAAAATAATCTGGGTCTCTCTTTCTCTCATGGGGCCATGCCATCTTACCTTCTAAGGTTTGACCGTACAAGCACTGTATCCTCATGGGAACAAAGGCCCGCCGATTTCCATGACCGGGAATTATTCCTTCTTCTATGTCCTGGATTCAAACAGGTGATGCACATATTGTTTAGTTGGTTGTTGCGATTCATTCATTGACTTCACGTACAGATGTCTCAGACAGATATTCTGCTCTTCCCACCAAAAAACAACCACATTTGGTCTGACTTCCTGCGCATCAAACGTGACAGAAAAGCATATGTTGTGTCAGGTTGGATAATGGACACCAAGTGACTTCCTCCTTTGGAGGTATGCAAATTATTGGTGAATACTGTGACATCTAATATTATAAATATCCTCGTCCCTTTCATGCTTAATTTGTTTTTGTAGAGAGATCAGTTGACGCTAAAACACCTTCACAGATGTTGTGGGAGAATGAGAGAAAACCCTTGTCATCACAGAGGTGAAGCCCTCAGATGATGTCAGGCCCAGCACACACAGGAGTCTATCCCTGACATCCAGAAAAGATTACTCAACAACAATCACAAGCAACAGGAGTCTATCCCTAACATCCAGAAAAGATTTTTTTAAAAAAGAAAAAAAATTCCCCACTAAATATGTGTATACTTAAAAACTTCACTATTTATCACCTTGAAGTATTACACGCCTGAAAATTCAGGTTTGGATATCGAAGAAAACTTTACAAAAACCAACTTTCTACCAGTGCATTTGCATGAGGTACTACATTTTCACTGTACATACACGCAGAGGCGGAACCAGGAATTTCATCAAGGAGGAGCTGAGTATACAACGATTATGTATGCTCAAAAATAGAAAAATCTATGTAATTTTTAACGATATTTTTAAATCGAATTAATATTTTTTAAAATGAACCTCTTTTAATCTTGATAAAAGTAGAATTTAAATCTATTATTAATATTAGAATTTCAAATAGATTGGTATTTTCCGTGACTATTTTTAAAATTGGATAAATATACTAATTTAAACCTCTCTAAATCCATCCTAAAAAGAGTAAATTATCAAGTGAAATTTTGAAACGAAAAAGTTCATGGTTAAAAGGAAACAATAAAATTTATTTTATTTATAAAGAGCAATAAAAATAATGGGAGAGATAAATAAACTCGAATATATTTTTACATAAAATTATTTTAATATTTTAGAAGTGATCGGATAAACCATATAAAAGGAAGTAAAATTGACAAAGATAAGATTCAAACCATGGTCTCCAAAATAATAGCATTGCCACTCTACCACTTAACAATTTAATAATTATACAATCTTTCTCTAAGAACATTGATTATAATACAATTAATTAAAAAACTTAATACATTGTATAAGTGACATATAATAATCATGGGGGGATTATTATGTATACTAGTTCTGCCCTTGACTCGAATACAATTTTATATCAAATTATTTTAATACTTTTGAAGTGATTGGATAAATCATATAAAAGAAAGTAAAATTAATCGAAATAAGATTCGAACCTTGGTCTCCAAAATAACAACCTAACCAATCTACCAATTAGCCATTTAATGATTCTTAAACTTTTCTCTAACAACGTTAATAATAATACAATTAAGGATGGGTCGTATTAAAAACTTAATACATTATATAAGTGACGTATAATAATCATGGGGGAGGGGGATATGACCCTCCATAATGTATACTAGTTCCGCCCGTGCATACACGTATACCAGAAGATGTTATCGTTTCTAGCTGATCTAGAAAAGATTACTCAACAGATATCACAAGCAACATGCAAAATATACCATTTGACTAAAATGTACGCCATTTTAAAATTTTCCCAGATATCAAATAAATGTATGCAATCCATTATGAATTAAATGACAAAGGAACAAACGAAGACATGGAAGAGAAATTGATACAACGCTTATATTGTTATACATCAAACTTGAACTTGGAAGATAAATAAATAAACTACACAAGAAAGGAGACTCAACCAACAATATAACAGTACTTATACTGTTATACAGTACTTAGCCGCCCCTGTGCATGTGTGTATATACAAGGAAAATTCTATTATTAGCGAACTCATAAGCATGCAATATTAGCCTTTTGTTTTTGACTTTTCATCATCATTTATTACATAAGAATCACTCTATGATTTTACAAATATGATGTTTACATTATTTGCCATGTTTGCACATTTGCAAAAAAGAAATCTAGATCAAACCTTTCTTAAGAAGATATTGAATATGCATTTTACAACTTCATACTAATTTGCCATTCAAAAGGGTTTGGTTGCACGGCTTGTTTCTCGTCTCCCATCAATTTCTTTGTAATAATTTTGATTGACAATTCAATTTTTATTATTTTATTACATTTTAAATTTTCATATTCATTTATTATGTGTGTACACTTGTAGCGGTTTACAACTATAAAGTCAGATTTTACAACTTCATGTTGATTTATTACAAGTTGTACTATATTTTATATAACTTATTTTCACTTTTTTACAACGTTGTATTCATTTTCTACAATTTACACATCCACGTTCATGTTTAACAACTTAATGATGTTTTTACAACCCCATCCTTTTCATTTTTTATAAGTCCTTATAGATTTTATACTATAATCATTTTTACACCTTTGTCTCATACTTTTTACAACTTTGTCATCGTCTCCTATGCAAAGTTGTAAATAATAATGAGGGAGTTGTAAAACAGTAATAATGAACCTGTAAAAAACCAGCAAGAATTTGTAAAAAAAATAAACCCACATGCCTACCCCCACCTCACTCTTCCCTATCGCGGACCCCGTGAGAGACCCTTTTGCCTCTTTTCCGTACTCCTAAATTCTGCAAGTGAGAGAGGCATGCTACTGCAAGCACCACATTGACGAACTCATCCTCCTCTCCTCCTTTTATTCTTATATTGTGCTCTCCAAAAGAAAAACCCGATTTCAAGGAAAATATCGCATTGCTTTGGAACATGAAGAAGTTAAAGAAAATATCGCATTATTCTGGAACATGAAGAAGCTAATGATCGAGTACATGAGGGAGTGATGAGTCTCAGAGAAAACATTACTATTCTCTCTTTTTAACCTCAAAGAATAAGAACTTTATTGGAAATATTCAATAATTCCACATCTTTGTCAATAATCCTCTCCCATGTAATTAGCACTAACCCTAATTCATTATATATGATACTAACGTTTTCCTTTATTTTATTTTTTATTTAAAAACCCCTAAAAATAGTTTAATTAATGTATATATTTATTTTGACTTTAAAAGGAATTTAAAATACAAAGAAAATACAAAACCCTTAAAATAAGTATTTTTAATTACTTAAAAAAGCTTGCAAAAATTTTGCTTTTTATAGTTGACTTCTTTTGACCTTTTGGTCAACATAATACTTGCAGATCTTATCGAGATTTACAACTTTCATGTTTTGACTTTTTGTTGATTGGACTCCCTTCTATTTCTTTTTAATTTTTCTTTTATTTTTTGATTCGGAATATTCCGGTGCAGCCGTGTGGTGCTTTCTGAGCCACCCACATTGCCATACCCCCTTCAACCATCCACCGCTTCTTCTGGCCATTGGATCTACCTTCTCTTGCCTCCATCTCAACTGCCCACTTCCAGTTAATCCTCAACCCTTGGATATGTTGCCTAGATCTCATCTCCACCGCTCATTAGCGCCTAATTCTCAGCCGCCTAATCTGATCCTATCAAGCGACTTGATATATCCACATCACCCCTCATTTCACAGCCACTCGCGCCCATCTCCTAACCCTAGGATTAGATCGATCGATCTAATCCTAACCACTCCCTTGTGCTCACACCTGGACCATTGGATCACAAGATCCAACGATCCCTGCTTGTTGTCTTCCTCCAAGCTCCTCCTCCCCCTTCCATTACATTTGCAAACACATCACCCCCTTCCAATTCTAGCCATCGCTCCGAACCATCTCTCCTCATCATAACGCCCATCCCACGTAGCCCAAGGATCCATGATCTTCACATGTCCTTCAATATCTCCCTTCATCACTCCTGCTCCTTCATTTCATATGTTACATCTTCTCCACCACCACCACTATAACCGACCTCCTCCACCTACAAATAGCGAAGCTCCACCACCAATAGTCCCCATCCACCATTCACAAGGCTATGTCCCAACTTCCTCCGCCCTCCAGTGACAGCAGGGGGTGGTTGTCGAGGTGATAACGACTCCAACCCTCTAGGTGCAGTCCATAGCCAAGCTATGTAAGATCCACCTCTTCAAGGATTGCATGAGCTCCGAGGCCTGACTGACCTCGATGTTCGACGACCTCGAGCTTCAAATAGTCTCAGCCCAACCCCATTGTTCTCCCTCAATCCTCTAGGTATACATCCTTTCATTCTCCTATTTCGCCATCACATAAGACCAATGTCACCTACCACATATCATCCTTTCATGTCTCCTATTTTACCATCATCTAAGGCCAACATCACCGACCAAAGATCATCCTCTGAGATTCGCCCCATTTCCACAACCCTCGCCATCCCCTTCGTACACCTTCTCCCTTCTCCAGAACCCCTCCCCATCTCCTCCATTGACAAGGCATAGGAAGCACTAATCCCTTGCTCACGCACCTCCTTTGGACCCCCATTCCGTTCACGACCTCCTCACATAGCACGCCTCAACTATATTCTAATGCTTGCAAGTAAAGATACCTTCATTGGTTGGAACCAAGCAACCATCTTCGATTTCAAGATCCCCCTCTAGTAATTCATCATCGTCCACCTCCTATAGTTACCCTTGTAGCTTCGCCTCTTGTAAGCCATCTTCTTCATATTCCCACAAAGCTCTGGTGACCCTCGGTGAGCACAGAGGATGACGTAGGAGCTCTGGCAACCTCATCGGAGATCCAAACTCCCCACATGTCCTCTCAAAGGATGATGCATAGTCACTATTGGATGGTTCCCCCACGGCGGCCATCCAACAGCCTGGATGGAGCCACGTTGCACCGACCGACCTAGCAGGCCCGGAGACCCAAGCCACTCACCGAAGCTCCCTGGACATGCCACACATCATCCCAAAGCTGCACAACCACCAATCCTAGCCCCTCGTGTGCTCCACACGTGAGGGTGTAGGAAAATTACAGTGTAGACCCCAGGTTTCTCTAGAATTACATCTAGGTCCAGGCGCACATGTGTCACATGCGCGCTCGGACAAATTATATATAACCCCATCCAGATTTCATAAATCACAAACAATAACCCCTGCATAAGGAAAATTTACAAGGAGGCACTTCCGATTTTTTACAAATTACAAATAGGTAAATGTGATAATTTTCTATGATCTATAGTGTCCCTGCTTTTTTATTTAAATGACATTAATCACCCTTATTTCTCAATTTGACTCTAAAATCGGTCCATATTTTATTGCTCATTATTTAATAAGGGCTTATTATACATGTGAATAATTGTTTGTGCGACATAACATTTTTTGCATCTGCATCTCTTTTAATCGCATTTTAAAACCAGACAAAAATACATGCATCAAAATATTCTATCTGTGCATATCACTTGATCTCTGCATTATTTTTTTTTGCATGACATATTTCCATATCATTCTACATTGTGCATTTAAATTTGCATACGAAGACCTGCCTTTAGAACTTAATCACTCAAGAATTAATCGATATTTTTTTATGAATAGACTAGGAGGATCGTGTCCTTGTGTTCGAGCTTGGTACACTTACCAAGTAAATTAATTGCCACATATTCAAAGTTGTGGCCTTTGTTGAATCAAAATCTGTCTCCTGTACTACAATAATAGGACATTATTGAAGAGGCATTTTTCACGTTCATCAAATGGCATCGTTACCAAGGATACAACTCTTCCTATTTATTTATTGAATTTTATTGCATTATTTTTATGCGATTATTTTCTAAAATTAAAGTCTTCACGTTGTTTTTGTTCTTGCATCATTTTTGATTTAATTTCTTTTTTATTTCTATTCTTCTAATTCTTTCGTATAGCACACACCCCATTCATCGGTGTTATACTTAGGATATGCTTCATATTAAGTATAGGGGGATGAGTTCATCCATATAATTCTTTATTCTTTTTCTCTCGCTTGTCCCTCACGTTTTTGACATTCTGTTTATACTTAGGGATATTTTACCCTAAGGGGAACAAGACATGCCCATAAGCTCATAAATTATGATCTGCGATCATCCCCATTTTGTATACAGTCTTTTATACTTAGGATTAGTTGACCCTAAATATAGAGGGTGATGAATCTCCACTTCATCACCTTTATTCTTTCATTTTGGCCTTGAATCCCTATATAAATGCAAGTATATAGCATTAATTTGTAAAAAATAACATTAAATTATTGATCTATAAACACTATATAAAGTACTGTATTTAGTATCAGAATAAACTAATAAAGGAACTAAAAGAGAAATAATGAAGTTTCAAAGACACTGAGTGACCATAGACCCTGAGACTCAATCATCATGATGACTTGGTCAACAAGGAATAAAGTAAGAGTAAATAGGGTAGCCAATTGTATAGAAAACAAAACTAAAAAATCATAATTTAATAGTCCAATTATTGAATTTTAGGTCCTATTTTATTCTCTATTATTTCTACCTCAATTTATAAAACCATTAACATGATTATTATACATACAAATACAAAATTGATTTCATTCAAAATAATGCACAGTATGCCCATGACATACAGAATAAAAAGATGTAAAGAAAATTTCCCAAACTTGTATCTTCTCCATACATATCCAAAATTGACCGTACTCACCTCTATTATTCATAGCATTAAATTATTTATTTAATGAATCTGGTTCATTTAATTTGGATTTAAGATGCAAAAGTTAGCCTTTGGGCCCTCATTGTGTAATATACCCATATCTAATATTCAATATATATTTATTATTTATATTTTAACATTATTGTATTTTTATACATTTCTAAATATTATTCAAAACAAATGCAAATAGTAAAAATTAAATTAAACCATGAAAAAATCATTAAAATCAATAATTTACTTTAATGTATAGGTAAACTATACCTATAGTGTACCAATATAATATATATACTTATTTATCTATGTAAATAAGTAAATTAAAAAATTACAATAAAAATATGTAATTAAATAAGTTATGAATATATAAAGTATACTAATAAAAAATAAAATATAAATTACAAAATAAAAATAACATATATCATATATAGGTATTTAAACCTATAATTATACATTTAAAAATTAATACCTCATAAATCAACTTGTCAAAATAAAAAAATGATAATAAAAATCCACATGAAATGAGAAATATTTTTTATGTTTTGACAACAAATAATAAAATTATTTTTTATTCAATATATTAAATGTTTTTCCTTCTTAATTTTTGTAGGTGGTCCACTTGGACTAACCATCTTCCTTTGTACGTTGACCCCCGGTCAATAGTACGATCTTCCCCTACGCCTCTTGTCAGAACCTTTGACATACCATCTTCTCCATGTTTTCACGCTTCATCCATGCCACCCCAGTCCTTGAGTCCTTAACCATTTTCCCCCATGTTTCCCTACATCTCACTATGACTTTAGATCCCATGTACTTTCATGGCATTGCCCTTGATCCCGCAATCTTTCGAGACCTCTCATATGTGCATAAATAAGCTTACAGATCTTCCCTTCTCTTTTTGTTTGTCATTCCTGGACTGTAACACCAAGAAGATCCACATGGGTTGAGTGCGTGGAGACAAAAAATGCTCCTTGGCCTTGTTGGCGAGGACAAGGGCTTGGAGAGGTCGATCCCATGGCCAGAGATTACCATTGCTACCATGTCTCTACTCCTTGTCCCCCAAGAGAAGTTCGAGTTGTTTTATTTCTTTCGTATGTAATTTTACTTTACGTCTTTCAGTTCTCGCATTTCAATTCACGTACTACTATCATTCATAATGTTATTTTCAAAATTAAGATATGTTAGAGCTTTAGATATCCGACCACCTTCACTTCTTCTTTGTTCGCATCTTCACCTCCACCTACCTCCCATTCACCATGATTCTCTTCATATTAGGAGATCGACACTCCTTCCTCGGCCGTCAATCAGAGCTCACCATAATGCCTCCATTTTAGTCTATTTTGCACAGTAACGGCCTAGGGACCTCTGCATGTTCTTGTTCGGTCTAACGTTGCAGGTCTCTAGAGGAGACTGCCTCAACTGAGGCTAATCATGCCCAAGAACTCAGTCCTCAAGTGCCTGAACTACATTAAGATTCCAGGACACCATCTAAGGGTCATGTATCTTCTTGAAGACACCAAGCACATTGGATCAATCATAGGAATACATATACCACTCCAACAGCAAGGGAGGAGCCTTGGTGTGTGAGGATTTGACGAATGAGGGAAGACACCTTTGGTGCTATTACCTGTTCTTGGGGATGATGCCATCATTGTACGATGGTGCCCTCACCAAGTTTGCACAATAGTCGTTGGATGGAGCCCCTCCAGCACCATCATATGTGGAATCAGATATGATCTTATACATCCAACCATGAAGCGTTATGGTGGGATCTCCACTATCCTATGCACATCAGTGATGAATCTGTGATTCATCACTCTAAAAGTTGAAAATAGAGTTTTGTTCCCGAGTAATTAGACGCATATTTTCACTTATCTTGCATAATTAGCATTCATGCATGCATTGATAACATTTACATTTTAGCACTCATATTTGCATAAAATAAGAAGCTAATTTCACTTGTAAATATTCACCTGTATATTAGATAAATACCTTATTTGTATATATTTTATACTAACTCCCAATCTAATAAAACCAACTCTATTATGTATATATGACTAACACTAATTAAAAAAATATCAAAAAAATACTAACTTGTAAAATTGACCAACAAATCCTCAATCCAAGATCGAAATTAGGAGACTTAAAATGCACATATCTCTCTCATACATTGTCTGAATTAGGTTTACTCACTGTTAAAGTAATATACATTCAGAGACCTTCGAAACAAGACCAATTTCACTAAAATCGGAGCTCCTATGCAAAACTTGGGTTTTGGGCCCCTTTTGTACATTGTACATAATGACCGTTTTACCCCTGTATTTTCTCATTTTATTTTCTTCATTATTAAAAATCCAAAAAAATTAGATTAAATTGTAAATATTCTCCTCATATTTTCTCTATTTTTATTTTGATTTTTCTCTTATTGAAAAATGATAAAAAAATCACAAAAGATAAAATGCGGTATTTTATATCTATAAGGTACCACCCAAAAATACATTATGTATAGATGATTTCCTTTGATTTTTTGGCCCTTCACGAAAGTTGTAGATCTCGTCGAGACAAGCAACTTTCGTGTTGACCACTTTTTGATTTAATCCCTTTTGTTTTTTTTATTTTCATTACATTTAATTTTTGAATTTTTTAGGAGCGACATGTGGCAACTCCTGGAGCCGCCATGTGTCACCCCATTTTTTATTATTTTATTAATTTCGGATTTATCTTATTATTTTTGGATTTATTATTTATTATTTTACTATTGCTATTTCAACTATTTTTAGTAGCCTATTATATTATTATATTATTATATTTATTTTATCCCCTTTTACCTCTTCTCCCTTACTTTTCTTCCACTCCAAGGTAATAACTCCCCACTACCCCACTCTCTCCATCCTTCTCCAACCTCCTCCTCCTCCTCTTTATATTTTCTTCCACTCCTCCCTTCATCTTCATCCGCCACCCCTGAGAGATCCCCCGAGTTCGGAGCGTCCGATTGGTGATAGAGATTGCACGAATCCTTGAGCGAAGACGGTCTTCTTCTCCGGCGAGATCCTCGGCGCCACCGCCGTGTCGCAGCCACTCCTCCGAGTTGCGGCTTGAGCTCAGGGACTTACCGCCCCTTCGAGCGACGACCTGGACCTCGACCTCGAGCTCCAAACCCCAGGTAATTCCCTCCATCTTTGGTTTATCTTTGTTTTGATTTGTCTTCACTTTTCTCGCATTTGATTACACCTCCATTGTCATCTTCTCGACTCGCTTTCATCTCTCCGAGCTCCGCGACGGAGCTCTCATCCTCGCGCCATATTTTGCACCCTCCGACGACGTACTTCGCCCTCCATCAGCTCCAGCTCCGCCACCTGACCGGAGCACCATCGCCGAGCACCCTTTCACTCCGATTAGGCCTCGCCACTCCACCCTCACATCTCCACGCAGCACGTACGAGCTTCGGCTACTCTTCTAACACCTGCAGGTACCATCCCGTGCATTGGCTGGAACTTCACCGGAGTCACCCTCGAGCTTAATCGACAACGACCTCCGACGAGTCTCTCTCTTTCCTGAGACCACCTGGACCTTCGCCGGACCGCCGCACGTCTTCTGGGATACCTCCGACCCTCCGGAGAGCCTCACCAACGCAAGGAGGACCATGCAGAGCTAAGGCCTCGTCACCGGAGCCCCGCCATCTCCTCCGCGGGCGACGGAGGACCATTGAGGGAGAAGCCCCAGATACCGTTCGATCATCTCGATCGAACGGTCGACTTCACGCCACGTCGCCATCCACCCGGAGCTGCAAGCCGTCGTGGATCAGTTGTGATCCTACGGACCTCAGCGAGCCACGTATCCATCCACTAGAGCCGCCCATCACCGTTGGATCCATCCAGATCCAGCGGTCAGCATTCAACCACGTCGCCTCCTCCTTCGGTTCTCAGGCGCCGTTGGATCTATCCAGATCTGATGGCCTCTGATCTCGCCACGCGTCATCACAGCCATCCTTTGGATCGATCTTGATCCAGAGGCCCGTAGCCAGCCACGTCGACTAGGTCTGAGCCTCTTCCCCAACCCTAGGCTCGGACCATCCGAGGCTACTCCGATCCTACTTCGGACCATCCGAGGCTACTCCGAGCCAAGCCCCGAGCCTCTGAAGCCGCCCGAGCCTAGGCCCCCACGTGAGGAGCACGTGCGGCCTGGGTATTTTGCACAGAGGTCCTGGGAATTTTTTAAAATTGCAAAAAGGTCCCTGTGAAGCAGACCACACGTGAGGAGCACGTGTCTAGTGGAGAAATTGCATTGATACCCCTAGCATTATAGGTAATTGCATTTAAGTCCATATCAGCATGTTTCTTTTTATGTAATTTTATTTTTTGTATTGCAAGTACACCCTTGTCTTTACACGCATCCCTAGTTGTCATTTTGCATCATTTTGAAATTCTAAAAATTGCATGTTGTTGAGTAACTTGTCCTCTATCTATTGTGCCACTTGTCACATTTTTGTAATTACAATAGATTTTTAAATTAATTAATTGGTTGATTTGTATGATAGTTTGCCCAGTTGGACCTATTAATTGATACTTAATTTTCTGTGACTCCAAAAATTTTCAAAAAATCACAGTAGCTCTAGGATAGTTAACTCAACCTTGCATAAAAATTTCATTTCATTTGCACACATATCGAGGCCTAAATAAAGTAATTGGTGATTTCCTTAGTTTAATTTTAAGAGGTTCATTTCACACTAAAATTAAGGTCTGTTAATTTTTCTAGATTCCTTGTCATTAGATCTATCTAGGATAATTATTGTTCTTGAAAAAATTATGATTTGATATTTCTTAAAATTAAATTAGTGAAAATCACCCTGCCTACATTTTAAATTCACAGTAAATTCATTTAGTGTCGAAAAATTCCAAAAAAATTAAGGTAGCTTTATTTCACCATATTTCATCATCTGACCAATTGTCATAATTTTTGGACTTCATTTGTATCTTAAACCGATTTAACTTTAAATTGGCCTGACTTTTGCATGTGTCCTGCATAAAAAAATAGAAAAAGACCAAAAATATATTCCCCGAAAATCTCACACTTGGATTTTGCTAAAATTTGACCTAAGGAGACTGATGCCTCCCTGAGTTCGACCTTGGACTTTACCAAGTAAAAAATCTGTTGCTTGAAATTAACTCGAATCTAATTAAAGTGGTTTTTGATTAGCCCTCTCGTTATCCAACTACAACGAACATAATCAATTAATTTGGACTTTAATCCGACCAGATTAACAAGGGTAGCGGGAGTGCTTCTCAAAATGGCGCTGCTGCCGGGGAACGCGGCTTTGGTTAATTTGTAGTTATTTCTGATTGTTTGATTTTCTATCCCCGGGTAGTCTGACCCCCGATTTTTCTTGTGAATATTTCTCTGTCTTTTAAATTTTGCATTGTTTTCGAGTCGTTCTCTCTCCGACCTCGAAATTATTTTTGTGCGAGGAACGCGAGGAGTCGAAGACGCTTCGAGGAATCGACATTTTAACTCTTTGAGTGATTTGAGAGAACTTGTACTGTTAATTTTTTTCCACAATTTTTTCGCATCATTTCCAGCGGTTCCCGTTTGGGTTCTCACGTGTGTAAAAATAGTGGAACTGTGTCCCCGTGTGCTGTGGTTTGAATTGTAATTTAGGCTTGCACTAGTGGCTCCTCGAGCCACTTTAGGAATTGCTTGTGCTTGTAATCTTTAGGACCACACATACACTTAAAAGACGTACCTAGACCGCTGATCTAGTCAAATCAACCTGTTCTTCACTTGCTAATAGAACTGCCTGTCTAGGAGCGGATTTTGTCATCTGCATTTGCAAGTAGTGTAAAATTTTCAATACTGTTTTGCATCTTGCATACAAGCGAAGGGATCACTGTATGTCTTCTTAACTCAGCATATGCATCATTGTTTTTCGTGCATCAGCTTTTCTCGATTTCCCCCTCTGTTTTTCATACTTAAATTAAACGGAAATTGGGACTGGACGATAGACGTGCTGTGTGGTTGGATTAAAAAGTGAGAACTTAACTTAAAATCGGGACTGCTAACATTATTGACCAAAAAAATCAATAAAATTGAAAAAAAAAACTGTTTGCGGGAGACTAATCCCCGACCTTGTTTTCAGGCTGAGTGAGGGTACTTGAGTGTGTGTGAACAACTTAAGGCAGAGCTCAAATCCCCGCCTTCCATATCACGGGCCAACTGATCCTAGCAAATATCACGAGTTGGATATTTTTAGATTCATTGACCAGTACCAAGTAGCCTCCGCATGTTCTCGGGTAGTCAGGGCGAACCAGCGGTACTTCACGACAAGGCCTAGCTTTGTCAGCCTCCGCCTGCTTGCAGGTAGATAGGGTCACGGTCTTTGAGTCCCCAACTCCGGATAGGAGCGAAGAAAGGAAGGACTGACGGTATCTTAGGCGGCAGGTTAAACAGGGAAGACGCATCGGGCTCTGAGCCTACTTCCCTATTGGTCGCGTAACTCCTTGCTATCTTGCTTGAAAAATCACACTTAAAATTAACAAGATTACTTGGACTCGGTTTCGGGTCCTTCACCGTGTTGATTGTGAATTCAGGGCTTGCTCTTGCGTTTGTCTTTGTGTCTGTCCGTGTGTGTTATCCTGTGTAACTGCGTATTTTCTACCTCATTCTACTTACATATCCTCTTCAAGATGTCGAGATATTGGTCCCCATACCCTGTGACCTCTGGTCATTCCTCCTTGACCATATACCGTTCATCTTCACCTTCTCCTTCTTCCATGTATCCTCTGCCATCCACGGGAGACCCTTACCCGTGGTCGGTCCCTCCTCAACCCGATTATGAAGTCAGAACTTCGATCGATTTCTCCACTTCTTCGCATTTCTCACCTACTCCATATTCTAACACTCTGGATCCACTTCCACCTTGGGCTGACTGTCCTTACTCTCGAGAGCTTGCAGGAATCAAAGACTCGAACTGAAGAAAAAGCCACTGCTGAGAAAGATGATTGGCAAAATTATATGCCCCCACTTACTTCACCCCAAGTAGGGACCATACCACAACTCACATATATACATCCCGACTTGAACTTAGGGCATAACATGGTCGATCGAACAACCCGAATAGAGAGGTCTGTACATCATGATTTCCCAGACTTGATTGACTTTAGTGATCAAGCTTCCATTAATCAGCCTTCATTTGGAGAGCCTATGCATTCACAAGATTGGACTCATGAGCTAGACTTATCAGTCCCCGTTTCATCATATGAGGCTTCGACCAATATTTGCCATCTAGATGGTCCATACTCGACCCAGCATTACATGCCAGATTCTAGGTATGTTGAGTATGAGCACCCAAAGTCTCAGTAGTACCCTCCACTTGAGTATAACTCTCCCATGAACTGTCATGAGAATTTTGTGGAGGATGACATCTCTAGACTTATTAAGAAAAATGAATCATTTGGTAACGAGTTGAGAGATGTCATGGGAATATTACACTCAATTTCTGCCAGCCTGGGTATAAAAGTGAGAAAAGCCATGAGTATTTTTGAGGTTGAAAACAAAGCAAACATCAGGGAACCCACACCGTCTGTACAGCTGGAGTCCATTCTATCTCCCTCTTTTACTAACCACTTGCCTTCCAATCAGAGTCTGATCATTAATCCACAAAACACCAAAAAATTGAAAAATAAAAAATACACATAAAAATTGGAAATGATAATGATTTAAAAAAATTAGATTCCACCCTAAGGGAAGCACTTGATGAGGAACTGATCTTTAAACTTCCCTTAATAAAGGCCATAGATCACTTCCCCGACTTCAAGAGATTTTTAAAGAGTAAATTGATGCCCAAGAGGTCGGGTATTTAGAGAACAAGGACTGAAAGACACATAGTGTCTATGGCCACATCCTTGGTGATGGGTAGAAAGACCAAGAGCCGCAGAGTGAAGCGGTTGCCCCGAGTTGAGTGTGAAATCAAAGACACTATCTTCACCCATGCAAGAATCGATGATGACTTACCGATAAATATCCTCCCGACCTCTGTGTTTGACAAGCTCAAACTCAGGCCAATCAGAAAGTCGAGAGAGATCGTTTAGCTGGCTGATCGATCCATCAAACAGGCGAGAGGAAACATTTCAGTCATCATTACTTTCCAAGGTGCTCTACTCCAGGTGGACTTCACGATCATTGACATCGAGCACCGAGGAGAGTTTACCCAGTCTCCGATTATTTTCGGGAAGCCGTTCTTAGCCTCAGCTAAAGCCACTAAAGCTTACGAGACTCGGGAGATCGATTTTTCAGCATTGGGAGCACTCCGACCTCACCCATTCTTTGATACACTTTACTCTAAGGTGACCCGCACATCCGTTGACAGTCGTGACCATCAAGAGGTAAATGCGTTCCACCTGAGAGACCGACTAACCGGACGACCGTTGGTTCTAAGACTCCCCACACCTCCACTTCATCAACTGCTTGCACCACCACTGTGACAGCTTCTAAGGAGGACTCACGACCAGAAGCTATCATTAAGTCGGACATGACATTTGTTGATTGTCTTGACCATTTTGATGATCCGACACAAGAGCCCAATAATGCCAAGCTGACTGAGACCACTAGCACCTTCCCGAGCCGTGTGCTGACCCTTGAGGAATATTACAATCTTTATGGTGACTCGTTTGATGAGGAACCGATGGTCAGCACTACACCATGTCCCGGATCTTCAAAGAAAACAACCAATACTAAATTGACCCCACATAAAAACACGGTTGCTCCCTCTTCTAGTCGGACATCTAGTGAGAGGAAGTCGAGAATTAATTCCTCGAGGTGTTCCCCCGAACCTCTCAAGGCGCGTCGCTCTCATCTCCCTCTCATTGATCCAGGTTCTAGAAAACCGACTAAGAAAGTTTCCTTCAACACACCAGAGAAGGAATTTTCTGAGGAGTCCTCATCTGGTCCGGACAAGGTGATTTATATGAGTGAGCTCAGTTCGGTTGTTCTCAAGCCATATCTAAGCAAGCAGCCGTGTGTCGACCCTCGTTGGACGATCCCTACACTTAACTATTATTCATCTGAGGACGATTCCGACAGCGACACATATGTATATTATCCACCTCCTCGCGTCCGCAAGAAGGTTCGTCACAAACCTTCTTAATCCTTGTATATTCTCATTCTTTCTTGTATATATTTTCTCTCCCTCCCTTCCCAGTGATTCGAATCACTCACCCCGGTTCCATATCGTTTCAGTTTATAACCATACTTAGGATGACCTATTCCTAAGTATAGGGGGGAGAGTGAGCCGCATCTATTCACTGTACATCCTCCAGATCACATCGGTCCTCATACTCACTCATGTCTTATACTTAGGCTGACCACAACCTAAGTATAGAGGGGACCGATGCTCGCCATGTATATATTCATCCCTTTCATCTCTTGCCCTCATCCGCCCCATTTTTTATCTTCTTCTACACTTAGGCTGCCAGAGCCTAAGTATAGGGGGGCGTAACGACTTCTATACATTTTGTACTTTTAGCTCTCCTACGCTTAGCCCGAGCTATGTCTTTTTAGTTGCTTTTCGTGCTCTGATTACATAGCACACGCTAAGTATAGGGGGGCGTGTATATATTACATATATACTTTAACCATAGCTCGTACTTTCACGTATTTTCGCGTATTTTTGTATATATTATGCAATAAGTACGGGGTGGGTGAAAATCGAAAAAAAATTGTATAATATGTATAATACGTATAATTTTTGTAAAAAAATAATAAGGTTGTAGAATTCTTGTAAATAATACTCTTGTAAGATTTGTTGTAAAATAGGATGTATACCAAAAAAACTTGTATACTATTATAAAATAAAAAACTTGTTGTAAGTAATACAAATTGTTGTATACTTATAAAAAATGTGTTGAAAATAAGGCTTCTTATTTACTCTTGCATATCATCTCTGCATCTGAAAAGAAAAATATTCTTGCATTTCATATTCATAGCATGTCATCTGCACCTCTCATCTGCATATCTTGCATATGCAAAGTGAAAAGTTAGTGGGTTCTGAACCAAGTTATGAGTAGATATTGAGGACGGACTGGATTTGACCTTAATCCACCTAATTTCAGAGGAACCTCATAGGAACTGGAGTTAAGATTTCTCAGGTCAAGTGACTTAATTCATTGATATCGCAAGTCTATGTTCACATGTCATCTTGATTAGTCTAAGTAGAATATCTCGTGCACACGCATGATTCTTTTAGACAGTGACCTAACTTGGACAAAGCACAATGCACGTAGCTCTTCATTGATGAGGTGTTGAGGAAGTAGAATCCTTTATCTTGGAGTAGTACACGGGTGGAAACATCCGTCCTCCTCTAGGGAGGGTAGTGCATCTCAACCTAGTCTGGTGGTGTTGAAGTCTAAGGACAGGACGCTATGGGTTGCAATAATGCTTCAAAAGAGGGATAGTCTACTGGCTCAAGAGGAAAAACTTCTGATGTACATGCTGCACCTTGTATATAGTTCCAAAAAAAGAGAAAAAAAGAAAAAAATGCAAGAACTCCAAAAAAATAGACAGGACAAAAAAATATTGCCTCTCGGAGTATGTATATTAGCAAGAAGTCTGCAGCTGGATGACTTGTCTACACTGGTCAGGCATCCCGGGATAGGTAGCTACACTGGCTATCGTCCATTCTTTTCTCCACCCCCTCCTCTTGAGTTGGTCGCACTTGAACTTAGAAGAGAATACCCCGCTCCTAGAGGAAAGAGTTACTGGACCGGGTAATTAGAGTTACCTTGTTAGAGGAGGCTGATTCTGAGCCATTTCTGATGTGGAGAGTTACATTTCACTTACACAGTACAAGTAAGAATCATAGTCATCAGAAATTTGCGTTTGAGGATTTGTTCTGACCTGACTGTTGAGGCGTCTTGAATAGAAGGCTTGTGGAACTTGAAGTCTGTTAGGTCTTAAGTTCAGATCCCAATAAGGTTCTACCACACAATTAATCCAAAGGTCGAGTCAAGCTCTATTTCAACTTTTGTTCATGACCTTGGTATGGAAGCCAATCTCATTTCACTTCTGCATTTCATTTTAGTTGCTCGGGGACGAGCAAAGTTTAAGTATAAGGGGTTGATGAATCTGTGTGATTCATCACTCTAAAAGTTGAAAATAGATTTTGTTCCCGAGTAATTAGAATGCATATTTTCACTTATATTGCATAATTAGCATTCATGCATGCATTGATACCATTTACATTTTAGCACTCTATTTTGCATAAAATAAGAAGCCAATTTCACTTGTAAATATTCACCTCTATATTAGATAAAATACCTTATTTGTATATATTTTATACTAACTCCCAAATCTAATAAAACCAAACTCTAATTGTGTATATATGACTAACACTAATTAAAGAAAAATATCAAAAAAATACTAACTTGTAAAATTGACCAATAAATCCTCAATCCAAGGATTGAATTAGGAGCCTTAAAATGCACATATCTCTCTCATACAGTGTCCGAATTAGGTCTACTCACTTTTAAAAGTAATATACATTCAGAGACCTTCGAAACAAGACTAATTTCACTAAAATCGGAGCTCGTATGCAAAACTTGAGTTTTGGGGCCCCTTTTGTACATTGTACAAAATGACCGTTTTACCCCTGTATTTCTCATTTTATTTTCTTCATTGTTAAAAATACAAAAAAATAAATTAAGTTGTAAATATTCTCCTCATATTTTCTCTATTTTTATTTTGATTTTTCTCTTATTGAAAAATGATAAAAAAAATCACAAAAGATAAAATGCGGTATTTTATATCTATAAGCTACCACCCAAAAATAATTTTGTATAGATGATTTCCTTTGATTTTTCGGCCCTTCATGATAGTTGTAGATCTCGTCGAGACGAGCAACTTTCGTGTCGACCACTTTTTGATTTAATCCCTTTTGTTATTTCTTTTCGGTTTCTTTACATTTAATTTTTGAATTTTTTAGGAGCAACACATGGCTGCTCCTGGAGCCGCCCATGTGTCACCCCCATTTTTTTATTATTTTATTAATTCGGATTTATCTTATTATTTTCGGATTTATTATTTATTATTATTTTACTATTGATATTTTAATTATTTTCAGTAGCCTATTATATTATTATATTATTTTATTTATTTTATCCCCTTTTACCTCTTCTCCCCTACTTTTCTTCCACTCCAAGTTAATTACTCCCCACTACCCCACTTCTCCTCACCTTCTCCAACCTCCTCCCTCCTCCTCTTTATATTCTCTTCCACTCCTCCCTTCATCTTCATCCGCCACCCCTGAGAGATCCCCCGAGGCTCGGAGCGTCCGATTGGTGACAGAGATTGCACGAATCCTTGAGCGAAGACGGTCTTCTTCTCCGACGAGATCCTCGGCGCCACCGCCATGTCGCAGCCACTCCTCCGAGTCGCTGCTTGAGCTCAGGGACGTACCGCCCCTTCGAGCGAGACGGACCCCTCGACCTCGACCTCCAAACCCCAGGTAATTCCTTCCATCTCCGTTTGATCTTTGTTTTGATTTGTCTTCACTTTTCTCGCATTTGATTACACCTCCACCGTCATCTTCTCGACTCGCTTTCATCTCTCCGAGCTCCGCGGACGGAGCTCTCATCCTCGCGCCCACACTTTGCACCCTCCGACGACGTACTTTGCCCTCCATCAGCTCTAGCTCCGCCACCTGGCCGGAGCACCATCGCCGAGCACCCTTTCACTCCGATTAACCTCGCCACTCCACCCTCACATCTCCACGCAGAACGCACGAGTTTCATCTACTCTTCTAAACCTGCAGGTACCATCCCGTGCATTGGCCGGAACTTCACCGGAGTCCACCCTCGAGCTTCATCGACAGCGACCCTCCGACGAGTCTCTCTCCTTCCTGAGACCACCTGGACCTTCGCCCGGACCGCCGCACGTCTTCTGGGATACCTCCGACCCTCCGGAGAGCCTCACCAACACAAGGAGGACCTGGCGGAGCTAAGGCCTCATCGTCGGAGCCCCGCCATCTCCTCCGCAGGCGGCGGAGGACCATTGAGGGAGAAGCCCCAGCTACCGTTCGATCATCTCGATCGAACGGTCGACTTCACGCCACGTCGCCACCCGCCTAGAGCTGCAAGCCGCCGTTGGATTAGTTGTGATCCTACCGACCTCAGCGAACCACGTGTCCATCCACTGGAGCCCCGCCCATCACCGTTGGATCCATCCAGATCCAGCGGTCAGCATTCAGCCACGTCGCCTCCTCCTTCGGTTCTCAGGCGCCGTTGGATCTATCTAGATCTGACGGCCTCTGATCTCGCCTGCATCATCACCGCCATCCTTTGGATCGATCTCGATCCAGAGGCCCGCAGCCAGCCACGTCGACTTGGTCCGAGCCTCTTCCCAACCTAGTCTCGGACCATCCGAGGCTACTCCGAGCCTACTTCGGACCATCCGAGGCTACTCCGAGCCAAGCCCCGAGCCTCCGAAGCCGCCCGAGCCTAGGCCCCCACGTGAGGAGCACGTGCGGCCCTGGGTATTTTGTACAGAGGTCCTGGGAGTTTTTTAAATATGCAAAAAGGTCCCCTGTGAAGCAGACCACACGTGAGGAGCACGTGTCCAATGGAGAAATTGCATTGATACCCCCAGCATTATAGGTAATTTCTGTAATTGCAAGTACACCCTTGTCTTTGCACGCCATCCCTAGTTGTCATTTTGCATCATTTTGAAATTCTAAAAAATGCATGTTGTTGAGTAACTTGTCCTCTATCTATTGTGCCACTTGTCACATTTTTGTAATTGCAGTAGATTTTTAAATTAATTAATTGGTTGATTTGTGTTATAGTTTGCCCAGTTGGACCTATTAATTGATACTTAATTTTCTGTACTCCAAAAATTCTCAAACAATCACAGTAGCTCTAGGATAGTTAACTCAACCTTGCATAAAAAATTCATGTCATTTGCACACATATCGAGGCCTAAATAAAGTAATTGGTGATTTCCTTAGTTTAATTTTAAGAGGTTCATTTCACACTAAAGGTAAGGTCTGTTAATTTTCCTAGATTCCTTATTTTAGATCTATCAAGTATAATTTTTGTTCCTGAAAAATTATGATTTGATATTTTTCAAAATTAAATTAGTGAAAATCACTCTGCCTGCATTTTAAATTCACAATAAATCATTTAGTGTCGAAAGATTCCAAAAAAATTAGGGTAGCTTAATTTCACCATATTTCATCATCTGACCAATTTTCATAATTTTTTGGACTTCATTTGATATCTTAAACTGATTTAACTTCAATTGGCCTGATTTTTGCATGTGTCCTGCATAAAAAATAGAAAAAGACCAAAAATATATTCCCCGAAAATCTCACACTTGGATTTTGCTAAAATTTGACCTAAGGAGACAGATGCCTCCCTTAGTTCGACCTTGGACTTCACCAAGTAAAAAATCTGCTGCTTGAAATTAACTCGAATCTAATTAAAGTGGTTTTTGATTAGCCCTCTCTTTTCCGACTGCAACGAACATAATCAATTAATTTGGACATTAATCTGACCGGATTAACAAGGGTAGGGGGAGCACTTTTCAATCAGTGACCGATCTTCAACCGTTGGATCATGGAGAATAATGGGAAAATTGTATTAGAAACCCTTATCTTTTCTTCTCTTATTTTTCAGTCCTATAAGCAATATTTGTTGTGTAAATATTATTGTAATAATTTCAAAAGAGACCACGAGGTTACTGTATATTGCAAATAGGTCTAGTGCCAGCTCACGTGGTTGTCCACATGAGGGGAGAAAATTACAGTGAACCTCGCCCAAGTTTATTAGTTTTCTAGTATTTAAAAGTTTTAATTAAGTGTTAAAACTTTGGGTATTTTCATATACTTCCTCGAACTTTATTTTTATTTCAAATATACGACTACTAGGAATGTACAATTTTTCGTTGTATTTTTATTTTTATTAAATAGCTTGTGACCCTCATTTATTTTTGAAAAAAATACTGTGAATGCCTTAAAAATTGCTCAGCCGTACTTATTTTTATTTTGCATTTACACACATTTTTCTTATTATAAAATCCATGTAGGAGCTATTTATTACCTATTAGCTATAAAATAATTTTTTTAAAAACCTTATTCAAAAATTCCAAAAAAAGTATAATATATATTACTATAAAATACACTCCAAATCAAAATAACATTAAATATAAAACCAAACACCAAAAATTGAAAAAACCTCATAACCCTATAAAAATTTACAAAAATTCTATAAATTCAAAAGAAGTTTTCTATTATTATTTTTCTTTATAAAATATAGTATATATTAAAATTAATTTTATGAATTTTTGAAACTTACTGTCTATTTTAAAATTCCAAAAAAAATTTTGTCTATTATATATTCCATGTTTTGACATTTTAATCAATTAAAATATACAAAAAAAGCAAAAATTATTAAAAACTCATAAAAATACAGAAAAGTTAGAAATACATGAAAAATATTTTATTTTATAATTTTTTAGTATATATATATATTTATCATATTTATATTTATATGTAATATATAAGATATACTTAATATTACTTATATAATATTATAATAATTATTTATAAAAAACTAAATATGTACTAAAACCTTAAATAAATAAAAAAGGATTGTACTTAATTGTTATTTCCTATGTTTTTATATATTTAAATATATATCATATATATATTTATATTATATCTATTATTATACATATATATATATACACACATATATATATAATTATATCTTAAAAAGAAAAGGAAACTAAAAATCATACAAATAGAAAAATAAAATTACAAGTTATAACTTTAAAATAAAAAATAAAAAATCCATAAAAATTAAATAATATTTAAAAAGCACAAAAATTAAATCAGCCAAAAAGTACAAAAATATTTTTTGTTTAATTATTAGGCAAGAAATACTCATATCCTCGTATTTTCTCTATGTGGTTCGACACTCTATACTTATTCACTATACACATATGTTGTAGAGTTAAAATAAAAATAAAATTTTGACTCACACATTTGTATTGATTATTCATAAATTGTGACTTGATTGCTAATTTTACTTGGTCGTTCACATTCTGAGTACCATGAGACTGAGAGTGGCCGATACAACTGTGTTTAAACCCTACTTGTCGTGCACCACATGCTCTCTGAGAGCGAACATTTAGGAACCCCTTCTCAACCAAGTTATCAAAATGACACCGTTAAGAGGAGCAGCGGATAGGATATGACACTTGTAAATATAGTTTGCATTATTTTCAATCTTTTATTTCTTTTTTTCAGTAAATTGTTTATATGTTTCTGGACAACTCTTTTATTGATTTTTTTGTGTGGGATCGCGTGGTGAAGGCGACTTCTTAGGAAGTCGGTGCACCCAAGCTGCGTGGAGATCAACCTCTTCTTTCAGGATAATTAGAGGGAGCAAAGAAGAGAGAGAGAGTGAGGAGGAGAGTTTTAGTATATATTTCTTCTTTTATTTTTTGTGAGAGAGATCATTTTTAATTTGCATAAATAATTATAATAATACATGTACTCTAGACATTTTTGGATACTTGACACTTTTTCGAGGTCCATTGCTAAGTTGATTGTGTACCTAAAGGCCTCAATCGGGTTTTCTCGTGTTTTCCTTGCATTCTCACTTTTATATTTCACTATTTTCTACTTATTTTCTTTGTTTTTCGCATTTTGAGTTTTCCTCCTTTATTTTATTTGTTTTATGTGAATGAACCCTTAGAATTAGTATTGCTTGCTCAATTAATTTGGGTCCAAACCCCTAATGAAATCATGTGTACATAGTCTCTATTATGTTTAGACTTGGATCAAATCGAATTGTTCATTGCACAGATCTAAAACCAAGTGTCGCAAGAGTTCTCTATACAATTCGAATAGGATCTGTTGCGGCAGACACTGATGAGCCTACAAGACCAGACTCTTAGGGTTTCTTGTTCGAGTAGTAAACATATAGTTCTTCACAATAATATCAGTTCTGATGTTGGATGATTTCATTAGCTTGCATTCATATAAGGTAGTTTTCAATTCTATTCAACATCCCGCATGGAGAGAGCGGTGAAGCATTGCAAGTCTTCTAACTATGCATCATTGATTCCTGACTTGCATTACTTTTCTAATATTCTCCCTCTGAATTTTGAATCATTTAGGATGTTAATAGAATTGGAAACTCGTTAGACTATTGCATTGATAAATAAAAAAGTGATAACCTATATAAAATTGGGACTGGTAACTCTACTTGACTCTTAAAATAAACATAATGGATTCATTATTTTAGGAAAAGCGACTCCTACATTGGACACATGTTGTATTTGACTAAGTGAGGCAGTTACACTTAAGTACTAGAGCCCCCATCCCTAGACTTGTTCCCTAAGCACTTGGGTCGACTCTTGGGCCATGTTATGTGCTGCAAGTACTTGCCTCTAACCTTAGACAAAGTGTCTTGTGTTCAAGGCGGTATGTTGTGCCAATTTGGGTATGGTCACTATAGGAGATTGCACTTGTGAGCTTATATAACTAATTGAAAATCACCTAACTCTAAAATTGAAAAGATAAATGACTGATATCTTCGGTCCACCGTGCAGAGTTTGCTTTGTACGTTGATTGTGGTTTTGGATCCATTCACGTTCATCATTCTTTGAGTTTTCAGACGCCTGCGTTTCTGAGTTCTTTTTGTTGTTGAGTACTTCCCCCTTTCTTTTTCTATATTGTTGTTTTCTTTATTTTCATTTGTACTGGATCTCGCAGCTTTCTTCTCACCCATATGACTAGATCTATTGTCCAAGTCTCTTCTTAAACTACAATTTTGTATTTATTTTTCCCAATCTCTCCCGCCATCTTTGTTCCCTCGTGTGGCATCTCTTCTTTCACCCGGGAATGTTGTGTTGAGCGATGATGACCACATCATGGCTTTGATTTCATTAATTACTTGACTAAGCTGGGAAGATTTGAGGAGGATGAAATGAGTGTGATCTCTTTGATGTATCTTGGATCTAATATGAATTATTGAAGATTCTGATTTTACATTATTATAGGTGTAATGCTTTATTGAGGATCTTCGATCTCGCATAGTGGATTGAGGATGCGATACATTCCCAAGTGTTTGCTGATGAGACTGATACCTTGACCTGTGACTTTCAGATACTTTAGTTGGTTCCACACATCTTGATTCAGACGTTTGATGTATGATCTTTTTTGTGCTTCAAAGTGATGATGCTCAGAACTTGCATGGTTCATTCATCTTCTCGATCGATCCGCCCTCTGTCTCCTAACTTTCCTATCCCCATTAAGAACTTAGAGAATTTCTGACTGATATCTTGAGCTATTTCAGCTGGTCTGGTTGCTTGAGGCATTCCATTGTGACTGGCCTAATGATCTTTATCCCTCCATGGCCTTATGCCCTCCTGTTCACGATGATTTATCTATTTCTTGAGGACCTGAGAATAGATGTCATAATTACCATGATTTCCATTGACTTAGTTTGCATTACTCTCCGAGGACTATCTATGGAAAGATGCAACATTTTTTATGCTCTGTTTAATTCTACTTGTGCTTCAGATTTGGTGGAGCAAGAAATCGAGCCATCTGATTTGAGTATTTGGTCTCATTATTTCATGTGTATCTGATCTGTCGGATCACGAGATCGATTACTATAGTTGATTTGACTCCTTCGAGTCTACTCTCCTTGATGGTCCTTGCAAGGATGAGCCATGTTCTTTTGATTATTGCACGTTTAGTTCTCAGTACTCTATGAGGGTAATCTGCAGGAGAATGCAACATTATTCTGGTTTTCGATCTCTACCTCTATTAGGCAGCCAATATGTTGCCTTTCGAGAGTGCTTGTTTTGATCCATATGATGGATCTAACTCCTTTGAGTACGTGCTCCTTGATAACCCTCTCAAGGATCAATTTTATTCTGATTAATCATTTCTTAGTGTGTATCACTCTCCAAGGTTTATCTGGAGGAGGATTGATGAATCTACAATTCTCATTCTTTGTTATTTTATTTTCTCATTCTTTATTATTTTATTTTATCTCTTCTTTTTAGGAAAACCACCTATAAATACTTGTAAATACAATAACACATTCTGCATACCGCTATTAATATCTCACATTTAGCATTTATTTTGCAAAAATAAAAGAATGAAGAGAAAAAAGAATGATGTATTTAAAATAAATACAATGTGACCCAAAACCCAAGAGAAGGTCAAATTTTGACCTCATTGCAATCTAAATAAGTAGGGAGAGATAAGGGTGCACTATGTATTGTATATATCACCCATACTTGTACATAATATTTATTATTTATTTTTGACAAAATAAATATTTTATTCTTGTTATACCATTGTATATAGTCCTAGAAATAAAATAAAAATATAATAATAAAAACTAAAAAAATAAAAATAAAATCATCAATTCCTTGTACTAAATACACATGTATGTACTACATTAACTATTTATTTTACCCCTTTAATTAATTAATAATAATAAAATAAAATAATCCTTTTGTATCCCTTAAAGTTTTTTTAAATAAATAAAATATAAAATAAAAAGATTTTTTGTAAAATAATAAAATAAAAATGGTTGTACATGATACATAGGTATATTATACATGTACATAATGGTATACATTTTATGTACCCTATTCTATTTGTCATAAAAATAAGTAAAAATCACAAAAAAATATTTTATAAAATAATAAATATTTTTATTTTACATACTTTTTAATTTAAAATCATTCACTATTTTTATTGAATTTTCTTGTATTTTTTAAATCATGTGTTCATATTGGTCCACGTCCACATGTTAACCACGGTCAACGGTCTCTTCCAGCCGGGTCAGGTCGTGCCTTGTCTCGCCAGATCTTCTTCTCCATTTTCTAGTGCATGACTTTGATATCCTTTCCCCTTGATTCTTCACCTGATCCCTTTCCTAGAATCCATGATCCCCGGGGATCCCTACGAAGGATTGGATCCTTTTTAAGGTTGAGCACCCCCTTCTGATCTTTTGGGACCCTAACAAACCCTATAAAACCTCTCTTCCACCTCTTGTACTCTCCAACTCGTCCTTCATGCCACCCAAGACCCCTAGACATATTCACTGAAGTGATATCGTTTGGAGGAGCAGTTAGGCTCTTATGGAGACGCCTGGAGGCTCGTAGCTTGTTTCATGGTCGGAGATTCACTACGAGTAGCCTCCTAGCCAGCAACAGCTCAGTTCAGGCCAAGACCCATCCGTCCTCCTTCGCCTAGAGCTTCTGAGTTTGTTGGTAGTCTCAGGTAGTACTCGTTTTATTCACATTTCCTTTTTCGATCCATAAAGTATTCATTCTGTTGTCACCGCCTTTCATCAACTCCCACCACCGGGTCTAGAGATTCACCACACCCACCTCTCCGCATAGATTTGCCCCTTGACTCACCCCACACCTCCCTACACAGTTTGATCACCCTTAGACTCTTCCATCATAGCGAGATTGAGATTTAGACCTCCTCCCGCACCTTCGTCGAGGCCGAGCACCATCCCCAGCTACAGCCGCTTCCCTTATCTTCTTATGCAATAACTCGGACTGGAGTGTTGCCTCGAGTCCCTTTACCCTCTAGAGGTACTATCGCGTGTGAGGAGAACACTTTGGACCCCACCTGCTCAGGAGGAGAAGCTCTTAGAGGGCCTTGATGGCCACGTTCATCCGACTGTCCTCCCGACCATCGAAGTTGCCCATTCAACGCGGAGCATCCTACCGACCCTGCTGGACTCCTTGGCAATCTCATCGGAGTGACAGATCTCTTCCTTCGCTCGGTTGAAGTTTGTCTGGGCAATGTTCTTGCAGACCCTCGGATGAGCCAAAAATCGATAGGTCGAGATGGAATAATCAATTCAATTTATCGTTATTCTCAACCAGTCGAATCGGTCAATAGAAAAAATTGTATTTTAATCACTTAATAAAAGATATCAATCAATGCAAATGTAATCGATTTTCACTATTCTATTTACCTGGTATAGCGATCAGGGTCAAACACAAGGAGAACGATTTAAAAACTCAATAGCCAAATTTCAAAAATGATTTTTAGTGGTTTTTATTATTATTTTTTTAAAACAAGCACAAAGGAATAAAAATGCACAACACCACACTCTTTTCGTGTTTCTCAGAATAATAAAAAATACTCAGAAAATTACAGAAAAAATATTTTTGTGTTTTATATGTTTTAAAATGTTTTTGGATTTTTTTAGATTTTTCCGATGTTTTTATGATTTTCAAAAATCAAACAGTGAAAAATAAGGCACAACCGAGTGTATTTTGCAATTTAAAAATAGTTAAAGTGCCCAATACTCTTGTGGATTTTTTTTAATATAAACTACAAAGCAATATCTGCAATTAGAAACTAAAATCACAATTTTTGGATTTTTCTAGAATTTCCTACAATTTTTTTAAGATTTTTAGTTTTCATAATTTTTTGGGTTTTTATAAAGAGTTAATGCATGAAAATAGGAAAGAAATTAAAAAAACACTAAACTACGCCTACAATAATGTTTTTGCAATTTTTAGGCTTATTTTCGAATTTTTATGAATTTTCTAATTTCGGGCAATTAAAAAGATGTTGTTTTTTATTTTTTTAAATATAACGAATGGCAATAAAAATTACTGAAAATTTTATACAATGATAAATACTATAGCTGGATCATATCCATTTTTTTTGAGAATTTGTGGAACCATAAAGACATTTATTCTATCAAGAAGATCATGCAACGATTGAGTTCTGCAATACTGGGACTAAAATGTACTTTTTGAAAATTTTAGCATCAAAATATAACAAGAAATGCAATGCAGGATGGAAAACAAAATTTACCCAAGTAGCACGTGCCAAGCACGTGATCTTCTAGAGAATAGGGCTCTTCTGCAATTTTGAACAACTCCAAGGGCTTCACTGATATTTTCCAATATTTTAATAACAACTCCCTAGGGCTTCTTCCTCGTTTCTTTCTTCTCAACAAGATGGGGGGCAGGGGGCACCTGCCGCCGCCGCCACTGAGGAGGGAGGCGGTGGGCGGTGTGCAGGCTCGAGCTCGCGCGGAGGCTGGTGGCTCAGGCGGTGCGGCGCTTGGAGCGGAGGAGGAGGTCACGCATCGACGCACTGCCACGCGTGGAGGGCGCGGTGCAGTGCCGAGATTGGTGGTCCATGCGCAGGGGGGGGGGGGTCGTGGTGGGCACCGAGTGACCCGTTGATTATCTAGCTATTATACTTCACGTAATAGAAGTTTCTCATCTAAGGATGATTTCCTCATGCATCATATAGGAAGTTTTATTCTTGTCTTTATTTTATGTGTGGATCACCCTGCATGTAGTGTGTTGGAGTCAAGTGCACATTTCTATCTCTGCATGCATCATTGTGTTTGATCGTACATCGGCTTTTCCGACTTCCTCCCCCCGTTTTATTGGACTCAAAATAATCATACAAATCAAAAAAATTCATTAGGCATTATGTTATTTCAGAAAAAATTATAAAAAGAGATCACCAAATAAAATTGAGACCGGTAATGCAAACTTGATCCTAAAACATACTTCACCTAAATAGAGTCACCCCCTCCTTGTTTGATTTATCTGCAGCAAGAGAGCCACCCACACACTAGGATAGAGCCACGTCCAAATTCTCTTCAGACTATTGATCTTGTGATTAGTTGTTCTCTAGTGCGGACTTCACCAAGTAGATGGTAATCGTTCCGGGACTTCCTTACAGAGTGGGCAAATTGGGTGCTGATAAATAGTATGCAACCTATACCGGTTGGGAAAAATTAGTTGTGAGATTGGGATAGTCTCCTGGGAGCATTGGGCTCCTAACAACTCACTTAACTGCTCTGATAGGTTGAATTATCACTTGTATAAAATTGGACAAGATTAACGACTGAACTTTCATTGTCATCAGCTCGTGTTGAGTAGGTGAAAAACGAGTTTAAGTTCTCATCTTGTTTGCATTCTATATCCAATCCTCATAAATCCCCACATCACAATGATGGGAAGGAGTTCCATTAGGCTGCTCCTCTCCATTCATCTAAGACAACTTCAGAGAGCTAAGACTGGCTCTCTAAACCCGAGTTCGCTACCATCTTGTTCCCCCTCGATCACCCTTCTACTACACCTGAGGTTCTACAACAGAGGCCAACATAGTTATTTGTACATTTGACAGCACCTGAATTAGGGTTTTTTGCCTTTGTAGAGACCCAAGAGATAGCCAGCAGCGATAACTGCACCGATGAGCAGTCGCAGGCTTCTTCCTATGTATTAGACTAGGCAGCCATCAACAACACGTTGCTCTCTTCCCTGGAGACCATGCAGCGATAGATTCAGGACCAGAGAGTTTTCACGGCCGAAGTCATGAGGGAGCTTACGTAGATGTAAGCTGGTAGAGATGAGATGCCATTCTAGGAGGGTGGAGACAGATGACCATAGGAGCTTCGGGAGCCAGAGAGTCAGCTACAGATGATGAGGCAGTTGCACAATCTTGGTGCAACACTCATACATAGATGGATCCAGCTGCTAGAGATCCTTGGCAACTTTGAATTTCGCCCCCAGATGATTCATATATTTCCAAAGTTCCATGGGTTATCCACCGAGGAGTCGTACCTCCATCTGAGTAGTTCGAGATGATTTGCAGCACTATCCGAGACAGATTTATTGATGAGGACACTATCAAGTTGGTTGCCTTCCTATTCTCATTGGTTGACAGAGCAGCCTACTGGCTGAAGCACTTGGGGAGGGTGGTCACCACATGGGAGCAACTCTAGACCGAGTACTTGAACAAGTACTATCCACTCGGTCGAACCAATGAAGCATGAACTGTGATCAACAATTTCACGATGATCCCAAACGAGCAGTTCCACGAGGCTTGGGATCGATTCAAAGAGCTCATTTATCGGTGTCCACATCATGAGATATCCAAGACCAACCTTGTTCAAGGCTTTTTCTGTTGGCTGACATCAGATCTATAGGGATAATTGAACACCTCATGTGGAGGGTCCTATTTTTCCAAGGATGAGGACCAGGTCTGGACCATCTATGAGGAGATGGAGGAGAACTATACAGTGATGTCCCAAACCCGTCTCTACACTCAGGGGAAGCCCCTCTCAGAGGCCGTGTCATATCAGAGGATTGCATGTGTTGATGTCGATCCTTCCACTTCTTCATCAACAATAGCACTTGTTGAGTTTTCTACTACCAACGTGGGCATCATCAGCCAAAAGTTGGACCGAATCGAGATCATATAGAAGAAGCATAGCCAAGGAATGGACAAGGTCAACAAGATTGATGAGCTTCCCAAACCTTGAGTGACCTGAAGACTCAGATCATATGTCTCCAAGAGGCACAGATGGCTTCTCAGCCCCGTCTTAAGTCATGGGCCGATCCTAGGAGCAGCTCCACCCGGCCATTTGCCTCGTACATATAGGTCCATCACATCCAGGCAGAGCTGGTTCAGCATCTCCAACACTACCAACAGCCACCACCATCTCCAGACACTCAGATGGTGGTCTACCAGTCAGATCATCCCCCAGAAGCCCTTCTCCCATCACACCTTGAGCAACATGCGGTGTTGATGGAAGTCAACGGGATCTTGTACTCCCAGTACTAACCTCATCCCAAGATTCATCGTGACCATCCTAGCTTTCGATGGTCCATTGGAGGCACCTTCTCCCAGTAGTAGCTTTCAGCTCAGGCATGACAGAGTAGCTAGAGACGCAGCATCCTCATCACTCCCAACGATACCAGGAGCAGGATCCTCATCCCTATCATCAGGGATAGCAGTGGAGGCGTCCACAACAACCTCAACATTACTCCCAGTCTCCTCCTCTTTACTAGCAGCAGCCTCAATCTCATTTCGAGCGAGGAAACTCTTTCGGTTCTCATGCTCCTGTTTATGAGAACCCAGCCCTTGATGACCTCTATCTCTTACTATCTGACCAGCAAGCATCCTTCCGGTGAGAGATGGATGAGTTTCAGTAAAAAATGAGGGAGATTATCAAGGGCAAGGCTGTTTTACTAGCTCAGATTGAATCCAATCCAAACAATCAAAAGAGAAAATCTGAGCAAGTACAATTTACAGATACCACCACTCCTACTGATGTTTTGGATGATACTTCTTCCTATAGATTTGATGTTGATTTTATGACGCTTAGGAGCGGTAGGAAGCCAGCCAGCAGCGACTCATCTGAGCGACATCCCCATGCAGATTCTAGGGTGCAAGATGAGGATGGAAGCGGTCATGATGTCGCTCATGATGATGATGACAGTAGTGCTGAAGCCACCAAGGATGTTGATCGAGCAGAATGTACTGAGGCCATCGTGATTCCCATTGTAGACGGTGGTGTTGATGCCACCATGATTCCAGATGCTTGGCTAGAGTGCGATGTTGATGCCGCAAGACCAGATGATGTGGGTGGTACTGATGCCAGCAATTTACCTTCAGTTGTGTTGCATCATTCTGTACCTGAGGACAATTCTAGAAAAATACAAAAAATGGAAAAACAAATATAAAAATTATGAATAAGGAAAGGTTTATGTATCTCCTCTGAGTCCATCTTCTTTAAATGATGATCATTGCATGGATTACAGATTGTTGCATGAACTGGAATCTACTCCTAAACCTCATATCTCTAGAGAAGGTCCCTCCATCCCATTCTCTCAAGCACTTCGCTTAGGAAATGGGAAAAAAAAAGAAAACCCCCAAAAGAGTCATCAGATAGAGTTCAACGAGTAGATGATAGACATATTCTAGATACAGCAGACTCTACAGGAGGCACTAAAGCGCATCCCCCTCTTCCATAAGAACTTTAGAGAGAAGACCACCATCTGCAGGAAGAATAGGAACCATAATGTATAGATCCATGTGTTTACTCTTGCCACTTGCTTCGTTATTCAGAATTGATTGCCAGCTAAGAGACCTGATGCAGGAGGCCAAGAGACCTGATACAAGAGCTCCATATGTTAGATGCCACATCCATGAGCAGTGGTTCGATCGTACCCTATTAGATAGGGGTTCTTTGATTAACCTCCTCCTGTCTGCCTTACTCGACCAATTCGAGTTTAGCCCTCTTAGACATAGTACGACAGTCCTTCAATTTTTTGATCGTACCCTATTAGATAGCAGTTCTTTGATTAACCTCCTATCGGATGCCTTACTCGACCAATTCGAGTTTGTCCCTCTTAGACATAGTAGGACAGTACTTCAGTTTGTTGATAGATCTGTTAAGAGGCCGAAGGGGTTATTTAAAGACGATTTCATCACAATTCAGGGTCTAAAATTCCCCATGGACTTTATTGTATTGGATATGGAGATCCCTGAATCTATGATTGATACCCCCATAATCCTAGGATGACCATTCTTGGCCACATTCAAGGCGGTATCCCATCATGATAACAGGAAGGTATACTTTCACGCCGAGAGTGAAAGTGTACAAATAGAGATGACCGGGGAGACCAGACTTAGAGATTCACCTTTCTCAGAGCAGAGAGTGACTCAGAGCAGATGACATATGTAGAGCTAGACATCCACCAGGTTTACAACTTTGTGATTATATATGATGGAGCATTTTGGGCTATTCCCATATCACGAGCTCTTGTCAGGCCTACAGATACTGCTGATACACAGATGGTAGCAGATGAGACTTTGGAGAGCACACTCATGGCATAGGATATAGAACAGGTTGATGATCGTGTTCAGTATAGTGAAGCAAACTATATTTCACGTGCTTCAAATTCAGATCCCTCATATTCAGACATTGATTGGGAGGACTTTGATGACTATTTACCATGTCTGATTCGTTGAAAGCCGACAACTAGGGTGGAGAGCGAGTCAGATCAGATGATAGATACACTAGCAGTGTCGTCTTTATCAGATTTACCACTACAGCGAGAGTTCTCATACGCAGATCTGGTAGATTTCACTCAGACATTTCAGAAGCCATATTTTCCAGCTCCCACTTGCCCAGAACTGAATATCTTACCACAGATCATGAAGTACACATTCCTTATGGGTGAGCCAGATATGTTCCCAATCATTATCTCAACATATTTGACTAAAGACCAAGAATCTCGTTTTATGGAGATTCTTGAAAGAAACTGCAAGGTGATTGGACGGAGTGTAACTGATGTCCAGGGGATAAGTACGGCCTTGTGCTCCCACCACATTTATCTCAAAGAAGATGCCAAGCCATTACATGAGTTCCAACGACAGCTGAATCTGAATATTCGAGATGTGGTCATGAAGGAAATATCGAAGTGGTGGAACGTCGATTTTATCTACCCCATCTCTGACTCCAAGTTGGTTTTTACATTACCTGTGGTACCCATGAAGACGGGTATAACCATAGTTTTGAGAAAGTCTGGAGAGATAGCTACCTAGTGTTGAACTGGATTTTTCACAGGTCTAAAATACGTCTCACACAAGCCACATTCAAACAACAATTAACCCACAACAAATAAATCAATAAATGAAAAGAAATATGTGGAGTTAAAATATATTATAACTCTACAAAATATGTGTATAGTGCAAGTAGTGTAGAGTGTCAAACACAGGAAGCAAGTAGGTAGATCGGGGCAATCAAGCTCAAAAATGAATGTGATGTATTTGTCTATACAAGTGCAATGTTTTTGTGGGTTTTTAATTTTATATTTTTAAAATTTTTGTTTTTAAATATTTATATTTTGATTTTTAATTTTCTGATTTTGTATTTTCTTTTTATATTTTATATTTTTCTTTTTTCTTTTTATTTTGATAAGAATATAAAACTATATAAATATATATATATATACAAGAGAGATGGGAGAGAGATAAAAAGTGGTAAAAATATTCGAAATATAGGAAATAAAATGTTTTTGTGCTTTTTAGATTTTTCTAATGTTTTTATGATTTTTTTGTATTTTTCCTATTTTTCGGTAATTTTCAAGTCATGAATAATCAAAATAGTGAATAAAATAAATATAAATAGCCGAAATTACAATGCAGATGAAAAATATGGTACAGTACCAAAATTCTACAAATTAATTTTAAAGAATACAATAAAGAATTATCATGAAAAGAAATTGTATTTTTAAGATTTTTTAAGGTTTTTTTATATTTTTATAAATGTTTTAGGGGTTTTGTAATTTTAATGAGTTTTCTTTTATATTTTTTAGTGATTTTTGGTCTGAAGCTAAAAGATGCAAAAATAAACGAAATTTAAATTTTTTGAAATTTTTCAAAAACATTTTATAATTTTTATGTATTTTCTAATGCAAATAGTGAAGAAAATGCATGTTTTCGAATTTTTATAAATAATAAAATGCAACAAAAATGCAAAACAAAAATATAGAGAGAAAGCACAATGCAACATGAGCTTATGACTATTTTTTGGGAATTTTTCGAATTTTAGAGATGCATGAAATAAATACTTAAAGCAAAAAGAAAATGCTACTATGAGGGGTATTTTTGTAAATATGCAAAAGTCCAGGGAGCCACAGTGCAATTTTCCCACAAAATATATAACTAATTAAAAATATTTCTGGACCAAATAGAAATAGCCAAAACCTCCGGCGTATCACTACAAAGGGACCAAAGCTACGTGCGTTGACACGCATGCCTAGTAGGGACTAAATAGTAATTAACAAAAACCCGAGGAGTAATTTGCAAAACTACCAGAAAATATATAACTTCATAAAAATGTTTGAGGACTTAGTAGAAATACAATAATGCCCAGGGGTCCCGGCGCAAAATGTCCCCTCACTTGAGTAGTCACGTGAGGTGACGTGGCCGCAGACCAAATTGCATCTTAAAAGTTTGAGGACCTGATGATAGATATTACAAAAATAAACACACAGCAGATAAATGTTTAAGAATTAATATTTAAATAGAAAAAGTGGTGAGGGTGGAAGCACAAAATACCCACTCACGAGGCTCGATCGGACGGCGGTTGAATGCTCACTTGGACACGTGTCGGCTATCCATTGGGCGATGCAGATTCGGCATCGATGGTCACGATTAGATCCTGGATGATGATCGAACGGCTCTGGAACGAGGGAATCTAACGGTGGCTGCTCGCCTGGAAGATCGACCTTCAATCCAATGGTGGAGAGGTCCCTTCGACGAACTGGGAAGAACTCATGGAGGTGCGAGCTTCCCCATCTCCGATCTTCCTCCTCTGATGCTCGGTGAAGCTCCAAAACGCCCAAAATTGCTCCTGCAATGGTTCTCTGGCGTCTGGAGGCGTCAAAAAGGCGAGGGCTGCACCAGGGCTCCTCCGCGACGTCAGAGAAGAAGAGGGGGCCCAGGTACTTCCGGCACGGTCAAAATCACGTACCAGTTGATCCTGTTGCTCCTGGCACTTACAAGATATGTTACCAGGGTTGGGGTAAAAATTCCCCGACCCTACAGATGGTGGAATAAAATGGAGGACGGCAAAATGGGAGCTCGTCGAAGCAAGCTCCGACGAGGGGGTGATGACGGTGAAATACTGAATGGAATCGAGGAAGGATATGATGATTCGAACCTAAGGCTAAGGGGAAGAAAAGAAATGAAATAGAAATATATAAAATAGGACCTCAATGGCTATAAAACCAGAGGTAGGGACCTCAACGATGGGCTCGCCGGAGGTGGGTGGAGACCGTCCGCAACTTCGCCTAACGCCGCAACCCTTGGCCGGAGGCGAACCTATCACATTCGCCAATCCAGGGCGCACGATGTAGGGGAAAGGCTCGTTCAAAAGAGGGTTCTAGAATGGAATAAAAATCGGATGGGTTTTTGAATGAGATGGGCGAGCGGCTTTAAAGGACGAGGTGTATTAGGTGTGTAAGCTCAATAGCTAGGGAGAAAAGTCATGCATGACGCATCATGAAAGGATGCAAGCTGCACCCTCCAAAAATCAGCCAAATCGAGGCCAAACCCAGTTCTGACAAAAGTCAGACCTTTGTTAGAGAGTTGACTTAGGTCAACCAAGGGCAGAATCTGGTTGGTTCACGTGGACCAACCAGAAAAAACCTTGGAAAAAGATTCTGTAAAATTGATAAAAAATAATAATCAATTTAATTAATTTTTGGTTATAAAGGGAAAATTATTTCTTATTTTCTGAAGTATTTTATCATGATTTTTATTTATTTTTTAGATGTATAAAATTAAACGTTTCCTTTTATGGGTTATATACAGGTATATTCATCTATATATTTTAATGTTTCATTTTTAATTTTGTATATTTTATTGTATTGATTTTAATTATCATTTTATAAATCTATAACTCAATTTTATAAACCTAAATATATTTTTATTTTATTTTTCTGATGTACTATGTACAATCATATAAATAGATGTATTATTTATATAGGTATATGTATAGGTATTTCATCTATGTATTGTATACACGTATTTTATTTTTGTGTTTTCTTAGTGTTTTATTCCTTTTTTAATATACATATACATTATAAATAATATTTACAAAATTATAAAATATAATATTACTAAAATAATGAATAATAAATAAAATGAATATTTTAATCGGTATAAGTATACAAGAGGGATCAAAAACTCAACTTTCAGACCGTGACTCCGAAAAATATGAAACCACATTTATTAAATAGCTTACTAAAAGTTACATATAATTAAAGGTGATTTTGATACATTTTGATTTTTTATTTGAGAGATAGGTCTGGGAAGTTGGGATTCTGGAAACTTATTCAGATCAAAACTTTTTCTCTGTACATTATTTTTATATGAAATCAATTTTGTATTTTTCTTTATTTAATTATCTACAACTTTCATGTACAAAGTTTCTTTATTTGAAGTATAAACAATGGAACTAAAAATAGGTCCCAGAAATGAATAAAGAATGAATTAAATAAAAGTGATTTTATTGTATTTTGGCCCTTATCTCCCCCTACTTTATTCCTTGTCGACCTAGTCATCGAGATGCCTAGGTCTCGGGGTTTCGGGTCATAAAATATTTGCAATATCTTATTCTTTTTCTTTTCTTTTCTTTATTCTGTAATTTTTACTTTAAAACTGTATTTTATACACTATTTACACAATAATGCATGGATGATAAAATACATGAATTAATGCTATTTACCCGCATTTACTAGGATTTTTAAGGCCAAAATGATAGAATAAAGATGACGAAATGTAGATTCATCATCCCCCTATACTTGCCTTTGCTAGTCCCTAGCAAACATTTATGCAATAAGTGCAGAAAAGAAAAACAAAGAAAAGAAAAAGAAGAAAATTGGATTAAATTTAATTATCAAACTTGTCTTCACAAAATCAAAGTTTGGAGCTTAAATCAGACCTTTGAAATTTTAGTGCGGGCGGAACCTTAATGAGAACCGGATTTGAATCCAACAACCTTCGAGAATCCCAAAACTCTGCCCAAGTCTCCTCAATAGCCAAGTCAGAATACTTCAACTCATACGCAAACCCTTATGACTATTAATCTGACTCGTACAGTGTAAGTGATGGTAGCTCTCCCCAACTGAAATGACAAAGAGACTGACTTCTCCAGTATGACAACCTAATGATTCCCCAATCCAATAACTCATTCCTCGAGGAGAGGGGTATTCACTTCTAAGTTCAAGTGACAACCGGCTCAAGAGGGGGTGAAGAGAAGAATGGATGGTAGCCAGTGTAGCTACCTATCCTAGGATGCAAGACCAGTGTAGTCAAGTCATCCAGCTGCAGGCTCACATGATTTGACTTTGAAGCTCAAGCTTGCTTATTGGCTATAAAAATATATACACTCCGGCGGGCATTTTTATTTTTGTACAAGCCTATACACTTTTTTTTTGGAGTTTTTGCCTTTTGCTTTTTTAAATACTATTCAGAGCAGCATTTACATAAGGAGTTTTTCCTCTTGAGCCAGCAGACTATCCCTCTTTTGAAGCTTTATTGCAACCCACACTCTTCTGTCCTCAAAATTCATCATCACCGGATGGGTTGGGGTGCAATTCCCTCCCTAGAGGAGGACAAATGTTTCCACTTGTGTACGTCTCATACCGGCAAATCCAACCCCCTCACCACTCCAACTGAGTTGAGCCAAGTGAAAGGTGAAGGTGTTCAAGTTAGGTCATTATCAACAAGAGTCGTGCGTGTGCTCCGAGATACACTACTTATGCAGTCAAGAATCCATTGAACCAAGTCTCATAATCCTCAACGATTTAAGTCAACTAGACCTGAAGTACCTCAATTCCAGCTCCTATAAAGTTCCTGTAAATTAGGTAGATTTAAGATCCAACCAAGCTCTAATATTTGGATTTTACTTAGACTTGTTCCATTATTAAACTCAATCCAAAAATGATCATTCTATGCAAATGCTATGCAGAATGCAGAAAATATTTTTGTGATGCAATTTTCAAAGATTTTGAACTTTTATGGATTTTTGAAAAAAGATGATGCATGTGTATTTTTTAGGTTTTTTTTCAAAAAGATTTTTCAAATGTTTTTGGATTTTAGTTTTGCAAATGTTTTTGGATTTTAGTTTTGCAAATGTTTTTAGGATTTTTGAAAACAAAAAGGTTTGGCTAAAAATTAGCTGCAAATATTTACACAAGGATGCAACTTATATTTATAAGAATTAGTGTTTAAGAATTTACAAAGGGTAAGTGCTCAATTTTATAGATATAAATAATTTTAGGTGAGATATATATATTGCTCAAATTTATTTGAAAAGGGTTTTAAAAACAATTTTGAAAACTACAGTCCAAAATAATTTTTACAAACAATTTTTACAAACATGTACAGACATTTGAAAATCATTTTGCAAAGGTTTTCCAAACAATATAGATAGGTTTTTTCAAATATTTTTGCAACCATTTTTCAAACATTTGCAAATAGTTTTTCAAACCTTTTTATTTTGCACAAAGAAAATAAATTTTCAAAATAAAACAATTTTACAAAGGTTGAAAAATGTAACAAAATATTTTCAAAATAGTTTTCAAAAATATTTTTCAAAGAAATTTTCAAACTATTTTTCAAATGTTTTGCAAAAAACATTTTCACCTGATTTATTAATCAGTAGGTAAAAAGACTTTGAGGAATCATAAACGTCTTTTATTAAGAGTTTCTAATGAATTTTTAAGCATAATTAGCCATTATTATTAATAAAATACGAAAGTACGAGTTATGGCTAAATTATATACGAAGTATATACGAGCCCCCTATACTTAGCTTGAGTTATGTCCTCATAGATTAGAAAGAAAAGAGAAGACATAACTCGTACTGAGTATAGAAAAGTCTAAAGAATAAATGAATGGAGAAATGAACGAATGAAAATTGACCACCCCCATACTTAGGATCAACTAATCCTAAGTATAGCAGACTGTGCACAAAGCACAGAGGGTCAAGGGTGGGAATGAACAGATCGTACTCAGACTGTCTCCCCCTATACTTAGGGTGAGATATCCCTAAGTATAGACAAGAAGAGGAGACAGTGTAGAGGACCAAAGAATAGAAGAAATCGGGGTGCACACCCCTTATACTTAGGACAAAGTACGTCCTAAGTATAGAGGAGTGACAAAAAGGGACGACACCTTTCTGATAGAAAAAGAATATAGAAGAGGAAAAGAAGAAAAAAAGAAAAGAAGAAAACGAGATCAGAAGATGGAAGAAGGTAGAGAAGGATGTACACATCACTCCCCCTATACACAGGTAAAAGAAGCCCTAAGTATAGGCAACAACAGGAGTACTGAAATGGAACGACGACTGAACGCTCATCTCAGCCACCCCCCCATACTTAGGACAAAGTACATCCTAAGCAAGGCAGACACGAGAATGGGGTGGATGAGCAAAATGGTAGAGGGATATAGGTGAACAAAAGCGAATGTACAACATAGATGGATGTACAAAGAATCAAGAAGGTTGAAAGCAAACCTTCTTGTGGGACCGTAGAGGGATAGATTTGGTATGGTGCAGGTCGACATCGGGGTCCTCATATGATACATTCTGATCAGGGATGACATGGTGAAGGTCCTCATTGGCCCTAGGGTGTGAAAGCACAAACGGATCACTGGAAGAAGTACAACTAGGTCCGGCCTTGGGAGTCTCGCTGATATCGAAGTGGAATGGGACGAACTCATCATCAGAAGAAGAAGTGTAATCAGTGTCATCCTGTGAGGTCTCATCCAGGTCAAAATCAAAAGAAACGAACTCATCAGTGGAAGTAGTCGAGCTCCGTTCGTCCTCTATAATCTCAACCGAATCATCTTTTTCATCAAAAGGCCCGAATTCTCGAATAAAAGCAACCAAATCAAATTCGACCTTTGTCTCATCAATGTCTAAGTGAACAGGAACGGACCTATGGGTGAAAGTAGTCAAGTCATGTCCTTCCTGTCTACTCTCTAAATCTGCCCTCCGCTCAATGGTATCAATCGTGTAAATCCCACGGATATCATCAACACAACGCCAAGTCCCAGAAGAAGGAACTCTGAGGTCTATGCTTTCCAAGTCTTCCTCCTTAGAGAGGAATTCTTTGGTTTCAGTGTTATCTAATAAGCAAAAAAATTCTCTGATAGTCTCGTCAAGGTCATGGTCCTTAGGGACAGCCAAGATAGGTGAAGGTGCATTAGGTGCAGATCTCTGGTCAACTGTGGGTACGGTGATCAACACTTCGCTCTCGTCAACAAGATAGAAGCGAATCTCTCCTGATCCATAATCAATAACGACTCTCGCAGAGGCGAGGAATGGTCGTCCCAGGATGATTGGAGAGTGATCCCCTGTGGAGGTCTCCATGGGCTATACGACAAAATCAACATTGTACCTCATGCCCTGAATCAAGATGACAACATTTTCAAGTATACCCTTTAGCCTCTTGATAGATCCGTCAGCAAACTGAACGATCATCCTGGTTTTCTTGAGAGGACCTAAGTCAAGAGATTGTACCAGTGAGAAGGGTAGTATGCTAATCGAAGCACCACCGTCGAGGAGAGTGTGATCACATGTGAAGTCAGAGATGGTGCAGCTAATGAAAGGTGTGGCAGTGTTCTTTTTCCTAGGAATGGGATGATGTGTGATGGCATGGGTAGTGGCCATGGTCAAAATATGATGCTCAGATCTCCTCCTCTGTTTTCTCTTCTTGGGAAGAGGAGCAGATAAATCAGTCATGGCCTGCTGAAGTGGGGCACGGATAATATCATGAATGGTGGCCACCACTTCAGGTTCAGTCGACATTTTTTTGAATTTTTGGACCTCCTCCATACAAGGGAGGAAGTTGGAATCAGCATATACACAAGGCATGCCAAGAGTAGTCTGTACAGCGGCATCCTCGAGGTCGAAGGTGGGACAAGGTGTGAAAGGTTGTGTGGTCAAAGGGTCTGGCAAGTGAGCACTCTCCTCACAGTCTGACTCCATCATGTGTCTCCCGAAATCTTTTTGGATTTTTATTTTTTTCTTATTTTTTGTATTTTGGGTGATTGCAAGCTCTCATGATAATTTTCAAATGAATCCTCATCCTCAAAGAATGGAGCTACAGTCTAGATCTTATTTACGCTAAATATATCACTCATCCTTGAGTTCATATGCTCCATCATCTGATTCAAGGTCTCAAGTGTAGATATCATGAAAGGTGACTCCGAAATCTCATGATCGAGCGTGTCAAGTGTGGGTGGTGGGTGTGGATAAAAATCACATTCCAGATCAGAATACTCAAGGAAGAGCTGGTTGTCAAAATGTGAGGATGATGGTGGTGGAAATGATTGGTGAAGGTCAAAATTCGAATCCTGAAATAGTGGGTTGGTCGGATATGTACAAAAATCAGGAGCAAAGTCTTCTTGGAAAAAGTGAGGTGGACCGACTGGAGTGAATGAGGGATCCGCAAAGTCTAGATAGAATACGCTCCAGTCAGCCATCTCGAAACAAGAGGAAAATGATAGTCGGGAGAACACAATGGTTAAGTCAAGAGAAGTGAAGAAAAAGGTGCAAATGTGCAGAGGCAACCTAGAAATGCACACAAACAATCACAAGCACAACTCACACAAAACAAATCCTCAATTCACCTACTCAACTCGATAGAGACCGTAAAAATACAGTATTTTCTCTTGTCTTTTTTAGAGTTAGGTGAGAAGTCCAAAAGTTGCACAAACACTTAGGGGCTGAAATGGGATTTTGGCACTAATACTTAGTGTGTGCGCGAGCAAGTAAAAGCGAAGATAATGAGGGGATTACTCTCCCCAATACAAGATTTTTTCTTTTTGATCGATTTTAGGGGCAAGTAATGTTAGTAGTCCCAATTTTATTTGTTATCACGTTTTTTGGATTTTTAGTTAGAAATGCATGCACCTAACGAGGAGTTAATTTTACTTAGCACCTAGGTGATTAAAATCAGAGATAGAGGGGCGGAAAAGCAATGCAAACAACAAAACAATGATGAATGCTAAAGCGTAAATGCTCACCTTGCCTCTAGCACTCTACATGCAAAGATGCTCAGCAGAATTGAAACATATTTATATGCAAATGCAAGCCAATGAAACCGCCCTAAGTTTCAGAAATTGCTATTAGCATGAAGAACTGATGCTAATGACTTAGAATGGAACCGAAGTGTCCGATCTTGGAGTCTCCTCGATGCCCACCAAAATGGGTCCTGCAAGCGATGTATGGAGAACTCTCGTGGCACGGTGGTTCCGAGACTAAGTGAGAAGCAGTTTAAAATTTGACTAAGTCCAAACGAATGTATAGGCACAGGAAAACATATTAGGTGTTTGGCCTTAATCTATCACAAGCAATCCTAAAATTAAGGGCTCAATCACACAAAATAAAGAAAACAAAATCGAAAAACAAAGGGAAAAAAGGTGATAAAAACCACGACAGAACCGACGAGACTCCCAAGGGAACAATCCCTCGAACACTGGACATCGTGAAGTGTGGTGTAGCAAAGTCCTGAGAGTCCTGTTTAACTTACAAATCAATTGTCTCTCTCACTTAAAGTATAAAAATATATGCAATAAAATAAATGGAGCTCGGTCTTCAAAAATCTCTAAGTTCTTTCGATGCAAGGTAGCTGAAGTTGGCTTCACGTGGGTGCACGGGCACCTAGAATGGAGTGCCTCCCTCGATCCACGGTTCCTCGACCAAAGTCAACAAAGAGAGGAGGTTAGACATCTCAACAATTAATATAAAAATAGAGAAAATAAATGAAGTAAAAATATAGACACACAATCACAATTAAGCAAAAAGTCAATTTATGCGTTGTCGCTCCCCGGCAACGGCACCATTTGTTGAACTAGATTTTTCACGGGTCTAAAACACGTCTCACACAAGGTGGAGACGCAGTCGCTGTGGAGACGCAGTCGCTATGGAGACGCAGTCGCTGTGGCGACCCACACGAAACCCAAATTCAAACAACAATTAACCCACAACAAATGAATCAATAAATGAAAGCAAGACGTGGAGTTAAAATTTATTATAACTCTACAAAATATGTGTATAGTGCAAGTAGTGTAGAGTGTCGAACATAGGAAGCATGCAGGTAGATCAGGGCAATCAAGCTCAAAAATGAAGGTGATGTATTTGTCTATACAAGTGCTATGTGGGTTTTTAATTTTATATTTTTAAATTTTTAATTTTATATATTTATATTTGGAGTTTTAATTTTCTGATTTTATATTTTTCTTTTTATATTTTATATTTTTATATTTTCTTTTTATTTTAAGAAGGACATAAAACTATATAGAATATATATATATATACAAGAGAGATGAGAGAGAGATAAAAAGAGGTAAAAATAGCCAAAATACAAGAAATAAAATGTTTTGTGCTTTTTATATTTTTCTAATGTTTTTGTTATTTTTCTGTATTTTTCCTAATTTTTTTGATATTTTTAAAGTCACAAATTCTCAAAACAGTGAATAAAATAAATAGCCGAAATTAAAATGGAGATGAAAAATATTAAACAATAACAAAATTCTCCAAATTAATTTTAAAGTAAAGATAATACATCATAGAGTTGACCGAGGTCAACCAAGGGCAGAATTTGGTTGGTCCATGTGGATCAACCAGAGAAAACCTTGGAAAAAAGTTTTTTAAAATCTATAAAAAAATAATAAATGATTTAATTAATTTTTGGTTATAAAAGGAAAATTATTTATTATTTTCCGAAGTATTTATCATGATTTTTATTTATTTTTTAGAGGTATAAAATTACAAGTTTCCTTTTATGGGTCATATACAGGTATATTCATCAATATATTTTAATGTTTCAATTTTATTTTGTATATTTAATTTTATTGATTTTGTTTATCATTTTATAAATTTATAACTCACTATTATAAACTTAAATATATTTTTATTTTATTTTTTGATGTATTATTTACAATTAAATAAATAGATGTATTATTTATATAGGTATTAGTATAGGTATTTCATCTATGTATTGTATACAAGTATTTTATTTTTGCGCTTTATTAGTGTTTTATTCCTGTTTTCATATACATATACATTATAAAAAGTATTTACAAAATTAAAAAATACAAAAGTAATGAATAATAAATAAAATGAATATTATAATCGGTATAAGTATACTAGAGGGATCCAAAACTCAACATTCAAATCGTAACTCCAAAAATATGAAACCACCTTTATTAAAAGTCATATACAATTAAAAGTGATTTTGATACATTTCGAGTTTTTATTTAAGAGATACATGTCTGGGAAGTTGGGATTCTGGAAAATTTTCAGATCATAACTTTTTATATGTACATTATTTTTGTATGAAATCAATTTTGTATTTTTATATATTTAGTTATCTACAAATTTTATGTACAGATTTTCTTTGTTTGAAGTATAAACAGTGGAACAAAAAATAGGTCCCAAAAATGAATAAAGAATGAATTAAATAAAAGTGATTTTTATTGTATTTTGGCTCTTATCTCCCCTACTTTATTCCTTATCGACCTAGTCATCGAGATGCCTAGGTCTCGGGGTTTCGGGTTAAAAAATATTTGCAATATTTTATTCTTTTTCTTTTCTTTTCTTTCTTCTATAATTTTGGCTTTAAAAATCGTATTTTATACACTATTTACACAATAATGCATGGATGATAAAATACATGAATTAACGCTATTTACATGCATTTAGTAGGGTTTTTAAGGCCAAAGTGATAGAATAAAGATGATGAAACGTAGATTCATCACCTAGGTACCCTTTTCTTGGAGGGTATGTGTGGACTACAAACGATTGAATCAAGCCACCAAGAAGGATCATTTCCCACTGTCATTTATTGATCAAATCATCAAGAGGTAGCTGGGAAGAGTCATTACTACTTTCTTGATGGGTACTTGGGGTACAATCAAGTGGTTATAGAGGTAGAAAACCAGAAGAATACAACATTCACCTGTCCATTTGGGACGTATGCTTTTAGATGGATGCCCTTTGGTTTATGTAATGCCCCGGCTGCATTCCAAAGGTGCATACTTTCCATCTTCTCGAACATGGTGGATGACTGTGTAGAGGTCTTCATGGATGATTTTTCAGTCTACGATGATGGGTTTGATGCATGTCTTCACTGCCTATATCATGTACTTCAGTGTTGCATAGAGGTCAACTTTGTATTATCTTGGGAGGAGTCATTTCATGATGACTCAAGGAGCAGTCCTTGGCCATATCATCTCCTACAGGGGCATGGAGGTCGATCCGACCAAGGAGGATATCATCAAGAAACTCAATCCACTGTCCAATTTGCGAGAGTTGCGCTCTTTTCTAGGGTATATCGGTTTCTACTGAAGGTTCATTCAGGACTTTAGTTGTATTTCCTGACTGCTTACTGATTTGCTGACCAAATATGTCGAGTTCATTGTAGATGATAAGTGTCTGGCGTAATTTGAGACTCTCAAGGGATTAGTTGTTGAGGCTCCTGTCCTTTAGCCTATGATTTTGCCATAGGGGTTGTGTTAGGACAGAGGAGGTATGTATTGTCTTTTTCCATTCACTACGCTAGTCGTACTTTGGATGCTGCTCAGCAGAATTTTACTGTTGACTGAGAAGGAGATGCTAATTGTAGTCTTTTCTTTGGATAAGTTCATATCTTACATTCTTGGATCCAGAGTGACTATATTTACATATCACACCATCATCCCATACCTCATGGCTTAGAAGAATGCCAAAGCTAGATTGACCAGATGGATCCTTCTACTCTACGAGTTTGATATAGAGAGTAAGGGTAAACCTGAAGTCAAGAATGTGGTGGTGGATCACCTCTTCCATTTAGAGAACCTTGAGGATTCTGTCAGATCACACCTATTACAAAGACATTGCCAGATAGGGTGATTCTTGCTATCACCTCGCTTCCGTAGTATGCTGATATTGTGAATATCTTATCGCCAAGAAAGTTCCACAAGGTTGGCCCAGATAGTGACTGGAGACTTTCCTTGCGAAGACCAAGTCATACCATTGGGAGGATCCCACCCTTTACCATGAAGAGGGGGAGATAGTGTTTGGTGTTAATGTATTCCTGAGGAGGAGCACCACAACGTCCTCACTTACTACCACAAACTTGAGGCAGGAGGACATCACTCTGGGAGATAGACAACACAGAAAGTTCTCCAATCCGGCCTTTGGTGGCCTACCCTCTTTGAGGATTCAGATGAATTCTTGAAGAGGTGTACTGACTGTTAGATGATGGGCACTTGTGGACAACGTGATATGATGCCGATGTAGCCCATTCACGTCTTTGAGGTTTTTGACGCATGGGGCATCGATTTCATGGGTCCATTCCCTAAGAGTCAGGGATTCAAGTATATTCTGTTTTCTGTAGATTATGTGAGTCATTGGGATGAGGCCATCCCCGCCCGAGCTGAAGATGTTAAAACCATATGTAGATTTTTAAGGAAAAATATCATTTCACGGTTCAGTGTACCTAGAGTTTTGATTTTTGACGAGGGGGGATCACTTTATCAACGACAAGGTAAGGGCCCTTGCTAAGGAGTTCAACATTGACCACTGAGTTTCCACTCCATATCACACTCAAACCAATAGTCTTGCTGAAGTATCGAACAGGGAGATCAAGACGATATTGTAGAAGGTTGCCCGCCCATACAAAAGGATTGATCACAACTTTTGAACTCGATCTTGTTGGCTTATTGGACCTCCTTGAAGACACCTTTGGGTGCATCTCCCTTTCGTCTTGTTTATGGAAAGCCATGCCACTTGTCTGTGGAGATTAAGCATAAGTCACTTTGGGCAGTTACAAAGTTATTATTGGATCCCAAGAGTGTAGGAGATCAGAGAAGAGAAGAGTTGGCATCCCTTGAGGTGTTGAGAGATACAACCTTTTTGAGAAGCATACAATATAATGATATAGTGAAGATATGGCATGATTCTCATATCATCCATAATTAGTTCGAGCCGAATCAGAGAGTATGGCTATTTGATACTAGGTTGAGATTATTTCTAGGGAAATTACAAAGCAAATGGAAGGGACCATAATTGGTCAAAAAGGTGCACAACAACGGAAGCATTGATATATCTAAGTTGTCATCTAATTCCACCTTCGGGTTAACAGTCAACGCCTGAAGCCATATCTTGATCAGGATCCGCTGATCGTTGACGTTACCCCTATTTATTTTGTACGAGATGTGGTCTTTTACTCACATCATTTGCATCTCATACCTGATTATCACTTCTCCTTCGTAGTTGAATAGATCCAGATTGTCCATATCATATATTCTTGTCGTCTGATACTCCGTCTTCATCTTATGATTATGTTATACTTATGCACTGTATACCTGTATTCCGCTGCCAATACTTAGGGATATTTTACCCTATGTATATGGGAGGTAACACCTGTACATCCTATTCCTCGATTTTCCCCTTGTGTATAGTCTTCTATATTTAGGGTTATTTGATATTAAGTATACGGGGATCACTGATATCTATTCATTATATTATTTCATTCGTCATTATAGTATAGCACTCTTTTCACTTCCCAATACTCAACATGACTTATGTCTTCCTTTCGTCTTTCTTTGGTCACTATGAGGACATCGTTCAATCTAAGTATATGGGGTGTCAAATATATTGTATATATACATTACACAACTTGTACATTGAGTATTGGTGTATATAAATAACAAGGCTAAAAATAAAAAAATTGAAATTTTCTTGTACATAAATTCTTTACAAATTGTTTATAAAACTATTTTGTAAAATTATTTTTGTACAAATGAATGTAAAAATGTTTTGCTTGTAAAATATTTATAAATATTTGTGTATCAAAATTATGTATCTAGTATAAAATTTTACAAAAATTTTTAAAAATAAATGTTTGCAAATTTTGTTTGTAAATGTGTGTAAAAATATTTTGCAAAACCTTTTTCATCTTGCATTCAAAAATCTCATAAAAATTTTATATTTTTGAAAAACGTTTTCAAAAAGAGATTTTGTATATTCTTGCTTGAACATTCTTCCTAATCACAGTTGACATTTAAACTAGTCTGGAATTAAATTGAAAAATGGAGCTGGTTAAGACCTTAATCCACCTAACTTCATAGGACGTTATATTGATGAGCCTAAGTAGAACACTTAATAACGCACGTATGACTCTCAGAGACAACGACTTGACTTGGACACACACCTTACACATAGTTCAACACAAATGAGATGGTGAGGAGGCAAAATTCTTTGGCTTAGGGTAGCATACGAGGGTAGTACTACCAGCCAGAACTCTTATCTTCCTCTAGGGAGGGATGTGCATCTCAACCTGATCTAGTGGCATTGAGGTATAAAGACAGGAGTCTGTGGGTTGCAATAATGCTTCAAAAGAGGGATGGTATACTAGCTCAAGAATAGCAACTCCTTATGTATATCCTGCACCATGTAAATATGTTGTATATATGCACAGCAAAAAATGTGCAAAATCAAGAAAAACTCTAAAAAAGGGAACATGCCTGATTGATAATAAAATGTCTGCCAGAATGTATATAGTGAATAAAGCAAAGCTTATGTATTCCACCTTCTCATCTCATGAAAGCTTGCAGCTGGAGACTTAGCTACTCTGGTTAAGCGCCAAGGGATACATGACTATACTAGTCATGGTCCATTCTCTTCTTTCTCCCTCTTCTTGAGCTGGTTGTACTTGAACTTATAAGGGAATACCCCGTTCCTCGAGGAAAGAGCTGTTTGACTAGGGGATTAGAGTTACCTTTGTTGAGGGATGTTGTTTCTTTGCCATTTCTGGGGTAGGGAGCTACATATCACTGACACAGTACAAGGAAAGATTCACAGTCATTAGAGTTTGCATATGTAGACTTGTTTTGACCTGGTTCTTGAGGAGTCTTGACCATATAATTGTGGAACTTGAAGGATGTTGAGTCTTAAAACTATTTCCCAAAAAGGTTCTGCCAAACTAATAGCCCAAGGGTCTCACTGAGCTCCATATTCCAATCTAATGAAGATAAGTTTAATAATCATCCTTGATTCCTCCTTTTTCTTTTCTTCTTGTTTTTACTTCTTTTTCAAATAAGTATTTTCTAAGGGACTAGCAAAGGTAAAGTATAGGAGGTGATGAATCTACTATTCTCATTCTTTGTTCTTTTATGTTAGCTCTTCTTTTTAGCAAAACCACCTGTAAATACAACAACACATTCTGTGTGCTAATATTAATATCTCATATTTAGCATTTATTTTATAAAAATAAAAGAATAAATATAAATGAAAAAGAATGATGTATTTAAAATAAATACAGAGTGACCAAAAACCCCAAGAAGGTCAAATTTTGACCTGATCGCAAACAAAATAAGTAGGGAGAGATAAGGGTACACTATGTATTCTATATATCACCCATACTTGTACATAATATTTATTTATTTTTTTGACAAAATAAAAGTATTTTATTATTTTTACACCCTTATATATAGCCACAGAAATAATATAAAAATAAAATAAAAATCATAAAAATAAAATAAAAATAAAAATAAAATCATCACTTCCTTGTACAAAATACACATGTATATACTACATTAACTATTTATTTTACCCCTTTAATTAATTAATTAATAATACTAAAATAAAAATCCTTTTGTATCCCTTAAATTAATTTTAAATAAATAAAATAAACAATAAAAATAATTTTTGTAAAAATAATAAAATAAAAATGCTTGTACATAATACATAGGTATATTATACATGTACATAATGTTATACACTATATATACCATATTCTATTTTTCATAAAAATAATTAAAAATCAAAGAAAAATAGTTTATAAGATAATAAACATTTTTATACACTTTTAAATTTAATATCCTTTACTATTTTTTATTGAATTTTCTTGTAATTTTGTAAATCATGTGTTCCTATTGGTCCATGTCCGCACGTTGACCAATGTATTTTTGTAATTCAACAGTCTCTTCCAGCCGAGTCGGGTCGCGCCTTGTCTCTTCGGAGCTTCTTCTCCATTTTCTATCACATGACTCCGACATCCTTTCCCCTTGATTCTTCGCCTGATCCCTCTCTTAGGATCCATGATCCTCGCAGATCCCTAGGAAGGATTAGATCCTTCTAGGGTTGAGCGCCCCCTTCTGATCTTTCTGGACCCTGGGGAACCCTATAAAACCTCTCTTCCATCTCCTGTGCTCTCTAGCTCGTCCCTCGCTCCAGCCAAGACCCCTAGCCACCTTCACTAGAGTGACAACCTTTGGAGGAGCAGCTAGGCCCATGTGGAGATGCTTGGAGGCTCGTGGCTCGTTTTATGGCCGGAGATCCGCTGCGAGTAGCCTCCCAGCCAGTTACAGCTCAGTTGAGGCCAAGATCAATCCGTCAACCTTCGCCTAGAGCTTCTGAGTTTTTTGGTAGCCTCAGGTAGCACTCCTTTTATCTGCATTTCCTTGTTTGATCCATAGTTTTCATTCCATTCCGTCGTCGCCGCCTTTCAGCAACTCTGACCACTGGGTCTGGAGCTCCACCACACCCACCTTTCCAAATAGATTTGCCCCTCGACTCACCCCGCACCTCCTTACACGGTTTGGTCACCCTTAGACTCACCCATCATAATGATATTGAGATTTAGACCTCCCTCATGCACCTTCACCGAAGGTCGAGCATCATCCCCAGTCGCTTCCCTTTTCTTCTTATGCCATAACTCGGACCAGAGCGTCGCCCTAAGTCCCTTTACCCTATGCAGGTACTATCGCGCGCGAGGAGAACACTTTGGACCCCCACCTACTCAGGCGGAGTAGCTCCAGGAGGGCCTTCGTTGCCATGTTAATCCAACTGTCCTCCCAACCATCAGAGCCGCCCATTCAACATGGAGCATCCTCATGACCCTACTAGACTCCTTGGCGACCTCATCGGAGCGACGGATCTCTTCCATCGCGCAGTTGAAGTTCACTTGGGCAATGTTCCTGTAGACACTCTCTCCACCATTGGATGAGCATGCCTTTGCCAGATTAGATCAGAGTCGCTCAACCGTGTAGTCTTTGAGCTTTTAGATTAGGAATCATGGCGCATCTGACGCGCACGTTCGCGACTGAATCTAGACCATCAGATGCGTTGCAGAGGATAATCAAAGTTGTACATCAGAGCCTGGCCCCATGTGCACCACATTCCTACATTGGGTATATTTCCCTTGTGTCCTTGCATGTTTAAGTATTTAGCTTTAGTCCTTTAAATAAATTGTGTAGTTAAAAACAATTACGGTTTGGACCTCGTACTTTTTAGTTATTTTAGTCCCTCGGAGTCTGAGTCACGTGTGTCCCCACATGCTCTTTTGGTTATTTGCACTATATTTCGGGAACTCTTTGTTGGTTATTGAATGAAGGATGAAGTTTTTATAATCGCATTTATACCTTTGTGAGCCTGGATCACGTGTAGAGCATATGTTTCTTGGACTTTTTGGAGTATGACCCCCATGCTTTATTAGTTTGTTATCTATTTGGTCCCTAAACTTGAAATATTTGCTTTTAGGTCCCTATGAACAATGTTTAGCTCCTTGCCTTTTATTGGACTTAATAAATATTAAATTGATCCTAAAAATTGCCTAAAAATTACAGTTAGATCCTACTTGTGTGTGATATTTTTGTAATTTTTGTGGATTAATTTGCTTGCATTTTATATTACGAAAAAATTAAAAACCATCAAAAAGAATCTTGTTTACTTTAGAAAAATTCGAAAAATTTTTATTGTGTTTTAATTCCAGTATTAATTTCCTTGAAAAATCTTTGTAAAAACCATATAAACCATAAAACATCCAAAAATTTATAAAAATCATATAAATTAAAGAAAAATCCAAAAATTGCGATTTCAGTTTCTATTTGTAAATTTTTATTTCTAGTTTATCATAAAATTACTATCTAGACCTTGGAATTTTTTATTTGCAAATTGTTCCTGGTTATGCATTGTTTTCCATATTTTTCACTATTTGATTTTTTGAAATTCACAAAAATATTGGAAATATAGAAAATTACCAAAAACTTTTCAAAACCAAAAAAAAACTCAAAATATTTTGTGTAATTTTCTGTGCATTTTTTACTATTTTGAAAAATCTAAAAAGAGTGTGGTGTGTGACTTGTATTTTGTACTTGTTTTCTTTTTATTCAAAATTAAAAATTTGAAAAATTAAGTATCATTAAAAAATACTTTATTTTTTAAATATGACTACTTAGTTCTTAAATTGTGCTCCTTGTGTTCATCCTTGGCAGTTATACCAGGTAAATAAAAATAGCAAACCACTCACATTTGATTGCTTTATTTATTTAGTGTATTTTTCTCATTGAGTCGGCTAATTGATAGGGGTCACAATGATCTTTATTTATCTTGATACTTAACCCTGGTTGGTTGGCTGCTCATCAAGGATACATCATTTTATTGGTTCTCAGTTTCATTTCTTTTTGTATCTCCAATTTGGCGGAGCACAAAATCGAGTCTTCTAATCTGTGTACTCGGACTCATGTCTAGTTGTGTATCTGATCTAGCATATCATGAGACCAAGTTTTCTTATTTTTTTGGGATCTATGACTCATCTCAGTCTGCTCTCCTTGATGACCCTCGCAAGGATGACCCGTGTCTTGTGATATTGGGTATTATCTTCAATCTTTCGACCTTATGTCCACAAGATATGGAGTTGCATAGAGAGTCTCCTCTTCATCACTTTTCATATCTTATTGAGATTATGATTGACATGGGGGATTATGTAATGTTTCTTCTTCCTCCATGTCCAATTGTATCGTCTTTGTTCCCTTACGATGTTCTTATGAGCTAATGTTCTGTTTCCCGCTGTTGACCCTGGCTTAGTTTTCGATCCACTTTTCCCAGTAGAAGACACCCACATGATCGCATATTCGAGTGTCATTCTTTTTCTGACTGCGTCATCATTCTCAAAGGGAGACGATGACATGAGTACAGTATTCGATTGATAGATACCGTCATATACTTAATAATTCCTTACTTCTTATATATTGTGTTTCATATTTCCATCCCTTCTTTCCCTCATATGATGACCTACACCATAGATCATTCACCATATATGTGTGTCTATAATTAGGACATACTTTGTCCTAAGTATAGGGGGTGTAGACACTATGTTGTTTATGTGGTTTTATTTTGTCACTCCGGTTGTTGCATATACTTAGGGTTCTCTTACCATAGGTATCGATGGAGTGATGCGTTCATTCCTGCATCACATTTTTTATTTTTATCAATTTATTTGTCCCCTTCCAGTCTCCTTAACTTTTCCATATTCAGTATATACTTAGGGATATTTTACCCTAAGTATATACGGAGCCATGCTAAGCTACTGATTTGTCTATTCCCACCCTTGACTCTCCTTGTTTTGTATACAAAATGATATACTTAGACTTTTTTATCCTAAGTATAGGGGGATAGTCGACTTCTCATTCTTTTATTATTTAGTCATTGTTGTATAGTATTTTCCATACTTAGTACATGTTATGTCTTCATTTTTCTCTCCGATCTATGAGTACATATCTCAAGCTAAGTATAGGGGTCGTATATAAGTTGTATATACTTTAGCCATAACCCGTTCATAATATTATTAAAATACAATAAGGGTTATAGTATACAATAAATTAATCATAAAGAACACTCTATATATGTATAAAATTCTTTGTTTATATTGATTAATAATTTGGCTTGAAAATATCTTGCAAATGATATGAAAAATGTCTTGAAAAATCTTTTGAAAAGCATTTGAAAAACTTTTTGTGAAATGTTTCCAAACCTTTGTCAAAACCTTTTGTAAATATTTGCAAGCATCTTTTTTATATTGTTTGAATAAAATTTTTGAAAATTCAATTTGAAAATGATTTGGAAAATGGTTATAAAAATACTTTGAAAAATCTATTGATACTTTTTGCAAAATATTTGTAAAATGATGTTCAAATTTTATAAATGTCTACAAAATTGTTTGCTAAAATTAATTTCAGAATAAAGCTTTCAAAATGTTTGTAAAATGTTTTTGAATTATTTTGAGAACCTTATACCTAACTATAACAAATATAATTCTTGACAACCTTTGTATATATCACCTATAAATAACAACTAACTTATTCATGTACAAATGCTTAGGGTAAAATTTTCAACTAATTCTTTTAAATAAGCATGTACCCTTGTGTAAATATTTGCACATACTTCTTTAACTAAAATTCCTAAAAACTTCAAAATTTTCAAAACACATAAAAATTTGCAAAAGTATTAAAAAAACTTTAAAAGTTCTAAAGATAAAAAATTACTTCACAAAAAGATTTTCTTTTCCTGCATTACATTTGTATTTTTTCGAATTGATAGTGACAATTTAACCAATTTAAATAAAATCGAAAGATTGGAGCTTGGTTGGACCTTAATCCACTTAACGCAGGAGCCGTAGAGGAACTGAAATTGAGGTGTTTTAAGTATGCAAGACTTAATTCTTTGAGATCACATGACTAAGTTCATATGTCATCTTCACTGCCTAAGTAGAATATTTCGAAACACATGCATGATTTTTCTCGACAATGACCTAACTTGGGCACTTGCACCTTACACTTTGCTTAACTTAGTTGAAGTGGCAGAGGGATGGATTTGCTAACATGAGATACAAGCGAATGGAAACATATGAAGTCACAATCTGTGACTAATGTGCCCCAACCCAATCCAGTGCCAACGAGGTCCAAACACATGATGTCGTGGGTTACAATAATACTTCAAAAGCGGGATACTCTACTAGCTCAAGAGGAAAAAGTCCTTATGTAAATGCTACTGTAAATAGTATCTTAAAAAAGCAAAATAAAAAACTCCAAAAAGAATAGATTGGGCAAAAATCAAAGTAAAATCGATTCTCTTCAAAGTATGTATATATTCAATAAGCAAACTTGTGCTTCAAAGTTAAAGATTCATGTGAGCCTGCAACAGGATTACTTGACTACATTGGTCAAGCATCCTAGAATAGGTAGCTACACCAGGTACCATTCATTCTCTTCTTTACCTCCTCTTCTTGAGACGGTTGCACTTAAACTTAAAAGGGATACCTCTCTTCTCGAGGAAAGAGTAGCTGAATTGGGGAATTAGGGTCACCATTGTAGAAGACTGTCTCTTTACCGCTTTTGTCGAGAGGAGCTACATATCACTGATATTGTACAAGATAGACTCATAGTAATAAGGCTCTATGTATGACATAGACTTGTTCTGACCTGGCTTTTTAGGAGACTAAGGCAAAGTTTTGTGGTTCTTAAAGGTTGTTAAGTTTGAAATCTATTTCCCAATAAGGTTTCGACCAAACATAAATTCCAAAGTTTCGATTGATCTCCAAACCTTGATTTTATGTAGACAAGTTTAAAAGTTAAAATCAATCCAAGTTCTTTCTTTTTATTTTCTTCATTTTCTTTTTCTGCACTTAATATCATAAGTGTTTGCTAGGGACTAGCAAAGGTAAGTATAGGGGTGTGATGAATCTCCACTTCATCACATTTATTCTTTAATATTGGCCTTAAATATCTAGATAAATGCATGTATATAGAATTAATTTGTACAAAATAACATTCAATTACTGATCTATAAATCATACACAAAATAATGTATTTAATGTCGAATAAAAGTATAAAGGAAATAAAAGAAAAAAGAATGAAATGTCAAAGACACTAAGTTTCCCTAGACCTCGAGACCTAGTAATCATGATGACTTGATCGATCGGGAATAAAGTAGGGGGTGATAAGCTAGCCAATTGTACAAAAAACACATTTCAGAAACCCTAATTTTATAACCCAATTAGCATTTTGGGACCTATTTTATTCTCTATTATTTATACCCCAAATAATAAAACCCTCAACATGATTATTGTACATAAAAATATAAAGAAAAATACAAATTTGATTTCATTCAAAAATAATGATCAGTGTGCTTCGGATACATAGAATAAAAACTTGCAAACCAAACTTTCCAGACCTATATCGTCTCCATAGATATCCAAAATTGACCAAACTCACCTTTATTGTTGATAAGACTATATATTTAATGAAATGGTTTAATTTGGAGTTAAGATGAAAAAGTTGGCTTTTTGGCCCTCATTGTGTAATATACCAGTATATAACATTCAATGCATATCTATTCTATATATTTTTAAATTTATTATATTTTTGTGTATTTGTAAATATTATTCAAAACATATGTAAATATCAAAAATAAAATCAAACCATGAAAAATCATTAAAATCAATACTTTACTTCAATGTATAGTGAAACTAAAACCAATATTCTACATATATAATATATATACTAATTTATTTATGTAAACAAGTAAATTCAGAAAATACAATAAAAATATGTAAATATGTAATTAAATAAGCTATAAATATATAAAATATATTAATATAAAATAAAATAAAAAATAAAAAAATAAAATACATCAGATATAGGTATTTATACCTATAATTATATATGTAAACATCAATACCTTATAAATCAACTTGTAAAGATAAATAAAAACCATAATAAAATTCTACATGAAATAACAAACATTTTTTATATTATGATAAAAAACATAAGATCGTTTGTTATTTTTATTCCATTTATTGAGATTTTTTCCTCCATAACATTTGTGGTTGGTCAATGTGGACAACCAACTTTCCTTCGTGCATTGACCCCAGTCAACTCATGACATTCACCTCCGCCTCTTGTCAGAACATTTGATGCCACATTTTCTCCCTTTTTCATACTTCATGCACGTTGCTCCAGTTCTCGAGTCCTTCACCATCATGCATCCATGCATCTCGCTATGACCTTAAATCCTATGTACTTTCACGTCATCGCCCATGATCCCCCAAACTTTTGAGCCCTCTCATCTATACATTAGTAAGCTTCTAGATCTTCCCTTCTCTTTGTATTCACCATTCCAGGTCTGTATCCCCAGGAGGACCCATCTGGGTCGAGTGCGCGGTGACAACATGTGCTCCCCGGCCTCATTGGTGAGGACAAGGTCTTGGAGAGGTCGATTCCACAAAGATCATCGTCGCCGCCATGTCTCTGCTCCTTGGCCCCCATTCCAAGTTCAAGTTGTTTTATTACTTTCCTTGGTAGTTTTACTTCCTATATTTCATTTCTCGCATTAAAATTTGTGTATTACTATCATAAGTAATGTAATTTTTAGGATTGAAGTACATCGGATTTTAGAGATCCAACCATCATCTCACTAGTACACACCTTGTTCCGACTCCTTGACCACCTCCACTTCTTCCACATTCACTTGTTCACATCCAATCACCTCCTATTCACCCTGATTCTCTTCAGATATGGAGATCGAGACTCCTTCCTCCGACGTCGATCGGATCTCATCACCATGACTCCACCTAGCTCTATTTCACCCAATAAAGGCCTAGGGACCTCTGCATGTGCTTTTTCATTCTAACCTTGCAGATCCCTAGAGGAAACGGCCTCGACTGAGTCTAGTTGTGCCGAAGAACTTAGTCCTTAGGTGCCTTAACTACATTGAGCTGCCATGACCCCATCGATGGGTCATGGGTCTTCTTGAAGACACCAAACACTACGGATCGACCACACGAATGCATAGACCACTCTAGTAGTGAGGGAGGAGCCTTGGTGTGTGAGTATTCGACAAACAAGGAGAAGTCACCTTTGGTGTTCTTCCCTATTCATGGGGATGAATCCATCATCGTCCAATGGGACCCTCACCCAAGTTTGCACAACAGTCATTGGATGGAGCCCCTTCATCACCATCAGATCTGGGACTAGATGTGATCTTGTGCATCAAACCACAAAGTGGTATGGTGGGATCTCCACCGTCTGATGTACACAAGTGACCAATCTTCAACTGATGGATCGTGCAGAATAATAGGATAATTGCATTTGATACCCCTAGCTTTTCTTCTTATATTTTTTAGTCATGCAAACAATTTTTCAGTATAAATATTATTGTTATAATTACAAAATAGACCTTAATATTATTATATATTGCATATTGGTCCAGTGCCAACTCACCTCATGTGGCTGCCCACGTGAGGTGGGTAAATTGCAGGGAACCCATCTCAAGTTTTAAAATTTCTTTTTAGTATTTAAAAGTTGTAATTATGTGTTAAATTTTTGGGTATTTTTCATAGAGCACCTCGAATTATATTTTTATTGTAAATATACCCATGCTAGATTGTTAATTAATTTGTTGTCTTTTTAATTTTATTAAATCTCTCATGTTCCTCATTTATTTTGTAAATATTATTTTGAATGACTTAAAAGTTTCTCAACCGTGCTCATATTTTATTTTTCATTTACACATATTTTTCCATTTATTAAATACCAATTAGGATCTATTTATTCCCTACTTAGCCATAAAAATACAAAAATAATATAAAACCTTATTTTAAAATTTCAAAAAAATTATATTATTTATTAATATATAATATAAATCTAGATCAAAAATCACAAAAAATATAAAAAGAGAACCATAAAAATTGAAAAACCCAACAAACCATATAAAAATTTGCAAAAATATATATAAAATCTGAAAAATAGTTTCCAACTATATATTTTCTTTATATAATATAGTATATATGAAAAATATTTTTTTGGAATTTTGAACTTATTACCTATTTTTAAATCCCATAAGACTTCGATCGATTATTATGTTCCATGTATTAACATTTATAATCAATTAAAAATACATAAAATAGAAAAAATATCATAAAAATCACAAAAAAAATGAGAAAAATTAGACAAATACAAAAATTATTTATAGATATATTTATAAATATAAAACCATGTATAGTTAATATTACTTATATAGTATTATAATAATAAAATTGATTATAAAAACGGATATATATATATATATATATTAAAAACATAAAAATAAAAAGGACTGTAATTAATTATATTTATTGATTTTTTATATATTTGTTATTTATATCATATATATCATTTATATTATACATATTATTATACATAGATAGATACATATATAAATACTTATTATATCTTAAAAATAAAAAGAAATTAAAACATAGGAAAATATAAAAAAATATAAGAATTTTTAAACATAAAATATATAATTAAAATTCGAAAAAAATAAATAAAATTAAAAACCCATAAAAATTAATGAAATTAAAAAAGTACAAAAACATTTGTTGTTTAATTTTTAGACAATAAATACTCTTATCCATGTATTTGCGCTCTGTGGTTCGATACTCCACGATTATTCATGATACACATATTTTGTAGATTTAAAATAAAAATAAATTTTAAATCACATATTTGCATTGATTATTCATACATTGTGGGTTGATTTTTTTATTTACTCGGTTGTTCACATTCCGAGTACCACGAGGGCGATCGATACAACGATTGTCGGACCCAATTCGTCGGGTATCATAGGCCCTCCAAGATCGAATGTTAGGAAACCCTACTAAACCTAGTTATTAGGGGGATGATCAACTTCTTATTGTTTTTCTAGTCATTGTAGTACAGACTTTCCTATACTGAGCACAAGTTATGTCTTCCTTTCTCTCTTTGATTACTATGAGGGCATATCTCAAGCTAAGTATTGGGGTGTATATACTTTATCCATAACTCGTATTTTCATATTTTTAAATAATATGGCTAATATACTATATGGGTAAGAATAAACGATTACTCTATTATAAAGAATACATTACAAATATGTACAAAAAGTTTTCAAAAATTATTTGTAAATAGGATTAATAGAGTGGTTCAAACGTATTTTACAAAATGATTTGAAAAATGGTTGTTAAATGACTAGAAAAATCTTTTAAAAACCATTTGAACAATTTTTTTGTGAAATGTTTTCAAAACTTTGGAAAATTATTTTGTAAATATTTGAAAAAAAATCATTTCTTTGAATACAATTTTGAAAATTTGTTTGCAAATGATTATGAAAATGGTTGTATAAATAATTTAAAAAAATCTATCTATACTATTTAAAAAATATTTGTAAAATGATGTTCAAAATCTTGTAAATGTTTGTAAAGTGATTGTAAAAATTATTTGCAAAAATAAAGTTTTTAAAATATTTCTAAAAATATTTTGAAGCCATTTTGAAAACCTCGTACATAATTAGGAGGAACATTGAGTGGTATAAATTTCCTTACAATCCATGTATAAACATTTGTAGATAACAACTAAGTTAACCTATAAATTTTTCAACTCATTCTTGTAAATATCGATCCACTCTTGTGTAAATATCTGCACATACTTCTTTCACTAACCCTCTTTAAAACCTTAAAATTTTCAAATTTTCAAAACCCATAAAAATTTGTATAATATTTTCAAAATTGCATAAAAATTTGCAAAATTGTAATCCATAAAAAGTTCAAAATCGAAAATTTGTTTCACCAAATATTTTTCTTGCATTGTACATAGCATTTGCTTTTCTCGGAATGATCAAGACAATTGAACATGTCTAAATAAAGTCTGAAGATTGGAGCTTCGTATAGACCTTAATCCACCTAATTTCAGAGGAACCGATCAACGACTAAAATTGAGATTCTTCATGTCACTTTGACTTAATCCTTTAGGTTCCATGAGACTATGTTAATGAGTCAATTCAATGTATCTAACTAGAACCCCTCATTATATTTGTATGACTCTTGAGATAGTGGCTTGACTAGAAACCTCACACTTAACACTATGTTTAACCTGTTGGACATGTGACCCCACGGTGAGCCATTATGCAATAAATTTATTGCAAATATCATTCTCTCATCTGAAATGAAGAATAATTAATTTGCATAATAGGTCCCTTACTATAATTAGGGTTATGTACCATGGCCATCTTAGTAATCATACAGTTGTTGATTCAATTATTGAATCATAGAGGTTGGTGCTTGGATGAATATCTAAAGAGTTTGATTGAGGACTCATCAAGTACCGTCAAATGATTATTAAGAGATGATCTCCAGTCTGAGAAGGAGATGGCAATATTTTTTCTAAAGGATGATATCTGACCAACCTCTTGATGCAGGTCCTTACATAGGAATAGAGATTCAGAGGTGTCGGATTAGTTAGGTCAAAGAATTTGCTTAACGAGATCGAGATAACCAAAGTCCTATGTCGTATGTTGTCCCGATATAGGCATGCATCCTCTGACTGGAGACAGATGTGTTACTATATGTCTAAGTATGTACATTTGGTAGACCAATAGGTTGATGACCTAATCAAGGTCTATACATCGACGCGCTGGTGAGCTTGCAAGTGCATATGGGTAATACGATCTTTCAAAGGGATCATACAGGTTCATTATTGAACCAGAAGACAAGATCTCACTCATGAGATATTTGGAACAATCAAATTCCGTACACGGTCATCTCGTTTTGGAAGCTTGACTGAATTTGTAGGTTTGATATATACTTTTGGAAAGTATATGATCAAGACTTAGGTACGATATATGCTTTTGGAAAGTATATGATTGATACAAACTCCCAATCATAAAATGAGAAACTTAATGATAAAATCATGAAGTAGACACTGTAAAATTGATCTAATACTTTGGGTTTATTCTTGGTCTTCCAGTATGCAAGATGTACAGGTATTGGGGATAGCTGAGGGTGATGCGATAATAAACGATTGTATAACCATGACGCTTCCATTCATAGGGAGTGAAATGGGTCTGGATTTTAGTGACTCCTCTCAGTAAAGAAGTAATCCGATCTTGGTCCAAATGTTGGACATTGATCTGAATGTGATTCATATGCAATGTGAAGATTAGATTTGTGGTCTTGATTTAATCAAGCATCTATGGAGGCCCGAGATCTGGATTTGAGATGCGATCTCAATATCCAAATCATTATACATGGAACAATACAATCTCCCTTTTCTTATCTCCATGTACCCGCGGAGAAAGCACATTATCCTTGAAAGAGTTCAGGATAATTTCATTGTTGATATATGTACTTGAGCATTGAGAAAATTGACAATTGAATGTGATTTAATTATCATGAATGATATGAATTTTATTTATATTATAAAGAGATTATCCAAGATAATTAAATGTGATTTAATTATCAAAGATGTAAATAATGTGAATGTGATTTATATTATTTGAGAACATGAGAATGGAGATCCAAGATGATTAAATGTGATTTATTTATCTTGGATATGAATAATGAGGATAACACTATCCAGATTAATCATATATATTATAAATGTGATTTATAATATATAAAAAAGAGAGCTAATTATAATTTATATTTGTTAGTTAATTGTTGATGTGAATTGGATTCACATTGGACAATTAATTGAAAATGTAATTTACATTTTATTTTGAGTTGTGAATGTGATTCACAAATTTCCAATGGCAAGATCGTAATATTCTCAAAATAATTATGAGTTATTTGTAGAAAAATGTACAACAATTATTGTTGTAAATATTGGAGATTCATGGAATCATGCAATCTTGGAGATTGCATTGGATTCTCCCTTTCCTAATAGGAGTAGGGACGACCACCAATTCCTACAAGGAAAAGGTGGTCGTCCACCAATCCTATATGGAAGAGGAGAATCTCCTTTCCATTATCTCCAAGATTACTTGATTTAATTTAGGATTAAATTATATTAATTTATCAAATATATTTAATCTAAATTAAATTAATTTTTTTTGTGTTATTCCAACAACATCTTGACAATTGAAAGAAACATAAATCAATCTCATCCATTGATTTTGTGTAGTGCATGGATTGTGATCCATGGACACCCAAAACCCTATATAAGAAGAGGCACCACTTGCCCTTCTAATAAGTTACAATTTTACAACAACTCTCTCTCTCTCTCATTCTCTTATGCCCTCCCTCTCTTGTGGTTATCCACCATGGAGCCCTAGAAAGAGTCACTCTCATCGTAGTGTCGATGTTACTCTATCGAACTATTTGCTCATGATCTCCATCTCCTTCGGCGCACCTCACTCGTGAATAAGAAATTAGATCTCGTGTGATGAGATCGGGAGATTTATTGCTTGGATCATCAACATGGATTGTGAGAAGCACGCATTTCATCAACACGCTCGCAGTGTCTCCTCCGTCGGAGCAGACTTGAGACAGGAGGTCTCTTTGTTTAGAGACTCGATCGCAACCACGCTTAAAAAGATAACCCTAATACTTGTTTGTGTCTTAGATGAAATGAGTCGAGAAGTGTTCTTGGGTCATGTAGTTTTATCGCGTGATTTTTTTAATTTCTGTTGCCTCGAGCAACTATGCGAGTAGTCGCTCTCGATCGTATACGATGCGATCCTCACGCTTCCATGATACCCTTAAGGATCTAACCATATCATACAAGTGGTATCAGATCCTTAGGTTGAAGGTTTTGCATGCGATCCATAAACCTAGGAAGACTTGGGTTTGTTAGGGTTTGCAAAAGTTTATAGCATTTCAATTTCACATCTCTGTTTAGTTATTACTTTTGGCCATGTTTAAATCATTTAAACATAAAATAAAACTTGTATTTTGTTCCCCATTAAATAAGGAAACTGTAGGATCTGAGTTTGTGTGATTTTGAATCCGTTAACTCAAGCTATGATCATTTTAGTGAACATGTATCCACTATTTCGGGGACTGCAAATCATGACGTAACTAAGGAGTTAATTACTGAATTGAAACACCTAGAAATGCATGCAAATCACATAGATTCTATTGTAAATCAAATTAGAAAACTTTGAGAACTTATTTCCTTAATTTGAATTTAAATTGATTGAGATATGCTAATTTTAGTAAGTGAAGGCCACTGCTGGAAATTACTTTCCTAATCAAGAACCTTCCGATTGTCATTTAATCAATTACTAAAATTAAATAGTTTAATTTTCTGGAATAATTATGGATAAATATTTGTGAAATATTTGATGATAATTATTTCCTTAAATAATATTGCCTTAACCAAGAATTGATTAGATGTGATCTAGATCACAAATTGGTTACGTGATCTACATGATCTACTTTCCAACAAACATAGCTACTTGAATAGGATTGAGAATTTGTTTAGCAAATTTCCTTATAATGTTATCAAAATTATTTTGATTACTATTATTATATGGTATATATTCGGTGGAAAAACATATGAACATCTAAAGTACACAATGATTGATTTGGCATTATCCCCTCCTAATGTGGATATGATGTCTAGTCGAGAAGCGTTGGGGTAGCAGGTTGCACCATGTGCGGTATGTCCCACTCCCGTCGGTACTGGCCATGACAACGAGTAGGGACTCGATAATGTAGGAGAGATCACAGTGTATTTTTCTAATTATTAAAATTCGAATAATACGTACTTTGAAATAATACCATACTTTCATGTAACAAACATTGTTTATTGGATATTAATTGGATCATTAATTTAATATGATTAGATTAATTGGAATCCAACTAAAATTAAAACACTCTATCATGAATAGAGTTGTGATTTCCCTTGGAAGAATTAATTATATGAATATGATTCATAATACTTAATTAGAATTTGAACATGATATGAAGGATCACATAACTGACATCCATGGTCTCCCGTCATGGCGAAGGGTTGCGCCGTCAGGGATTGTATGTAGGAGACGCATGTTTGAAATGGCAGCTCCTGTATGCAAGCGCACATGGATCGGGCTCTTTACTCCTTGAAAGAGTAAGGCCGTATGCGTAGTGACGCCAATATCGAGTCCTCATATTATTGGGGTGATATTGGATTGCGCATAGCGAGTACTAATATTGTTGACAGTTGGTTCAATTAACGATGGGTTAGCATCATCTTAGGGGTGGTGGACCTGGGTGTTAAAGACCGAATTGGGAATGCAAGTTGGACTTGCAAGGCGGAATGTGTTCCTGCTTCTTTTTATCCGAGTTACAAGTTCTCATATTATTGGGTTGTGACAAAGATAAGGAAGGAGATCCCAGATCTTGCTTGAGATATAATGGTAAGTATATCTCTTACATTGAAAGTTATTAAGGGAATGGACTTTCAGTGTTGACAAGGCAAGACAATTTTGATATAAAAACTCATAAATCAAAGTAAAATATGTATATATAATATATATACACATGCAAATTTTTTATTTCAGATAATCCTCAATTAATCCTACTCAATACTATACTCAATAATAATCAGTATAATATCATGGATTGGATCCATGATCAAGATATTGTACTTGCAGTTGGACACATAATGTATGTGATTGCAATGTCCAAGTTTCCTCATATGAATGAGGAATGACAATTAAATAGACAATAGGATTATAATCCTAGGGTTTGTATGTCTCTATAGTCCTGATCTCTCATTGAATGTACTTTGGAAGTGACATGTCGATGATGATAATAATTGTCAATTAATCCTTCTAAAAATATAAGAAGATATTTTGGCATGCATGTGTCCTATAAACATTTAATCATGGATGACATGGTTCACTGCATCATGCAAAATGGTAGCTCTATAAGAGATGATGTATTCAAAATGTTTGAGTACCTACCTGAACCAATGTTTTAGGAGTTTAGATGAGTGTAGGTATGATGAGTGTCATCATTATACTGTCTATACTCAAGTCATTCCTGAAGCTTCATAATGTTCATATTGTATGAATTGAATGAAACATGTATAAATGTTGAAATACTCTTACACTGAATCTCTTTTGAGTTCAATATAAGAGATCCTTTGTCTTAAGCAATGGTTGTTTATAGATGAATGGAGCGCAGTGGAAGCATGGATCAGACCCAAGATGAGAAGGATAGTCAAAGAGTTGATTGTATTTCTATGACTTCCATATGACATCCAAAGAGTTGGATGAATGGCAATACTGCAAAAAGCTGATGTATTTATAGTATGACTATCAAGTCTATCTAGAATCCTTAGAGAAGGACTGGGATAGTACATCAAAATAATCTACATCTACATATAATCATTGAAATTGACTTTCTTATTTGATAAGATCAAAGTCTATTAATTGTATCTCAATCTTCTAATAACACTTGCATTTGGTTGCATTTGTTTTAGAAGATTGGAAATTTTGATCTTAAGGTTTAATAGTCATCCATGGATATTGATGCAATGGTTGCAACAATCTATATTGGACAAATAAACTTCATAATTTAAGTGGGAGACCTTAGTCTTAGAGAATGTCTCTATTACCTGGATATTAGAATACAATCATAGTTTATTTCCAAATTTTGGAAATAAACATGAATTCTGGAATAAACATATCATAGAGAGTTATGATGGATATACTTCAGATAGTAATCTAACATCTAGTGGACTCTACTAAATTAGAAAATTAATGAATGGTTCATTAAGATTTCTAATATAGAAAATTAAACCTTTAAAGATCAATAGGAGGATGAGATTCATTTGACAATGATCTGGCATCAAACTTTGGACATATGTCTACTGATGAGATCAATAGACTAATAAGAGATGAAACTTTAGAATGTGTAAAATTTCAAAACTTGCATACTAATGTCCAATAGACCCTTCTTTGAGAATGGTGTAACATACCGAGGTATTCAAGACCTCATACATATTGATGTATGTGGATCATCTATATCATAATAAACATTATGGATATGTGATATCTATTGATGATTATGTATGATATGAGATTTCTTCTCTTCACCTAAGAAACATTTGAAATGTTCAAAGATTTCATAATTTTGGTTTAGAACCAAAGTTTGAAGGAAGATGGAATGAATTTGATCTAACTTAGGTATCTTGTACCTGTTTGATGAATTCAAGGAATACCTTATGTAGATATGAATGTCATTTCTATCTCACTCCTCTTGATACACCTAAACTCAGTGGAGTTGTAGGGAGATACAATTTATCATGTGTGACACGACATGATCAATGATGACTCTTAGCATAATTATCTCTTGGTTTCCAGGTATATATGTAGCAGAGACTACAATATATATATCATTAATAAGGTTCCATGCAAGTAAGATGGAATCTAGCACCAAAGAGTGATACTTCATTAAGAAAATAAAGGTTGGTATTGGATACCTACTTTATGACCTTGAGATTCTTAAAAGATTTTATCTCTGAGAATGTGATTCTTAGAGGATGACTCTCTTGAGAATCAAGATGAAAATGAAGTAAAGGAACTCATTTAATCATGAGAAGATAATGAGGCTCCTTAAATCGGAAACTAAAAGAACAATTAAAGATGAAACACTCATACATCTTCAAAAGAGTTTGAGGATGGATTCCGTGTGTCATAGAAATATGAAAATGATCGAACTTCATGTGATGAAGCTTCTAAGGATCATGACATGGAAAGATGGATGTTAGCAATAAAGTCTAAAGTAGACTTCATATACAAGTGTTGTATATGGACCCTCGAGGATCCACCTATAAGGGTAAGACTCATTAAGGTGTAAATGGATTTTCAAGAGAAAGAGGGAACCTGATGAGAAGGTAGATACCTTCAAAGCACAGTTCGTATCCATGAGCTACACACCGGAAGAGAAGACATTGCTTGCGATGGGACTTGCTTAAACCCATCAGACATTGCTTGTGATGGGACTTGCTCTTCAGTAACTATATGCTTAAACACATCGGATTATCACTAACTATAGATACACAACTTGACTTTGACATCTTCAAGATGAAAGTCGAGATGGCATTCCTCTATGAATACCTCTTTGAGGATATTCACATGAAATATCCCCAGGGCTTCATTATTGAGGAAAGCAAGGTGTACAAGCTAAAAAAACTCCATCTATGGATTCAAATAAGTTTCTTGTTGTTGGAACATAAGATTTGATGAAATTATAAATGTTATGATTTCTTATTGAATCTTTATGGACCATGTGAAGCTTGGTAGGAGTGTCATTGTGTTCATCATGCTATATGTAGATGATGTCCTAATCATTTAGAATGATATAAGGATAATAATAAGTGTTTTATAGACTCGTTATTCCATACCTTGAGATATGATCTCAAGGACACCTCTTGGATCTTAGTTCTGAAGGTGTTCAGAAGCAAAGAGAAGAGGGTATTGGGATCATCACATTTGTAGTAAATCTTGGACATATTCCATTCATGGAAAAACCAAGGAAGGCTTCCTTCCTTAAGATATGGTATTGACCTATCAAAAGGGATAGCACCTCAAAGAGTTGAGGTGAATGCTAGAATTGCCTGCCCTTGTGCATCGGTTATGAGAAGCCGAGTGTATGCTATATGTGTACAAAAGCCAGATGTCTGCCATGCAGCAGGAGTAGTAAACTATTACTAATCCTTCTATGGAGATAAAACATTTTGTTGCAGTAATAACAATATCTTCAAAGATGACAAGACTTCAGAGATAATGATCTCTAAGTCTTATCTTCAAGAGATTAAGACTTTATAGATAGTGATCTAAAAGGTCTTAACTGTAGATACCTTAGGAGATAGAGGTCTCCAGGAATACGGGTATTTTGATAAGATTATGGAAATACTGGTTACAATAATTATTGAACTATAGTGTCAAGGACATTATAACTGAGAAAATTGAGTATTGGTTGCATAAGATGCAACATTCGTATTGGATGCGAGCACTGTTACTGGGGAATATGCAAGTCTCGTTAAAGTACTTGGCATAGTCTCTTGGGAACAGAGTGACTGATCATCTTACCTAGCTATTTTCTAAATAGCCTATGATTGTTACATGAGTGTGGGTTTAAAGATTAGTCCACTAATGGCTCTTTGGGATAGTGGGAAATTGTTGGACATGCGATCCCACGATGAGCCATTATATTGTAAATGTTATATCAAATATCATTCCCTGATCTGAAATAATAATAATTAATTTGCATAATAGGTCCCATTAGTACAATTAGGGTTATGTACCACGGCAATCTTAGTAATCATACAGTTGTTGATTCAATTATTGAATCATAGAGGTTGGTGCTTGGATGAATATCTAAAGAGTTTGATTGAGGACTCATCAAGTACCGTCAAATGATTATTAAGAGATGATCTCCATCCTGAGAAGGAGATGGCAATCTTTTCTATAAAGGTTGATATCTGACCGACCTCTTGATGCAGGTCCTCTACGTAGGAATAGAGATTCAGAGGTGTCAGATTAGTTAGGTCAGCGAGTTGGCTTAACGAGATCGAGATAACCAAAGTCCTATGTCATATGTTGTCACTATATAGGCATGCATCCTCTGACCGGAGACAGATGTGTTACTATATGTCTGAGTATGTACATTTGGCAGACCAATAGGTTGATGACCTAATCAAGGTCTATACACCAGCACGTTGGTTTACTTGCTAAGGCATATGAGTAATACGATCTCTCAAAGGGATCATACAGGTCCATTACGGAATTAGAAGACATGAGCTCACTCATGAGATATTGGGAATAATCAAATTCCATGCACGATCATCTTGCTTTGGAAGCTTGACTGAATTTTTAGGTTTGATATATACTTTTGGAAAGTATATGATCAAGACCTAGGTATGATATATGCTTTTGAAAAGTATATGATCGATACCAACTCCAAATGATAAAATGAGAAACTTAATGATAAAACCATGAAGTTGACAGTGTAAAATTGATCTAATACTTCGGGTTTATTCTTGGTCTTCCAGTATGAAGGATGTACAGATATTGGGAATACTTGAGGGTGATGTGATCATAAGCGATTGTATAACAATGACGCTTCCATTCCTAGGGAGTATTGAAATGGGCCTGGATTTTAGTGACCTTTCAGTAGAGAAGTAATCTAATCTTGTTCCAAATATTGGACATTGATATGAATGTGATTCAGATGTAATGAGAAGATTAGATTTGCGATCTTGATTTAATCAAGCATCTATGGGAGGCCCGAGATCTGGATTTGAGATGTGATCTCAATATCCAAGTCACTATACGTGGAAAAATATAATTGCCTTTCCTTATCTCCAAGTATCTGCGGAGAAAGCATTATACTTGAAAGAGTTCTGGATAATTTTATTGTTGATATATGTACCCGAGCATTGAGAAAATTGACAATTGAATGTGATTTAATTATCATGAATAATATGAATTTGATTCATATTATAAAGAGAGTTATCTAAGATAATTAAATGTTATTCAATTATCAATGATGTAAATAATGTAAATGTGATTCATATTATTTGGGAACATGATAATGGAGATCCACAATGATTAAATGTGATTTATTTATCTTGGATATGAGTAATGTGAATAACACTATCCATATTAATCATATATATATTATAAATTTGATTTAGAATATATAAGAGAGAGCTTATTGTAATTTTTTTGTTAATTAATTGTTGATGTGAATTGGAATCACATTTGACAATTCATTGAAAATGTAATTTACATTTTATTTTGGGTTATGAATGTACTTCACAAATTTTCAATGGTAAGAGTGCAATATTCTCAAAATAATTATGAATTATTTTGTAGAATAATTTACCAATTGTTGTTGTAAATATTGGAGATACATGGAATGATGCAATCTTGGAGATTGCATTGGAATCTCCCTTTCCTAATAGGAGTAGGGACGGATAACAATTCCTACTAAAAAAAGGTGGTCGTCCACCAATCCTATATGGAAGAGGAGAATCTCCTTTCCGTTATCTCCAAGATTACTTGATTTAATTTAGTATTAAATTATATTTATTTATCAACTATATTTAATCTACATTAAGTTACTTGTTGTTGTGTTATTCCAACAACATCTTGGCCATTGAAAGAAGTACAAATCAATCTCATCCGTTGATTTTGTGTAGTGCATGGATTATGATCCATGGACTCTCAAAACCCTATATACAAAGAGGCACCCCTTGCCCTTCTAAGAAGTTACAAGTTTACAACAACTCTCTCTCATTCCCTACACGTCCTCTCTCTCTCTTGTGGTCGTCCACCATGGAGCCCTAGAGAGAGTCGCTCTCACCATAGCGTCGTCGTTTTGCTATCGAACTGTTTGCGCATGGATCTCCATCTCCTTCAGTGCACCTCGATCGTGAATAAGACATCGGATCTCATGTGACAAGATGAGTAGATTCACCTCTTGGATCATCAACATGGATTGCGATAAGCACGTGTTTCATCAACGCGCTCATAAGCGTCTCCTCTGTCGGATCAGACTTGAGACAGGATGTCTCTTCGTTTAGAGACTCGATCGCAACCACGCTTCAAGAGGTAACCCTAAAACTTGTTTGTGATTTAGATGAAATGATATGAGAAGTGTTCTTGGGTCATGTGGTTTTATCGCATGAAAATTTTTTAATTTCCACTGCCTCGAGCAACTAGTGTGACTAGTCGCTCCCCATCGCATTGGCTTCTAGCCCAGAGTCGGTCTCCACTGGTGCGACAGGAAGTGGAGAGTAGTGGGATAGGGCCATTGGTTACCCGGTATGAGGGGGACAAGTCCATTGCAACAGATGATGAGGTCTATATACTAGTTGGAAGGTTGCACTTGCATGCCTCGTAGCCTGAAGGAAGAGTGAAAGGCCAGAGTTGGAAGCCACGTCGGGATAGGGGATGAGACGCAGGGGCAATTCGGGAAAGGAAATCGAAAACGAAGAAATGAGAGATACTCGACCTTACCACTAGCAAATGGGCAGAGGTAATATGAAGAAAAGGGAACTAGGACCTGATCTTGCAGCCCGACTTTCGCTACTATTTGAGCGGCCACTCACTGGCTCAATTGCCTTCATCACTCAAACGAAGCACTATGGAACCCACGCACTATATCATGCACTCAAACACTTTCTCCTTGTAGTAGTCAAAGCAGAAGTAGGTTGCATTATGAATATATCTCCAAAGAGTTCGCCAAGGGACAAATCACTCGCTTCGGAGTGCTTGGTTGGGTAGGCATGCTTATACTGTCATCTCTATACCCCTTTGTAGACAGCTATGTCGAAGTTAGGTTTATATACTAGTTGTAAGACTGCGCTATAGTAGAAGGACAACAAAAAAGTCTCCCCTAGTATATAAGAGGACTTTTCCGCAATTCGGCAGGAAGAGGAGTAGGGAAAGAAAAGTCACCAAAGTTGCATGAGATATCCATAGGTAGGGTTCGCTGAGAAAAGCGCCCGGCCAGAGAGGAATGAGGCCGAGCGAGCCAAAGCCTATTTTCTATTTTCAAGACGTCCCACTATATATTAGGGAGGAGTGAAATCAGAGTCGCCCCCCATACAATGCAATCCCCGTGCTTCTGTGATGCCCTTAAGGATCTAACCATATCCTACATAACCTAGATGGATTGTTGAAAGATCTTGGAATCTAAGTTAGGACGATACTAGGTCGCTTCGTCAAGGGAGGCTTGGAACCGTTAGGGCAAAAACAAGAATGCAGATAAATGCAAAGTAAAGAAAAATATCCAAAAAGATGCCTAAACTAAAAATTACATAAAAATATTGAGCTTCCAGAAAAGCATGATTCTTGGTGAAGACTTGTTTACATTGTCCAAGCTTCATAAGGGAATGAAACTACACTGGTCCATTTCCACTTCTTTTCTCATTCTTCTAGCTTCTCCCTTTTCAGTTGTGAACTAGATAACACCTGACCATAGAAGGAAATATCTGTCTCTCGGAGGACGAGTTGCAAGAAGAAGAGACCCCTTGATAGTTCAATGATTTGTTTTGGAAGAGCTAGAAAATTCACACACACGCTTCATGTTATTTCAAGGTTGCAAGTGTATGCGACTGAGAGGATGGTTCTGACTAGACTATGAATTGAACTGAATAATAGGATGATTGAACCTAAGGACTTTTGTATCACATCCTAACCTTAATATGTTTCCGAACACACCAAGAATCCAAAGGTCTTAAGCAGGTTCCAAACATTGATTTTATTAAGACAAGTTTAAAACTCAACAATTATTCCAAGTTCTTTCTTTTTTTTATTTTCTTTCTTGCACTTATTGGCACAGGTATTTGCTAAGGACTAGTAAAGGCAAGTATAAGGGGGTAATGAATCTCATTTTCATCACCTTTATTCTTTCATTTTGGCCTTAAATCTTTATCTATATGCATATATATCATTAATTTGTGCAAAATAACACTCAAAAATTGACCAATAAATTCCACATAAAATATTGTATTTAATCACAAAATAAAAGATTAAAGTAAGAAAATAAAGTTAATGAAGTATCGAAGGCACTGAGTGACGCTAGACCTCGAGACCCAATCATCGTAATGAATTAGTCGACAAGGAATAAAGTAGGGGGAGATAGGGCAGAGTAACTCTACAGAGAATGCATCTAAACCCCTAATTTTTATTCATCAATTATTATTTTTGGTACCTACTTTATTTTATTATTTTTACACCTAAAATCAATAAACCCTCTATATGAAATTTGTACATAAAAATAAAGGAAATTACAAAATTGATTTCACAATAAATAATGCATAGTGTGGTCGTGACACATGGAATAAAAAGTCACGAAAACTTTAAAAACATGTATCTTCTCCATACAAATCCAAAATTGACCAAACTCGTCTTTATTGTTCATAAAATTAAATTATCTATTCATTGAAGGTTTTGGAGTTACGATGCAAAAGTTGACTTTTTAGCCCTCATATAAGTGTATATAATATTCAATATATTTATTTTTTCTATATTTTATGGATTTTTAAATGCAACAGAAATAAATGCAATGTTTTCGGAGTTTTAAATATATGAAAGTATTTTAATTGGCCATGCGAAAAATATATGTGATTTTATAATATAGTGGGCACTTAAAATAAAATTCTTACAATATTTAAATGTAGAATAGAATTTTAATGTAAGAAATACAATATATAAAAAATATAATACTGATAGGGACTGAAACACAAATAAAATTAAGTAAAAATACTATCCATAACCAAAACACAAAGTATAGGGGTCTCCGCACAATTTTTCCATTAATATTTAAATCATACAATATTGGTTGAGGTATATATGTAATTTACAAAAAGAAGTAGGCCATACATGCAAATATCTCAAAAAATTTTGAACTGGATTCCAAAATTAAGGGACTAGATAATAACACCAACCTCAGGGAGATCCCTGTAAAAAGCCCACCACCTTACATGTATGGGCACGTGAGGTGACGTGCTGAGGGACCTAAGTGCATATACCAAAAGTACGAGGGTCTACTTGTAAATATTATAAAAAATATATGATTGTATATAAATGTTTATGGACTAAATAATAAAATACAAAAACGGAGGAAATGAAATGCAAAATATCCCTGAAATGTAAAATATCCCCACCAAGACATGAGGTGAGGGCTCATATCCTTCCACTGAGGTTGCTGCTATCCTGGAGGAGTTGCTCATGATCCAACGGTGGGGAGAAGACCAGGAAGAACATGGAAGCAGCTCGCCTCCTACAAGTTTCGATCCGCTCTCCAAGGCATCTTCGGCCACGTAGGGAGCTGATGAGCGGTCTGACGGTAGAGGCTAAGTGATATCAAAGGTCCAACCTCAACCACTGGAGCTGGGCTCAACAAGAAAATAAAGACCACGAAATAAACAAGCAAGCTCAAAAATCTAATGTAGCGATCTCCGCTACTTATTTAACATGGTATAGTGACCAAGGTCGAACACAAGGAGAATGAGCAAAGCCTACGAATAGGGGTGGCTATCGAGCATATCGAGCCGAGCCAGACCCTGGCTCAGGCTCGAGCTCGATAAGCTTGGCTGAACTCGGGCTCGAGCTCGAGCTCGGTCGAGCCCAGCCTAGCTGGCTCGAGCTCGGGCTCGACTGGCTCGAGCCTCTTATCGAGCCAGCTCGAGCTCGATAAGGCTGGAGCCGAGTCACTTATTGAGCCGAGCTCCTTACTGAGCCAAGTCTAGGCTCGAGCCAAACTCTGGCTCGTTAAAGGGAAAATGGTTTTTTTGGTGGAAAAGTGCATTGCAGAGGCTTGAACCCGCAACCTCTTCTATAAATTCTATGTTCTTTACCACTAGGCCATTATCCAAGTTGTTCATAAGAGTTTAATATATACTCTATACTGTAACAATGCGTCTTCTTATAAAAAAGAAAAATTGGCTGAGAGAAAAAAGAGCTTATATTGTGTATAAGGAAACCCTTATACATATGGAGAAAAACGTGGTTACTGGTTGGGGTTTGTAAGTTGTAACGTTATGGAGAAAAACGTGGGATGGAAAAATTGCAAAAGGAGATTCAAAATTAATAACTATTCTCATTTATGTCTATTATTTATAAATATTATATATATATATATATATTTCTTATCGAGCCCGTTATTGAGTTATCGAGTCGAGCAGGGCTCGGCTCAGGCTCGGCTCATTAAGCTATCGAGCCCAAAAATCTGGCTCGGGCTCGGCTCAATAACCTAATGAGCCGAGCTCACGAGCCCTTATCGAGCCGAGCCCGAGCCTGGCTCATCGAGCCGTGACTCAATAGCCAGCCCTACCTACGAAGTAGTCAGGAATCAGGAAATACAAGGCATATTTTTGTGATTTTTAATTTACAATTTTTTTTATATTTTCTAATAAGAATGTGAATAAAAGATGAAGGAAATCAAACTTCAATAATTTTTATTAAAGCTAAAAAATGGTCAAAATTAGAAATAAAACTATTTTTATATTTTTAAAATATGCAAGTGTTTTTGTTGATTTTATGGTATTTTTTAGATTTTCATATGATTTTATAAAAATAAAATAAATACAAAACATAAGCACATTGTTTAGTCGTGACCTAAAGGCAAAGTCAAAAGGCAAAAATTGCCTAAAAGGCCTAGTGGTTATTTTATGAAAAAGTAGATAAAAAGACATGATTATAAAAACTGAATTTTTTTAAATTTTCTAGAATTTTAAGAATTTTTATAAGATTTTTGGTATTTTGTGATTTACGGGTTTTATACAAGATAATGGAATAAAACCGGTACTGGGGTTAAAACACGCTAAAACAAACATACAAGAATTTTTATAGAATTTTCAGAGGTGTTTTTATATTTTTTGATATTTTATAAAATAGACAGGCACATTTTTAGGGGTTTTTATTTTAAGAAAATGTCAAATAAAACCAAATCGAGTCACAAAAATTACCAAAAATATTACACAATAGCAGGAGCTAATGGTAATTTTTGGAGAGTTTTTGGAGTAGATTGGATAATTATTTGATCAAAAACAAGGGACACAGTAGACATGGACCTAGCTGCAATTCCTAAAAAGTTATTGGCCAATCAGCAACACAATAAAAATTCAAGGCTAATATTATAAAAATCCTAGGTAAACACATACGAAACATGTGACACAGGCTCGGAGGGGCATAAGTGAAATTCTCAAAAAGATTTCATTCAAAGCATAACACTCATAAACCTTAGGGATATAACATGCAAATCACCCAAAATATCACGTGTCATGCAACGTGCTACGCCTAAGGAAGGACGGAAATGTAAATACTCAAAAGTGCAAGGGTCCTTAAGCAAAATATCCAAAATAAAAAGAACTACGGCAAATATCTATAGGACTAACAAGTAAATGCAAAACAAGAAAAGGCCTAGGTGCAATTTACCCTTTATTATTAGTTATCCAACTATTGAGAGCATCCACTTAATTGATGGATGGTACTGATCTGATGGTACCGCTTCGACTATGGATGGCTGCTGGAGGATCCTCAGATGGATCTGACGATCGAAGGCTCTCCATAGATGGATGGCGTGGATCAGAACTAGGGACGAGCCTGATCTGACGTCTGGGACGATGCTTGGATGAATGCCAAAGAACTCATCTCCGACGAGCTTTGATCGACCGATACGCACGGCAGGCATGTCCTTGCGAGCTGCTCCGGTGGGCGAAAGATCGGGAACGACGGTCCACAGCTAATGATGGGCTCTAGAAGATCCCAGGACCTCAGGAGCGGTCCCGGCGAGACGTGAAGAGCTGGAGCTGATGTGCCTCCGCAAGTCGACCTCTAGATGAGGTCAGGATGCATCCAACCCCTGCGAGGTATAACTTGTGCTCGGAAGGGAATCTTCCGATAGGGGATGTTAAAACATTCAAAGATCCAATGGGGGATAGATGGATGGTAGGTCTCCGACGAGTGAGGGATTTGACCTATAGGGGGTGCTCCAGACCGATGGTTGGAGCAGTGCTAGGGGTTGCGGAGCAATCGAAGAAATGAAAGGATGTTGGAGATGGGGTGTCGGTCGGTCAAAATTGCTCAAGTGGCGAAATGGATGTGGGCATCGAAGATGCTCTGTCTCGCGGGTAGAAGATTGAATTAATGGGAAATAAGCAAAAAACGGTGTCCCTAGAAATGGAGGAGTACGCCTGAGAATGTGGATGACAATCCATGAGGGTCTTGGCCTCGATGGCCGACGTTGCCAGAGGCTGGATCTCCTTGCGGCGGAGCTAGGATCAACCTTGTCCAACCTAGGGTTTTCCACCCTCCAAATGATGTCCTAATGCTCTCCTCCTTTCGCTATCACTCTGAAAAAGGGGAGGTAGGCTCAACTGAAGAGGTGGAGCAGCCAAAGGTCGGGGAGAAGATGGAGCCCCAGGAGATTATATAGTTTGCAGGGTCCGAGAAAGATGGAGCAAGGGTGCGCGAACCGAGGGTCGGATCCCCAAGGATATCATCGGTCGTGGATCATGGATATTCCCTCTATAATAGGAGCTGTAAATGAGAAGAGAAACCGATCAGATCGGGTTAAGATAATTCGGCAAAAATCGAGGCAAATAGGGTCTGAGCGAAAGAGGGGTCCGGGGGGACCAGTTGACTGAAGTCAACAATCCCCGCTGGACCAATCAGGAGCGAGTTAGAATAGGACAAGATACTTTACACGACAAAACTGTTAAAAAATTAAAAAAATGGTTTAAAAATCATAAATGAATTTTAATTAAAAATTAATAAAATAAAAAATGTTTATTATTTTAAAGGATTTTTTTGTGATTTTTATCTATTTTTATGAAAAATAAATTAATCTCTATACAGTATAATGCATTATATACAGGTATAATATACCTATGTATTTTGTACAGTTATTATTATATTTTTATTTTTAAATAAATACCCTATTTTTATATTTTATTTATTTACAACATGATTTTTAAAGTATAAAATAATTTTTATTTTTTTATTATTTATTTACAGGTGTATGTTAAATAGAGAGCACGACATATATACATGTATTTTGTACAAGGGAGAGAGGATTTTATTTTTGTTTTGTTTTATTTTTCTGATTTTTTTATTTTTAGGAATATATCCAAGGAGGTAGAAAAAACATATTATTTTTATATTATAAAAAATTATTATTTAATTGCATAAATAATATGTACAACATAGAGTATGCTCTATCTCTCTCTACTTGTTTTATTTTGCGATTAGACCAATGCTTGACCTTCTCTTGGGTTCGGATCACTCTGTATTTATTCTAAATACCTCCTTCCTTTTTCTTTTTCTTTATTCTTTTATTTTTGCACAAATACATGCTAATTATGTAATATTAACAAATGCATGCATAATGCTAACTTATTGTTTTTACATCTATTTACATGATGCTGTTCCAAGATAAATAACTAAAATAAAAGAATAAAGAGTGAGAATCAGGGATTCATCAGGAGCTCCCAAGTAGCCCAAAATGTCTCAAGGGTAGTCCGTGCTGGCAGAAGCTTCAGAAGGATCCCCAGAGCTCAAGCATGTTCAGACGAGGTCGATGAAGCTTTGGAGCTCCAGGACCCTTTGACTCTGACAAAATCGACCCATAATGGGTCCTCCCAAGCCCAAACTTGAACGGTTAGATGCGTAAAATAAAAACGAAGGTCTTGAGCTTGTTATTCGGGTGAAATATGAGGATATGAGGTCGGATAGAGATATCTTGCGAAGTAGCGGAGATGGAAAGTTGAAACCTCGATCTTAGCAACATTGAGGTGTGGGGTGTAGTTGAAGTGAAAGGGAAGGAGATAGGAGCGAAATGTGAGTCATAGAACACGTGTAGCATAAGGACACAATCGTCAGAGCTCAGCTCTGGTGAACTTCGAATTTAAATTTTCACGAAATAAACTACGGAATTTACTGAAATAGAAGCCTAAACTGTACTAACCTAAGTCCTAATAACAGAAAATAAGTTAAAGCTAGGGCTCTACCAACCGAAGCTCGGAGCATGGTCGGAGCTCCGCTGCAGAAGGTCGGTGAGGCTTGGATCACCACCTAGAGGTCTCTTCATCCACTCAAGAAGGCTCGGTCAAACACCTGCTATCACCAGGGAGTTGAAGCATGAAGAAATAGAGAGATTTTGAGGCCAAATGGGATTCAAATCTTGAAAGGAACCCAGTAACTTATTTTTATTGAAGAGGTTCTTAACTTGAGCAGAACAATTGATTCAATGACTCATTGATCGAGGACTGACGACGGTGTGAAAGTTCATGGATCGATTATCAAAAGTCAAGAAGGAATCAAGGCGAAAAATGAAAGAATCGGAGTGGAAAAATCAAGAAAGATGGGTGGTTGATGAGGTCCGACATGCTAGGGTTGCAGATGGGTTAGTTGACCGAGGTCAACCGAAGACTAGTCCAGATTGGGTCATGTCACCTGCAAGAAGACAAACCAAAATTCAAATTCAAAAATAAATAGAAACAAAATAATAAATGATTTATTTAATTTTTGGTTAAAACACGGAAATATTTATCATTTTTTGTAGTATTTTAGTCTGATTTTTATTTATTTATTATGATTATGTGTTGCATGTCACTTTTTACTAGTATATATATAGGTATATCTACTTATATATTAGGTATTTTGTTTTTGTTTTTATTTTATATTTTATTATTTTATATAAATAAATTATATATTTATAACTTATTTAATACATATAAATATATTTTATTGTATTTTTCTGAATTTATATGTACACTTAAATAAATAGGTGTATTTATTATATAGGTATATGTATATAATTCATCTATATATGTTAATTCACTTATTTTTTTACTGTATTTTTAATTGTTTTCTTTTATTTTAATTATGCACATATATTTCATATATTATTTACAAAATTATAAAAATATGAAATAGTGAAAAGAATAAATAAATTGACTATTTTATTCATGTATAATACAATAAGGGTCCAAAACCTAACTTTTGCATCTTAACTCCAAATTGAATGAGACCACCTTTACTTAATAGTTATTAAATTTTATATACAATTAAAGGTGAGTTTAGTCAATTTTGATACAGTATGGACAAGATACAGGTATGTGAAGTTTGGATGTTGGCTTTTTATTCTGAGTATATAAAGCACATTGTACATTGTTTTATGTGAAATAAATTTTATACTTTTCTATGTATTTTTATCTGAACTTTTATGTACAAAGTTTATTGATTTGATGTATAAATAATAAGAAATAAAGTAGATCCCGAATTAGCTTTATTGAAAAATAAAGATTAGGGTTTTATTGGTTTATTGGCCCTTATCTCGCCCTACTTTCTTCCTTGTCGACCCAGTCATCATGATGCTTAGATCTTGGGGTTTAGGGTCATTCAGTACCTATGATATTTCATTTACTTTTCTTTTAGTAATTCTTTTATTTTAGTTTTAAATACAATATTTTGTACAATATTTCTTATGTGAATAATAGAGGTTATTTTATGCAAAATAATGCTATCTACATGCATTTAGCTAGGGGTTAACGAGCAAAATGAAAGAATAAAGGTGATGAAATGGAGATTCATTAACAACTAAATTATATATATACATAAATGTGTAATTACATATACACGGAAATGTGTGTATGTACATACACATGAGCATGGCCACGAGTCAGATATTCATCCACGACCAAAATAAACAAAAGCGAAGGATGCTCGTGAGGTCGTCTAGCAACCAAACAGAATATGAGCAAAGTCATTCTTTCAGTTACATGGTATTTATGAAATAAACAAAAGAAAAGGATACATGTGTAGCACGAGGACACAATCATCAAAGTTCAACTCCGGTGAAATTTGAATTTAAATTTTCATGAAATAAACTATGAAATTTATTGAAATAAAAGCCTAAACTATCCTAACCTAAGTCCTAAGAATAGAAAGGAAGTTAAAGCTAGGGCTCTACTATCCGGAGCTCGGAGACTGGTCAGAGTTCCACCATAGAAGGTTGGCGAGGCTCGAATCACCACCAAGAGGTCACTTCATCCACTAAAGATGACTCGGTCAGACACCTGCTATCACCGGGTAGCTGAAGCACGAAGAAATCGAGAGATTTTGAGGCCAAAGGGGAATCAAATCTTGAAAGGAACCTGGTGACTTATTTTTATACAAGACGTTCTTGACTTGAGAAGAATAATTGATTCAATGTCCCAATGATCGAAGAGTGATGACGATGTGAAAGCTCATGGATCGAGGATCAAAAGTCAAGAAGGAATCGAGACGAAAAATGAAAGAATCGGAGCGGAAAAATCGAGGAAGAAGGGTGGTTGATGAGGTCTGACATGCTAGGGTTGTAGGTGGGTCAATTGACCGAGGAATAAAATGGGTTCTAAATTAACTTTATTGAAGAATAAAAATTAGGATTTTATTGTTTTATTAGCCCTTATCTCCCCCTTCTTTCTTCATTGCCACTCAGTCATCATGATTCCTAGGTCTTCGGATTTAAGGTCATTCAATAACGATGATATTTCATTTACTTTACTTTTCTTTATTATTTTATTTTAGCTTTAAATATAATATTTTGTACATTATTTATTATGTGGATAATAGAGGTTATTTTATGTAAAATAATGATATATACATGCATGTAGCTAGGGTTTAGAGATAAAAATAAAAGAATAAAGTTGATGAAATGAAGATTCGTCAACAACTAAATTATATATATATATATATATAGGATTTTTATCCAGAGGGCACTGTGCCCATTTGGATAAAATGAGCCTGTATTATCCACCGTTAGATTAAATCTCTTAATCCCATGATTTTAGGAACGGCAATGGTAGTGACAATGCTTTTAATTTTGAATATTAATGAATTTCCCAAAATAGCAGTAGACTTTTTTGGTATCGTCTGATATTGTATTGAGAAAAAATCCATTTTGTCACATTTTGAGAGGGGATCGAGCGATCGTTCTCACGAATCATTGTGTTTTATTATCGATTGGAGACGATTTTCGCTCGCCAAAGGTATTGTATTTCAATTGTTGATTTTATATTTTCATTGATCCTGCGTTTTAATTGTTGTTTTTTCTTTGATAATATTTTTTCATTAGGTTTCGTTCATGGTTAATTCGCGAATGGATTGTGATCGGCATATTTCAAAAGCAATTACGAATAATACATATTTTTGATCGTAAGCAATATTTATTTGAGAAGTATGATTGAAATATGAGAAATGGTATTCACAATATCATTTTTATTCATTTTGATATACGATTTGTAGTCCTAGTTGATTTTGTATCGAAGGTATTTTGATTTCATATAATAAAAAGTTACAGTAAATACAATTGTTATTTTTTATGCGTTAATTTGAAAATATATTGAGTTACTGATATATTTAAGTAATTTACTAATGAGATATTTTATGTTACTAATGTTAACACAATTGTTACTTGTCGTATAACAAACGTTACTAACAATTCATTACATGTTACTTGTCATTGAATGATTCTTACTGAAGCGAGTATATTGCTGAGTTACTAACAATTCATTACAAGTTACTTATCATATAACAAATCTTACTAACAATTCATTACAAGATACTTAGCATTGAATGATTCTTACTGAAGCGAGTATATTGCTGAGTTACTAACAATTCATTACAAGTTACTTGTCATATAACAAACGTTACTAACAATTCATTATAAGTTACTTGTCATTGAATGATTCTTACTGAAGCGAGTATATTGTTGAGTTTCTAACAATTCATTACAAGTTACTTGTCATATAACAAACTTTACTAACAATTCATTACATGTTACTTGTCATTGAATGATTCTTACTGAAGCGAGTATATTGTTGAGTTTCTAACAATTCATTACAAGTTACTTGTCATATAACAAACTTTATTAACAATTCATTACATGTTACTTGTCATTGAATGATTCTTACTGAAATGAGTATATTGCTGAGTTGCTTTTCTTTATACAATTATTACTATTCACGGATATAAATTAACTTATTGTTTCTTGCAGAATAATGCAACAATTTGGTGTCTTGAAGAAGCTGCTGTTATTCGGAGGAGCGAGAGCAAAAAAACATCATCTAAATGGACTACAAGATAGTTGAAATTTAGATGTTCACCATATAACTATAATTAAGTAATTTATGTGCGACTTTCAGTAACAATTGACGTATTACAAGTAATTAAATAGGCTACATAAGTAAAGAAGGTGTGATTCGATAGTAATTCAAAATAAAGAATAAAACAAGTAAGATATATAGAAGCATCAGTAACATGTAATAAATTGTAGGTAAAAGAAGGTAATGGAATAAATAAGTTGGAATAAGTATAAAAAATAATATGACAGTAACTTATGTATTGCCATCAGTAACACTCGATACATTATAAGTAATTAAAAATGTTATATAAGTAAATAAAAAGTGCTTCAGTAAGACTCAAAGTATTAGGTAACTATAACATTAGTAACAATCAAAATGACTTCAGTAAAATGGACATTTGTAATCAGTACTTATTGTATGGACATTAGTAATTTGCATACTTAATTACTGATCTCACAACAATAGTTACTTGAGTTCTGAATATGTATTACTTGAGTAACATGAATGAATTACTGATCTCTGTACAATGTAATATTACATATGTAAAATACTGACAAGTGTTTCAGTATTACTGATCTCGCAACACATAATTACTTGAGTACATTATTTACATTACTGATCAAATGTACAATGATTATTTCTTCGATACGAAATTGATGATTTAAATGTATCTTTCCAAAACCGTCTTCCTTTTTTTAAGGACTCGATACAATTGGAAATATAAGATGCTCAAAAAAAGGAATTAAATTGCGAGTAATGTGCGTTGGGTGGTTATGGCAACTCATTCTTAGCGCTAATTTTAGAAATTAATCAATTTTACTCAGAACTGCTTGATCATCATCGCACGGATGATAACGCGTGCTTAAAAATCCTAAATGGGCACAGTGCCCTCTGGATAAGCCCTATATATATATATATATATATATATATATATATATATATATATATATATATATATATATATATATATATATATATATATATGCAAATGTGTAATTACACATACACGAAAATGTGTCTATTTACATACACATGAGCAGGGCTACGAGTCAGACATTCATCCACGGCCGAAATAAACAAAAGCGAAGGATACTCGTGAAGTAGTCTAGCAACCAAACAGAATATGAGCAAAGTCATTCTTTCAGTTACATCGTATTTATGAAATAATCGTATCGATACGCAAAGAAACACACATTACACCATACATAGTATGAGCAATCCACGCCTGCTTGTATGATCCTCTCCACGGTATATCACATCTTTCTGATGCATATTCACAGGCCTCCTGGTAAATGAAATACTTGTATTGTACGTTATAGAGCTGTTGTTATTATACCTGACTAATTAAGTTCGTAGAAGTCATAAAAAAACCAAAAGAAAGAAGAGAACCAAAAACAGGACAAAGATAAACAAATACCAACACGCGGAACACGTCTGAATCATCATGTTAGAAGAAGCGTGACGGAACTGGACTCTCCCAGAAGAGTAAGATCGCATTCAAGTTTTACACCTCTAAGGTAGGAAAGAAGCCGACCATAGGAAGGAGGGGAGGAAGGAAGGACCAAAACTAATGCATGAAACTTAATTAGAGCATGCGCCAGTCAACGACATTCCAACAAATCAAAATCTAGACGCATTTAATGTCAGAAACGACGAAGTCTGAGTACCAAAGCTTTGAAAATATCTAATGCTATGCACGAGCATGATCCATTGCATCGAAGAGACTGGAGGGGAAATAAGTTTCTTCCATAAATTAAATCCTTTATGACTTATTTGTGAATAACAACATTGCACACAATGATCATACGCAAGGAAAGCCAAAATGAGATTAAACTAAAACCACCATACATTACCTTTGATTAAACAAGATTACACCACTTCTAATGGGAATCCTTCTGCTCCTTCTCATTCCTCGTGTTGCTCTCACCTTCACGGGGAAAGGAGCCAGGAGGTAGAACCTCCACTTCCGGCACCGAGAACCCCTGGAAGTTGAGCGCATTCAATCCAAGAGAAGAAGACGACGACGACGTAACAGGAGGATACCCTGAAATGGAGAAGACACTACTTCCATACGTTATCCTTGAAGCTGCATTGCTCAGATCATCATCTCCGCCGCGTAGAAGATGCGTGTATTGTACCATGTCCGCGTACGATGGCGGTAGCGTAGGAGGCCACGGAAGAGGTTGAGAGTATGCGAGCTCGGGCGGTGGGGGAGGGATTCCTGATGCCACCAGGAATCCGAGCTCAGTCCGGCCTTGCACGCGCTCGGGGAAGTTCAGCTTTGCTTTGGAGCCCTTAAAACGGAGGGCCGCCTCGTCATAAGCTGCTGCCGCCGCCTCCGCGGTGTCGAACGTGCCGAGCCACACGCGTTGCGCCTTATTAGGGTCCCTTATCTCTGCTGCCCACTTCCCCCATGGCCTCTGCCTGACCCCTCTGTAGTGTTTCCTTGATCGCACGTTTCCTTCTAATACTATATATCAAGATGTATAGTTAGTCGTATTTATAGTGTTATAAATGGTGCAATATTTATGCTACAACAATGAGCATGTACCATGAGCATTTCCTTGAGGATTTCGTGTGTTGGGATAAGGAGGAGTAGGAGCAGTGGTCTCCGTCGTGGAGGCAGCGGCGGTGGTGCCGATCACCCGAGTGAGAGCGGAGACCATAGCGGACAAGTCTTGTTCGGAACGGGCGAAGGAGGACGGCGGGTAACCGATGCTGTCTTCGCCTTCTTCCGTCGCCTCCGACACATCGGGGGGAAGGGGCCTCTTCCCATGCCTGCTGGGATCCACCTTCGAGCTGAGGGGGTGTACGTTATATGTACGTTAATTGATCTCAGGGAGAAGGAAAGGGACGGAGATGGGGATGGGAAGAAGGTAAAGAATACGGGGGAGGGAGAAGACGATAATTATAGGGAATAGGAAAGAGGGGGTGTTTGGGTGGAGCTTCTCTTTATGGGCAAAAAGGGGAGGAGAATAGTATCGTTTTGGACAGAGATGTATATACACGTGTATGTATTCGTATGAACGTACAGAGATTTTCGGCGATTCTAGATCATGTCAGATGTGGATGCTTGGATGGAAAAGTGAAATTGATTTGAATGACTTGGGAGGAGGAGAGGATGTATTATATGATGGTGTTTTGCACGAGGGTGCAATTTTGGAACTCATTCTATTCTTTGATCTCTCTGTTTATAGCCGCTCGATCTTGATCGAGCGGTTTACGTGATTTTACACTTTTTATTGGCTCGTACTTTGCAAAATCGCTTGAACGGCTCGACAAGATCAAATGGCTCGAATGAGTACTGCAGAGTCTGCCGGCTCCCCATTGCAGGAGACGATCCATTCCTGTGTATGGAATCGCTGTAATACGCATAGTCACATCATTCGTGCCATGTATAGCTGGTAGACTGTACTTTAAATATGAAGATAATGCAGATGGGCTTTGTCTGTCCCCCATGGCTACTTTTCTTGATCTTTATCTGCTAGTAGCAAGCAGGACGCAGTCATCATCTCATCTGGATGTTTACCTTGTAATTTAAATATCCTCTATTGTTGTGGGATATCTCCGTCAAGAAAGGCTAACCGGAATGTTTCTCAATTTACTTCTTCCAAACATTTGCCGAGAACTCTGTCGCCCCATCGGGTCTTATGTGAAAAATAAAAAAAGGAAACTGCTTGGCATAGTCAAAAGATAATAGCAAGTCGTCAATAGCTCTTGTTGAACGACTGCCAAAATGTCAATCGCGGTTTCAAAAGAGTGAAGCCCTTCAAGGTATTCCGCATCCTTTTTTATGGGCTTGCTGTAACAGCATACTCTGTTGTACCATCTGAGTTGCTTAATCACGACTTAGCGACGCTACCCAAACTCGGAGTCGGTGTGCACCTGCTACATCGGATCTGCTATTACAGCAGCCGATCCAAGCCCTTTTTTTATTTGGGGTATAGGCCAAGATTTTTCGTGTTTTTTTCCACTGCAAATGCGGATTTCACTAATAGACTTCACGAAGAATGAATATAATTAGAGATGCAAAACGGATACGGACATATCCGTATTCAATTTTATTGCAGATTTTGATATCCATATCCCTTTTCAATTGGATATGGATATAAATATCACTTTAATATCTATAAACATATGTATTTATATCAAGGAAAAAATGGGGCTGCCCCCGTCCCATTTTTCGGCGTTTTTTTTATTTTTTTTGAAAAATAAAACCATGTATATTCATCCATATATCCCTCCTACATGCCATTCGAATTTCGTCAGAAACAGAGACTCCTACGGCCTCCATCTCGATGGTATCGATTTAAAAAAATCATCCATCTATTTACATCCTAGATATGATTGATTTTATTTCCTTTAAGATCCATCCCTAAATAATATAATATAACATATACTATTACTTATGCAAAATTAATTAGGGAATCTATTTTCCTAACAAGTACGATTCACCCGTTAAATTAGACATTTAAGTCATAATTAGACTGTCTTATATTTTAATATTGTAGTTAGTTGTTAGATTAACTGATCAAGTAGAAATCATATGAGGGAATTACATAAAAAATGCGCAAAATTGCATTTAGAAACATGTGTCCCTCCACACTAAGTGTGCGTGATATATATTGCATGCCGAGAGATATGTGCAAAATATGAAGATTGGATGCCATTTCCATCCTCACACATCGTAATGTATTATAAAATATTCTTCAACTTAAATAACTAAACAATGCAATAAAAAGTGGACGGAAAATAAAAGTACCCTAAACAAGTATACATCATCTAAAAAAGAAGCCTTTTTATTATAATAATAATATTTTTATAATATTGTTTGATTTTTTATTATTTGTGCAATATCTTAGTCATATGCATGTTACTCATTCTATAGCATTCATTTATCTATTATTATACAATAAATTTATATATTGACATAATGAATCCCCATTTCATCACCTCTATTATATCATTTTGGCCTTAATTTCCTAACTAAATAGATGTATATATCATTAATTTGCCAAATAAACGCTCTACAAATTGTAAAAAAAATTGTATAAATTATTATATAAATTATGTATTGAATTCCAAAATAAAATAATAAAAGAAGAAAATAAAAAATTGAAATATCAAAGGTACTGAATGACCCTAGATCTCGAGATCTAGTCATCATGATGACTTGATCGACAAGGTATAAAGTATGAGAGATAGGATAGAGAAATTGTACATAAAAGATACAAAATCTAATTTAATTCATCAATAATTATATTTTGAGACCTATTTTTATTTATTATTTTATACAACAAAGAAAAAATCCTCTACATGAATATTATACATAAAAATATAAAGAAATATACAAAATTGATTTCACTAAAAAACAATGCAGAATGTGCTCGGGACACACAAAATCAAAAGCCAAAATAAAAATTTTATAAACCTGTATCTTTTCCATGTTGTATCAAAATTGACCAAACTCACTTTAATTATTTATAAAATTTAATAACCTATTTAATGAATGCAATTTCATTCAATTGGAGTTATGATACAAAAATTAGATTTTAGACCTCCATTGTGCATTATACATGTATATTATTTATTCTTCATATTTTTCACTTTATTTTATTTTTTTTATAAAATTTAATATATTATTTAAAACATATTTAAAAAAATAACCTAAAATAAAACAATTAAAAGAAAATAAAATAAATAATATATCTCAATATATATAAAGTATACCTATATATACTTATAATATATGTACATAATTAATTAGGTATACAAATTAGGTATTACAAATAAAGTCAAAAAATACAACAAAAATACCTAAATATGTATTTCAATAAATTGAAAATATATAAAATACATGTATATAATAATAAAATAAATAATACAAATTAAAAATAAAAATACCAAATTATAGATATTTTTACATATATTTATACATGTAAATATTAAATCATAATAAAAGGTCTCAAAAAAATAAACAAAAATAAGTATAAAATACTATATAAAATTACAAACATTTTTCATGTTTTTACCAAAAATTAATGAAATCATTTATTATTTTTATGTAATTAATAAAACATTTCAGACTTGGGCTTTTTCGATTGGTCCACGTGGACCAACAAGAAGCCAACCCTAGTTGACCTCGGTCAACTGACCCTCTCTCTTCCTTGAGACTTGGACTAGTCAGAACCCGCAATTTCATCCCTTTTTCCTGGTCGACCTAATGATACTCTACCTCGGTGTGATGAGCAAATTGTGTAGATTAGATCTCCTTACTTCACGCTAAGGCCAAAGATGGCTACCATCTTCATTGAATCGATCGAAAGATCCATCGCATCTTACCTCCTCGAGCATCCCATAAAATAAGCTCATCCACCTTCCGTCCAAATTTGATCCCTCATTATCGGTTCTTAGACCCTCAGAACCCCCCTGGAGTCAATTCCCTGACAGCGAGTATCTGGACGGAGATGCAATGAGGAGTTGAGGAGGAGGTGATCCGAATCATCGCTAGAGGTCGTCCGTCGACAAGTTCCGCTTCTTCGGCCACCGGCTGAATTGAGGATTTTTTTTCTGCCCGTTCTAGGTAATACTTAGTTTCTCCTTTTAATTCCAGCCTTTAATTTTGCCTTTAATAATCTGAATTATTGTTAATTAAAAAAGCCCCAATTTAACTTGGAGCTCGAGCTCCATGACAAATTAGTTGTATTCGACTGACGAACTTCCCCGATCGTCTATCCATTTCCTTCCCTGACATGTTCCCTCTCTCCTACATGTTTGACCCCATTTGAGTCTGCACGAATCAAGGGTCTGAAATCTACCTCCATTGCCATCGATAGTATCTACTCAACCCATCCCTTTTCTCCTATTTTTGTGCCATCTCAGGGTCGAGAGCCTTCACTTTTAGACCCCCTTGCTCCCTATGCAGAGACATAGGCCAAAGACCCCATTTGGTGGTTGAGCATCTCCAAGGAGCATTTCCAAGTCTTCATCCCAACACCCGAGCTCCATGACCCCATCCGAGAGTCTTGGACAGAACTGAAGATCCCGAAGGCTACGGAGGAGCGGTTAGAAGAGGAGGAGTGTTTCAGCAGGTCCCCAGGTGGTCGGAGAACCAAGAAACATCAAATCCAAACTCATCGAATCAAGTTCTTTCATGGTTCTTCTAGGCCCCTTGCCAACTGTCTGATCAAGAACATACTATCAGAAGCTTCATGTGTTGTTTAATCCAGCCCTCGCATGCCCGTTAGATCCCTGTCAAGATATAATCTCAACTGTACACACGAAGCGCTACGAAGAGCCAAGGACCGTTGGATGCGAAGTAAGTGGGACTCATGGAGCGCCTCCAGCTAGGGATGGGCATCGGTCCAGGTCGGGTCGAGTTTGAGTGGGTCTGACCCAAGCTCATTTAAGTATATCGGCTAATGGGTCGGGCCTAGGCCCATTTTATTTTCTAATACCCATGTTCAAACCCGACTCAAACAAAATGGGTCAGGTTCGGGTCAGGCCGGTCCAATTTGACACCTATGTACACCAATATCATGTGTTCCAATCATGTTGCATTTGTCTGACTATTTCTTATGCATCCGTGCATGTTTAAGACTTTAAGTACTCTAACTAATTCATACTATTTGCATGTTGGAAATAGAATTATGGTTGAAAAATATGAGGACTTAAACCACCATTAAATTCACCATTACATATTATATTGTAGATGCGGGCACTATGACCCAATACAAGTTGGTTACTTAAAGTTGTACATGCTCTAACACTTGAGGTTGCATATTCCATTCTTGCATATTAATGTAATAATCTCGTATATTAATGTAATAACGTCATCAATCCACAGTAATGGATATGATTATTTATGGGTCTAAGCATTTATTCTACACTCAAAATAAGGATATGAAAGTTAGAACATAGAATTTGGAACAAATATACTAGATATAATTATATCGTACATGTCGGGCTATCGGGCTGGCGGGTTTAGGCCTTCTCAGACCCGATAATCAATACGGGCTTATTTTGGGGCCCATAGCCTGGCCACTAAATTTTAGATTTGAGTTTGAGTCAGTTACATGAATTGAATTTTGGTCTGGGTCAGTCCAGCCCAGTCCAATGCCCAACCCTACCTCCAGCTACCTAATGAAATGTTAAGTAGGGATAAATATCATATACCCCCTCCGCACTTTTGGTATTTCATAAAAGTATTGTAAATATTTTTATTATGTTCAAAACTTTATGTAAATGCTACACCTAAGACTTCAGAACTTGTGGAAATTGAAGTTTAGTCCATTTCTAGGTGACGAATCGCTAAATGCATAGATTAAATTGTATCCATTATAGCACGAGCACTTAGCGGGTCATGCAAAATTGAGAAGAATATCAGTGACGAGGTTCTTGGCTTGAATTTATAAACCTGTGAAGTCCATGGTCAAACACGGAGATACGAGCTATAATACGATTAATTGAGAACTAATATCTATGTTAAACAATCGACAAATAATCTAAGTCAAAACAAACAATGCATGTGAGCAATGCATGATTATGCACATCACAAGTGCATGCATGAAATGAAATGAGTTTTGAAAATATGTTAACGCAATGTCAGAAGATAATGACAGAATGGACAGAATGAGATTACACTAAGATATACATTTCATTACATTATTTATGCCATAAATGAGTTGTCAGACTTAAGCAAAGATCTAAATTAAATCTAAGTCTAATTGAGCAATTTAATCAAAGAAAAATTCCATTTAATGACTAAATGCATCGAAATTATCTCGATTTAATTGATCAGTAATCATGCATCAAATAAGAGATTTAATGAAGTCATAAGAAAGAGAATAAATGAGCTTCGCAATGAAACTGAAATCACTTCAATTGGACATAAGATACTCAAGTTATTCACGATGGAAACCAGGGGTATAACATGATAGAAGTCTTACATATAGGGCCTTGTAAGGACTAAAATGCTAGAAACCGGCTAAGCAATTTAATGAATACACCCTGTGCAGGGGTATTTTTATCATCAGGATAAATTGGTGGGGCTTGGATGCAAAATTCCTAGCCAGCACATGTTGAACACGCACAGGTGAGACTCGGTATTAGGTTCAATTGCATGTATGAGAAACATGGCATTAACTCCGTGCTTCGATGATGCTTCGGTTCCACCAAGGCTACGGTATGGTTCTGATGCTACGGCTTTGGAAGGAGCGATGTGGAACCTTCTCATGCACTAGATAATGCCCAATTACGTATTATCCAAAGACATGTGCAACTCCTCATCAGATGAGCATCACCGTGCATGTCAGTGTTGAGACTGGGCTCCAACGAGCGATATATCACTCCTCCATCTTCGTCTTGCATCATTGAAGGTTGCTGGAGCTTTATAGAGGCCAGGCAAAGATGCTAACTTCAACAAAAAGCTCAGAGCGCTTCTTATAAGATTAGTTGATTGATGTTCACCAGACATCCACCTCTAGAATGAAGGCATCTTGAAGACTCGGGCCATTGAAGGTTTTATACCCTGCAAATGTTAGAGAGAAAACCAAGCAAATTGTGTGTGAATGAACGTGAGTGAGATGGGGGTCCAAGAAGTGGAAGAAATGGGAATCATGATGGGTTCTTATCTGATAGTCAGAGAAGAATAGGATGACGCATCAGGCTATGGAGAAGGGAATATATGGTAGGGATCATCTTGCGAAGGTACAAGACTCAGGTGAAGGTTGAGATGCCTTCAATTGAATGATTCGTGAACTTCACTATATTAATAAATTTAGAGAAACAAGAACCATTCAAGCATAAGGATCTTACATGGATTGAAGAAACATGTTAACGGAGGTGGATGGCTTGGGATTGAGGATCTGTCATCCTCGGGGTCTTCGCTTTAGTCTCTCAGCCAAGGCAAGAAGCTCAAACGGTTGTAGTAGAGCTGCAGCATGGTGTATACATCAAGGGTCAACAATGAATCTCTATCGAACCTCCCTCTGTCATCGGGAGTTGGAGAGAAGATGGACCTCAACCTGTGTAAAGGTGGACAACCACCTCAAGGGGCAGTTATAGTGTATTTGAAGAGATGAGATCAATACATGTAGGTAGTTTTCATGACGGTTTCAACTGCTCAGATCTGGTGATGGAAGTAGGGTGGAGATAAGTTAAGTAGTCGGCATTAATCACAGACGTTAGGTAAAGGAAATGGCAGTGTCGGTTGGTTGGGGAAATTACTCAAGACGGTCAGGAGAATTATGTGAAGAAGGGAAAGTTCGAGGCAGATCATGGAGAGGAGAGGGGTTGCTGGAGGTTGGGGATGAAGCCCCAATCGTTGGATCAAATGATCCATTGGTTTAGATGAAAGCACGGGGAAACGACCAGGATCCAACTAATGAAAAGGAGATCGAGTGGCTCAGATCAAGGCAGGTGGCACAAGAAAAATGGGCCTAGTGGACGTTGCTTGGGATGCCACGTACCCAATGAGATTCATATAAAGGAAATATAACTTTAAAAATTGAAAAGAATTAGTTAGAAGATGAATTAGAAAAAGACACAAACATGAAAGATGTAGATCTCGATGAGATCTATGACGTTCATGTAGGAGTCAAAGAGATCAGAGGTCATTTGTACATAGATAAAATTTAAATACATATTAAAACATTATAAAATAATTTTATTTTATTTTATTATTTTTTCGATTTTTTATTTTATTTTAAGTTAATTTATTTATATAGGATATTATTCTAATTTTTATTTGATTTTTAATAATAAATAAATACATAAATAATAGCACAATAATAGGGTTATTAATATATTAATTAGGGTCAATTACTACAACATATAAATTATTAATTAGAGCTACTTTTCAATGAATATTGTTGGTTTACATTTACTTAAATAAGAGATGTATATTTATTAAATTCTATTGATAAATACGGGATTTATCATCCCCTATACTTAAGCTAAGCTCATCCTCGAGCTAATAAATAAAGAATTAGTTAAGAAGTTAGATTAAATAGTGAGATCCCTGACATGTGCAAGTGAGTATACAAGGCTCGATTTGATCTAGAACACTAAGTTTTAGAAATCCTAAAACTCTAAGTTGATCCAAGTATTAATCAAAAGGAATTCAAGTTCTCCAATTGTCAGACTCTCAGTGTATACATGTATATAATAAGTGTGACTTAGTGTTGACTACAGTCATGAGAGTAGATTCAAGATTTCACCAAAAGTTCCAATCTCAAAAGCTCTACTAAGGACCCAACCCTCAACTCTAGGAAATAAATCTAGTCTTTCCTCAATCCACCATTTCTTTAGTTCGTCAGACTTCAAAGATATAGATGGAAAGCCAGATTATGGAGGATATATGATTGTGTTCTTATTTTAATATTCCTATCATTGGAATAGGGTTCTCTTAAGTGCCAATACTCAACATAATTTTCATTTTTATTTTACCAATCAGTGTATTTCAAAAGAAACTGAGTCGTCTGTACTTGTTTTCCAGGGAGTACATCGGGATGCGTCTTTTAAAATACCTAATATACTTGCACCCAGATTTGTAGCTCTAGTGATGCAGAACCCTTTTTGAGGTAATAGCCCGACTCATAAAAGTCTAATGATTTGGTCCAAGTGGACACTTAAAGGTTGGGAGCGCTCACCTTGAACACGATCTCATAATGATGTAGTTTTGTAAAGTAATGAGATTTTCTTTTCTTTTCTTTTCAATTTTCATCATCATTTTTTGTAAGGGAACTTCCCTTCTTTTTTCTAGCTCCACTGCTTTTACCAAGGATTAGAGCACACTGATTAACTTATTAATTATTTGTCATCACACCCTGACACTTTAGGTCAAAATCAAGAGATAGCATGAGAACATGTCCTATACTGCCTAAGTCGCTGACACTCAGGTTTCATGAAGCCATCATTAATTTTATTTCATCCTCGAGCATCATATATAACAAGCCCAAATTCAAGCTTTAAATCCCATTCCCTCAAGGGATACCTCGACTCATCTCAATCATGAATGCAGTCGTGCATGTGAGTGATAGTCAAGTTCTTTTAAGGGAGATTAAGCATGCAATATATAGCACACACATCTTCTAACTAGGAAAGTGTGTATTTTTAAGTCCAAGACCCAAATGATTAAGACGAGATAACTCTAAGTATACAGATTCCTTAAACCAAGTGTTAAAGATCATCTCAAGCCTTGAGTGCATAGCGGAAGTGTCAGGAAAAACACCAATTAATAAGTTAATCTTTTTGTGATTTCCATTTTTTATTTTGAATTAAGTTAAAGAGTTGAGCAATTATTTATACTCAATTACACCCTTAGCTTTGAACATATTTTTGAAAACATTTTACAAATATTGTAACATATGAATAGAAAATTTTCAAACATTTTACAAATATTTTCAAAACAAGTAAAACCCTATTTCTTCAAACCTAAGTAAAATATTTTTCAAAATAATGTCACGTAGATATAGGTTTTCAAAGCATTTTACAAAAAATTTTCAAAACTTGTCAATATGTATTTTTACAAACCACATAAAACATGAAAAATATGTAAAATATGTATATAATTTTCAAAATCCTTTTCAAAACCTTTTATATAGAAATCAGTTCCAAGAATACAATGCGATACCCATAGCACCAAAAAGTTTGAAAAAAATAAAAAATGAGCTATCGCTAAAGTATATATGTAATATATATGGTAAACCCCCTATATTTAGCTTTTGCTATGTCGTCATAGCACAAAGTGATATGAAGCCATAGCTCATGCTAAATATAAAAAAATATATACAATGAATGAATAAAAAGGCACGGGTGTATGATGAGTAAAAAAGAATCAGGTAGTTAGAGGAAAACATGTACTCTAGTTCCCTTATACTTAAGCTGATAAATAGCTTAAGTATAAAGATCTGAAATAAAATTTAGGTGACCCAAGGTGAACAATCAGAACGACTATGTACTCTCCAATACCTAGGTTGAAAATAGCCCTAAGTAAAAAAAAGTAGAAAACTAGGGGAGGGAGGGATCAGATTTAGCTGAATCTTAAGATGAAGGAATCTTAAGGGATGAAATGGAGTCTAGGATTTTGGGAGGTTTAACTAAAATCAAACAAGATCAAAGAAACTCAATAATTTCAGCAACACACATAATAAAGACCAAAACTATGGTCTATATATCTTATCTCTTTTATTGTCTACAATACAAAATTCGAGTTCATTACGAGCATGTTTATATAGGATTTGGACATTATCCTATGGATGTGTCCTTATCTCTCAGCATGTAAAAGAATCTTACAAATAATGAGGAGTTTTCTCCCTCAATACAAGATGAAATTTAACTCCATTTTTAATTAAGTCAACTTGCATTAATAGTCTCGATTTTAGAAATTAGTTCATCACTTGTATTAAATCTTTGAATACATAAACCGTCGTCTACTGTCCAGTCCCATTTCCATATTACCCTAAGTGACACATCATGAAATGGGAAAAACCATGCAGACGTAAAATTATGATGAATGCTCAAGAGAAGTACTTACAGTGACGTTAGCTCTCTCCATGCATATGCATAAATGAATATAAAATTTTATCTAAATACATGCAAGTTGATGAAAAATCGCACCTAATCATGTGTTCTATTAGCACAATAAGAATAAATTTAATTTGAGCTAGATTGAACGTTGATTAAGTGTGTCTCATGCATCTTAGAGATGAGTGGATCTCTTAAGATGAGGTTAGTGTGTCCTAACTTACAATTCAAGCACAAAAGATATAAAATAAGGAAGCGCTAAGAGCAGTGTGCCTAAATCCTAATATCAGGCACTCAAGTTGAATCTTGCCCATACGAGGGTGAAATAGACTCAACACACCAAACAATAGAGTTTAAGTCCATGATACACATTAAATATAACAACAAAATAATTTTTGAAAAACATGATGGCATCTTCAACGGTTCTTCTCAGCGTGAACTCCACTCCGAGCTTCATGCCTCTGTTTATCCACGAGCGTCCTCGATGAATGGATCCTACTACAGAAGAAGATAGATTAGATATCAAAGACTGTCAAATAGATAAATAATGCATAAAACATTGCATCATATAATGACCTAAATAAAATATTAATCAACTTAACAAAAAATAAAAAACCTTAGTAATCAAATTAATGAAGTTGTGTCTCCGACAACGATGCCATTTGATGATCGCTAAATGTATAGTTTAAATTATATCCGTTGTAGCAGGGAACTTAGCGGATCATGTAGGAACGAGAAGAATCTCAATGATAAGGTTCTAGGCTTGAATTTATAAATCTAGGAAGTCCATGATCGAATACAGAGATATGAGTGATGAATCCACATTTCACCATCTTTATTCTATCATTTTGGCACCAAAAACCCTAGCAAATGCCTGTAAATACCCTTAAATAGAGCATCTTAGCATTCATGCATGTGCATCCTATTAGTGTATAAAGTACTGTAATTAAATCCAAAATTATAGAATAAATAAAAGAAAATAAAAAGAATAAAATATTGTAAATATTTTATGACATGAAACCCCAAGACCTAGGCATCTTGATGAATACGTCGACAAGGAATAAAGTAGGGGGAGATAAGGGTCAAATACCTAGTAATTTTAGTCATTCTTTATTCATTTTGGGACCTATTTTTGGTTCCACTTTTTATACATCAAATAAAGAAACTTTGTACATAAAAGTTGTAGGTAATTTAATAAAGAAAAATACAAAATTGATTTCACTGAAAAATAATGTACAGATAGAAAGTTATGGTCTGAATAAAAATCCAGAATCCCAACTTCCCAGACTCGTATCTCATAACTGACAACTCCAAATGCAGCAAACTCACCTTTAATTGTATATATAATAAAATAGTCTATCCAATGGTGGTGGTTTCGCATTTGGCGGAGCTACGGTTTGAAAGTTGAGTTTTGGACCCCTATTGTATAGCTGTACTGATTAAAATATTCAATTTATTAATTATTCATTATTTTTGTATTTTTATATTTTTATAATCTTGTACATATTACTTATAATACTTAGGTATATTAAAATTAGAATAAAAACCTAAATAAAATACAAAAATAAAAATACTTGTATACTTCCTACATAGGTAAACTACATATACTTATACCTGTACATTATAAACTTTTATTTTATTAAGTACATAAAATAACTCAGAAAAATAAAACAAAAATATATTTGTGTATATAAAAGTGTTTATAATTTTAGAGAATAATAAATAAAAATAAAAAAATTAAAATACATAAAATAAAAATAAAATACTTAAATATATAGATATTATACCTATAAAGGGGTATAAAAGGTAACTTGTAAAAATAAGCTCATAAGAATAATTAAAAATCACTATAAAATTATTTAGAAAATAAGAAACATTTTTCATTTTATAACCTAAATTTAATAAAATATTTTTCTATTTTTAATCGATTTTACAAATCATTTCCAGCGGGTTTCTCCTGGTTGGTCCACGTGGACCAACCAGGAGGCGCCACCAGTTGACCCCGGTCAACTGGTCGCCTTCCCCACCTACCCCCTGACAGTGGCTTGGTTTTTGAGCCAGTTTCTTGGCTTTTTCCCAGCCAATACTTTCACCATTTCGCCTTGCACCCTTCTGCAATCTTCTTCCCCTACAAACCACCTTGCCCGCCTTGCGATTACCTTGGAGATTGCATCCCTGAGATGCTCCAGAATCGTTGATCTTTGAGCCCCTGCAGCTCGAGGTCAAACCAAATAAAGAGAACCCCCGACCTTCAGTTTGAATTGGGATTCCCTTCGGTCCACCCCTCGCGCCTATCTTATGCTCCAGAGCTTCCTGGAGGTGACAGCTCCGACGAGAGCTCTTCAGCCAAGGCTTCAGAGGTCGGAGGCGTCTCCCCCACCTCCCGCAACTCTGGCGGTCGAGGTTCGACATTTCCTCTGGTTCTGGCCATTGAGGGCCTTCCCCCATTTATTTCTTTCATGCATTAAGTTCTTGTTAGTCTTAGGATGAAAAGCCCCCAAAAAAATTAGAGTTCCATCGCTTAGCTCGCTCGATTCATTCACTAGGCCGGAGCGCACCTCCGGCCGTTCATCGCCACCTCGTATCACGCATTCCCACGCCCATCCAGAGGTCCAGGCAGTTTGCCCTGGACCTCTTGACTCTTTTGCAGGTCAACGCACGCCCAAGCGTGCCTGGAGACAAGTTTTGAAGCTCGTCGGAGCTTTCGAAGCCCCGTAGCTCCGCCAGCTACCCGCGAGCACCACGGCCATCGCTGTGGGTTTTTGATGACTCCAGGAGGAAGAGGAAGACCTCAGGACGCTCCACGTCCATTTTGAAGCCGTACCATCGCCGGAGGACGAAGATCTGGGACGGAGGAGATCGCCTTCGCCGGTGTTCTTCCCTGTTCTTGCTCATCATCTCCCAGTCGTCGGATCTTGGAGCGCCTCCAGGTTGAACAACGCCCGTTGGATTGAGCATCATCTCCACCGTTAGATCGTCCTCAAGAGATCTAATCTCCGCCATCCAAGCGAAGCGTCATCAACCATCAGATCAACGCCACGTGTTTAAGTGAAGACCTGCAGCGTTGGATTGCGCGCCGAGGGTATTTTGCACCTCAACCCCTGCGTATTTTGTATTTACTCTTTAGTACCAAAACTTTCGTCTGTAGTGTAAACTTTTTGTATTATTTGCATGTAAGCCCCGCACGTTTATTTTATTTGCACTTAGGTCCTGTGCCACGTCACCTCACGTGCATGTGCGCGTGAGGGGGTGGGCTTTTTGCAAAGATCCCCCTGAGGCTTATTTATTTCAGTTTAGTCCCAAAATTTTGTAACGTAGTGTAAAAGTTTGGGATATTTTGCATAGTAGCCCCGGAGATTTTGGATATTGAGTTTAGGTCCCTGCCAGACGCGCGTATAGCACGTGCTTGGCTTGGACATTTTGTACTGAGTCCCCTCCGGGTTTTGTAATTCATTTTTAGTCCAGTAAATGCAAGTTTTAGTTCAAAATTTTGTGGACATTTTGCAAAAAAAGAAATATATATATATAATATAAAATTATAAAAATCATAAAATTAAAAATCAAAATACAAAATTAAAAATTAAATAAAAAAATTAAAAAAAATAAAAAAATTAATTACCCACAAAATCTTTGCTTGCTTGCTTAGTGTAGACACCACACACTTTCACTCACACACATTTATTTGAATTACCATGTTTGCTCCCTGTGTTCAAACTCTCTGCATACTTGCTTGCTATACATTTTGTGCAGAGTTAAAAATAAATTTTAACTCCACATTTATTTCTAATTGTTGATCTGTAGTGTGGGTTAATTGTTGATTAAACCAGGATTTTGTAGTGGTCAAGACACCGACTGTTGACTCGCTTTGTGAGTCAATACGACCGCTCTCAATTCTGCATTTATCAAATGGCGTTGTTGCTGGGGAGTAACAGCGAGTAGTTTATCTTTTTGTCTGTTTGTGTTTGTTGTCTACCATAGCTGTATTTTATCTCTCTTGCATTTCTGATATATACTGTTGAGCTTTTTGACCATTCTTTTCTTGTCTTCTTGCGAGGGACCGCAGAGCAAGGCGGATCGCCTAGGTTACCCGAAGCTTCCTTGGGAAGCGGAGCCGGCTATTCTTTAGCCAAGCCAGCAGGAGAGAGAAGGAGTGAGAGAGAGTGCTTATAGTAGTTGCATTTTATTTTGTGAGAGAGAGTTATTCATTATTTGTAATAACACAGGGACTTGGACATTCAGACTACCGGGCCTAATTTTTGGGTGTTTGTTCACCCGGGGGCTCACCGCGGTTTTTGACGAGTTTTTCACCGTTGTCATTTTCCGGTTTTATTTTCATTTTTCATTTCTTTTGTGGATTGAGCCCTTAGTTCTGCTTGATCGACTAAATTAGGTCCAAACACACTAATAACCTTTGCATGTACCTATAGCTCGATTTTGGACTTAGTTTAATTAAACAGTTAGCTCATCGTCTTAGATCCGCCGCGCCGCGAGCCCTCCCCATCAAGCGCTACTCCTGAACTCGATGTGTCGAGAAGAGGAGGGGGGGTCTAGACCGGACTCTTAGGATCGAGGATTGATGACTAACTTGTGGTTCTTAACGCTAGCAGTTGCCTATCTTAGGACGATTTCCGCATTGCATACCGGCATATAGATTAGGTTTATAAATTTCTACTTTGCATCCCGCATGGAGAGAGCTAGGATTCGCTGTAAGTCTTCTTACTTTGCATCCATCATTTAGACACAAAGGTGAGATTTCCATCTTTGTGTCGACTTGCACGGCTTTTCTGACTCTATTCTCCCTCTGTTTTTGGACAAAGTAGGATAAAAAAATACAAAAAATCGTTAGGCGCTTATTTGAATTTACTCAAAAGAAGCGATAACACCAAAAAAATTAAAAAAGGGACTGCTAAGAAAACCTTGACCAAAAATAAAATTGGTAATTGGATTCATTGATTGGGGAGAGTAACACCCTCACTTGTTTTCAGGTTGCATGGGAAGGTCTCCTTCCAAATGAGGTGAGCGCTTCGTAAGGACTAGAGCCAAAATCCCAGCTTGTGGCTGCCTTGTGTATCGCCTGGATTTCCGAAGTATTGGTGCTTCTATCGTACATGGACGAGTAGGGCTTGGTCAACGTTGGTGACTCTCTATTGTGTAGAGCATCGACCTTGTCCGAAGTATCGAGCCTATGCCACGCCTTCACGGGGATGTCTGTCTCATCGTCTCGCATCCGAGTAGGTTCTTGCACGCTCACTGGTGATTCTGTTGCGAGCGAGTTCCGAAGTATCGGTTTCTCCTATTGGCTTCCTCTCTTATTCTTTGGATCAGTAGAGATCCATGAAGGGTTACAAGGACCTCAAAAAGCGCAAGCTACAGGTTACACAAGAGGAGGACAAGTACGGGATACTCTTCCGGCAGTACTCTCTCTCCTTTAAGCGTAGCGCTCTAAGGACTCGTGAAAAGATTAATCCCTGAATTCAATCTAAAACCGACAAGATAAAAGCCGAACCTTCACAGCTTCATGTGTTGAGTTGGTGAATTCACCCCTGTTTTGTGTTTGATTGCTAGTTCTATTTAGGTCAAGATCAAAAATACAACACAATTGTGCATAGTTTTGCTTCTCATTTCTTCCTTCTTATTCTGCATTCCCTCTGCTCTTCCCAATAATCAAGATGATGGGACGGAGATCTCTTAGGCCGACCTTGTCGGCACCGCTATCCAGCACTCCTCCTTATTCATCTAGGACTACCTCGGAGAGTCCGCTCTCCGAGCCTGAGTTTACATCCACCCTGTTCCCCCACGACCACCCTTCCCATTCTCCTTCTCTCAGTCCAATAGTTTCAGAATTCAGTGCATCACAGAGTTCAGATCATTCGACAGCACCTGAGATGGCCTCTTTTGCTTTTTCAGAGAATCCAGTGATGGCAGACAGAGGCGAGCACCCAGATGACCATGATCACCCTCCGTTCTTATTTGATCAAGCGGCCATCAACAATTCCTTGCTAGCTTCCATGGAGACCATGCAGAGACAGATCCGTGATTAGGGAACCTTCATGGGTGATTTAATGAGAGAGATTGCACAGATGAGAGAAAACCGACCTGGGGGCGGTGGCGGTGGAGGAGGAGGAGGACCTGATGCAGGAGGAGGTGATCCTGATGTTGAGAGACCGTCGCAGACCATCATGCGAGAATTGCATAACCCAGCAGCGTCCCTTACACATCGGTGGATCAAACTCCCGCCTATCCATGGAGATTTCGAGTTGCGGCCCCATACCATTCAGCTTATACCTAAATTCCATGGGTTACCGACTGAGGAGCCACACCTCCACCTCCAAGAGTTTGAAATGATTTGCAGCACAATCCATGATCGGTTGATGACTGAGGACACGATCAAGATGATCGCCTTTCCATTCTCTTTGGTTAACAGAGCCGCATATTGGCTCAAACACTTGGGGCGATTCATCGATACATGGGCAGATCTCCGGACCGCATATCTGAAGAAATACTACCGTCTCGGCCGGACCAATGCAGCTAGAGCAATGATCAGCAATTTTGTCATGATCCCTAATGAACAGTTTCGTGAAGCTTGGGATCGCTTTCGAGAACTCATTGACCGGTGTCCACATCACGACATCTCCAGTCCCAACTTAGTTCAGAGTTTCTTTTGTGGGCTGACACCGGAGCTGTAAGGGCTTGTCAACGCCTCTTGCGGTGGGTCGTACTTTTCCAAGGGTGAAAACGACATTTGGGCTATCTACAAGGGCCTGGCAGAAAATTCAACAGTGATGGCCCAAGCTCGTGTCTACACGCAGCAAAATCCCCTGCAAGGAGCGGGATCATTCCAGAGGATCGTCCGCATCGATGCCGGTCCTAACACATCGTCGGTAGTCGTAGCCCAAGCTGAATCAGCCGCAACCGACATGGGCATAATCAGTGAGAAGCTGGACCGTCTCGAGATCCTCGAGAAGAAACAGATGCAAGGCATGGCCCAGATGGACCAAACTGCCAAGACAATGAGTGATCTGAAGACGCAAATTCTTTGCATCCAAGAGGCACAGACTTCTTCCCAGCAGCCTCCCAGATCACAAGCTGATCCGAGCAGTAGCAACTCATCACAACCCTCTGTCTCGTACCGCCAGGTCAACCACATCCAGGCAGAGCCGGTCCCGTTGCTACAGTATCATCCAGTGCAGCCGCTATCTCAGGATACTCAGATGGTGGTCTATCAGTCGGAGCAGCCAATGGCAGTTCTTCCTCCACCCTCCTTCGAGCAGGAACCATTGATGGAAGTCAATGGGATTTGGTACGACCAGTACCCTCAGCCTGGGATCCGTCGTGATCATCCAGGATTCCGTTGGGGCAACGGTGGCTCCTCATCCCAGCAGCAGAATCCCACTTAAGGACAGCAGAGCAGCCAGCAGCAACAGCAACACCAGCAGCCCCAGTACGCCCAGCAACAACAGTATCATAGTGGTCATCGTCCCGCCTATCAGGGACAACAGTGGAGGCAGCGTCAGCAGCCTCATCAGTCTTACCCCCATCACCCCCAGTATCAACCACAGCAGCAGCAGCCCCATTTCCAGCAGGGACAACCATCCGGTTCTCAGGGTCCCACTTTTGAGAACCCAGCCCTCGATGATCTTGCCCGCTTGCTCTCCGAACAACGAGCATCCTTCAGGCAAGAAATGGATGAATTCCGGCAGGAGATGAAGGAGATTATCAAAGGGAAGGCCGCCATACCCGCTCAGATTGAACCTAACCCGAATAATCTGAAAAGGAAGTCTGAGCAGGTAGAGTTTACAGAGGACACCTCTCCTAGTGACTATTTGAGTGATATGTCTTATTCTGTCTATGATGTTGATTTTGTGACTACTAGGAGTGGTAGGATGCCCGCAGGCGGAGCCTCTTCTGAGCGATAATCACACGCTGAACCAGGAGCGCCGGAGGAGCAGAGTAGTGGTGTTGATGCCGCTAATGATGATGTTGAAGACGGTGGTGCTGATGTCACCCATGATGGAGTCCAAGACGACGGTACTGAGGCCGTCATAATACCAGATGCAGACGGTGGTGCTGATACCACCATTTTGGATGCTGAACCAGAGCACGGTGCTGATGTCGTGAACACAGGTGCTAGTGGTGGTACTGAGGCCACCACATCTACTTTTGTTGAGCCTCCCTCTGTGATGTTACCACCTTTTGTATCTATGGACTGTGGTAACAAAAAGAAAAACAAAAATATGAATAAAGGAAAGGTTTCTGTTCATATTGCGGATCCATATGTGTTGCATGATGATGATTGTATGGATTCTCCTCCTTCACAAGCACAGGGACCTATACCTAGTCCTCCATCTGAGGAGGCCCCTACCATCCCTTTCCCTGAGGCACTCCACCGAGCGAAGGGGAATAAAAGAGAAAATCCTAAAAAAGATCAGCAGGTAGAGTTCAACAACCAGATGATAGACAGATTCCATATTCAGCTGACTCTACATGAGGCGCTTGAGCACATCCCCCTCTTCAAAAAGAACTTGAAGGAGAAGACTACCATCCGCAGGAAGAGGAGGTACCACAGAGATCAGATCCATGTGCTCACTCATTCTACTTGCTGCACCATTCAGAACAAGCTGCCAGTCAAGATACCAGATGCAGGAGCTCCCTATGTCAGATGCGAGATTCAGGAGCAGCAGTTTGATCGTACTCTATTAGACAGCGGCTCTTCAATCAACCTTCTTCCGGCAGCCTTACTCGACCGATTCAAGTTTGGTCCTCTTCTTAGGAGCAGGACAGTCCTTCAGTTTGCTGATAGGTTGACTAAGAGGCTGAAAGGGTTGTTGAAAGACGTGGTCGTTACCATTCAGGGCCTGAAATTCCCCGTGGACTTCGTTATGTTGGACATGGAGATCCCTGAGTCGGTAACTGATGCCCCCATCATTCTTGGACGTCCATTCTTGGCCACAGCCAAGGCGGTGACCGATCATGACAGTGGGAAGGTATGTTTTCACGTAGAGGGCGAAACCATACAAATAGAGACGATCGAGGAAACCAGAGCCAGAGAGTTAGAACACTCGGAGCAGTCAAGCGAAGCCACGCAGATGATAGAGGAAGAGCTAGACATCCACCAGGCGTGTGATTTTGTGATGACTGATGATGAATCCAACTGGATAGATCCTGTAGCACCGACCCTCGCCTTGCCTACAGATTCACTATATCTTAAGCTCATGGCAGTCGACAGCCGGGAGAGCACACCCTTGGATGAGGGTACACCTGAGGCTGACAGTGTCGGGACGAGTGGTGCCGATGATTTTCAATCTTGTTCATCTTCTTCTGATCCCTCGAATTCAGACATTGACTGGGATGATTTTGATGACTATTTGCCTAGTCTGATTCCTTCTGAGCCAACAACCATGACAGAGTGCGAGCCAGTGCAGTTCATTGATGATTCAGCAGGCCGCCTTCCATCAGATATTCATGCAGAGCGAGAGTTCTCCCATGCAGACCTGGTCGCCTTCACACAGACATATCAGAAGCCAGATCTGCCACCTCCCAGTTGTCCAGAACTGAAACCTCTGCCGCAGTCGTTGAAGTATAGATTCCTTGGGGTGAGCCAGACATGCACCCAATCATTATCTTAGCAGGTTTGACTGGAGAGCAAGAATCTCGTCTGATGGAGGTTCTTGAAAGAAACCGTAAGGCGATAGGTTGGAGTATAGATGATCTCCAGGGGATAAGTCCGGCTCTGTACTCTCACCACATCTATCTTGAAGATGACGCTAGGCCATCGCGTGAATTCCAGCGACGGCTGAACCCGAATCTTCGAGACGTAGTCATGAAAGAAATTTCGAAGTGGTGGAGCACCGATTTTATCTACCCCATCTCCGACTCCAAATGGGTTAGTCCACTACATGTGGTACCCAAGAAGACGGGTATCACTACAGTTGTCAATGAGTCTGGAGAGGAGATCGCTACCAGAGTGCCCACTTCTTGGAGGGTATGTGTGGACTACTGATGATTGAATGAGGCCACCAAGAAGGATCACTTCCCGCTACCCTTTATTGATCAGATTATCGAGCGGCTAGCCGGGAAGAGTCATTACTGCTTTCTTGACGGGTACTCTGGATATAATCAAGTGGCCATTGCGCCCGAAGACCAGGAGAAAACGACATTCACCTGTTCGTTCGGGACTTATGCTTTCAGACGGATGCCCTTTGGTCTATGTAACGCTCCGGCAACATTCCAAAGGTGCATGTTGTCCATCTTCTCGGACATGGTGGGTGACTGTTTAGAGGTCTTCATGGATGACTTCTCGGTCTACGGCGACGGGTTCGATGCTTGTCCTAGACCGTGTGCTTCAGCGCTGCATAGAGGTCAATCTTGTTTTATCTTGGGAGAAGAGTCACTTCATGGTGACTCAAGAGACGGTCCTCGGTCATATCGTCTCCAACAGGGGCATGGAGGTCGATCCGGCCAAGGTGGATATCATCAAAAAACTCAATCCACCGTCCAACTTGCGTCAGTTGCGGTCTTTTCTGGGGCATGTCAGTTTCTACCGACGATTCATTCAGGATTTCAACCGTATTGCCCGACCGCTCACTGACTTGATGACAAAAGACACCGAGTTTATTGTCAATGATAAGTGTCTTGCATCGTTTGAGACTCTCAAAAAGATGGTTGTTTCAGCTCCTGTCCTTTAGCCACCCGATTGGTCTCTCCCATTCGAGATCATGACGGATGCTTCAGATTTTGCCGTTGGGGTTGTGCTTGGACAGAGGAGGGATGGATTCCTTTTGCCATTCACTACGCCAGCCGGATTTTAGATGCCGCTCAGCGGAATTATACTGTGACTGAGAAAGAGATGTTGGCCGTAGTCTTTGCTCTGGATAAGTATCGATCTTATATTCTCGGATCTAGAGTGACGATTTACACTGATCACACTGTCATCCGATACTTAATGGCTAAGAAGGATGCCAAAGCACATCTCACCAGATGGATCCTTCTACTCCAGGAATTTGATATTGAGATTAAGGATAAGCCTGGAGTCAAGAATGTGGTGGCGGATCATCTCTCCATATTGGAGAATCTTGAGGAATCTGAGCCCAGCGCACCTATCATAGAGACGTTTCCAGATGAGGCGATCTTGGCTATCACCTCGCTCCCGTGGTACGCTGACATTGTGAACTATCTTGTTGCCAAGACAGTCCCACAAGGTTGTCCCAGGCAGAAACTCGAGACCTTCCTGGCGAAGGCCAAGTTTTACCATTGGGAGGATCCCATCCTTTATCATGAAGGCGGGGACAACATCTGGAGGAGGTGCATTCCTCAAGAAGAGCATCACATCGTCCTCACATACTGCCACAAGCTTGAGGCAGGAGGACATCATTCTGGAAAAAGGACAGCACAGAAGGTGCTTCAATCCGGCCTATGGTGGCCTACTCTCTTCAAGGATTCTGATGAATTCGTAAAGAGATGTACTGACTGTCAGAAAATGGGAGCCTGCAGACAGAGAGACATGATGCCCATGCAACCCATTCACTTCTGTGAGGTTTTTGATGCATGGGGGATTGATTTCATGGGCCCATTTCCTAAGAGTCAGGGATTCGAGCATATTTTGCTCGCTGTGGATTATGTCAGTCGATGGGTTGAGGTCATCCCCACCCGAGCCGCAGATGCTAAAACCGTTTGCAAATTCTTGAGAAAAAATATCATTTCACGGTTCGGGGTACCTAGAGTCTTGATTTCAGACGGGGGGTCTCATTTCATCAATGATAAAGTTAGGGCCCTTGCAGACAAGTTCGGCATTGACCATCGGGTTGCCACACCGTATCACCCTCAGACTAATGGTCTTGCTGAAGTTTTGAATCGGGAGATAAAAATAATCTTGCAGGAAGTTGTCTGCCCAGACCGAAAGGATTGGTCACAGCTTTTGGATTCGGTCTTGTGGGCTTATCGGACCTCTTTCAAGAATCCATTGGGGACATCCCCCTTTCAACTCGTCTATGGCATGCCGTGCCATCTGCCAGTGGAGATCAAGCAGAAATCTTTTTGGACAGTCACTGAGTTATTGTTAGGTCCCGAGAGTATAGGAGAACAGAGAAGAGCAGAATTGGCAGCCCTGGAAGAACTGAGAGACACAGCCTTTTCCAACAGCCTACAGTACAAGGAGAAAGTGAAGACATGGCACGATTCACATATCAGCCATAAACAGTTTGAGCCAGATCAGAGAGTATGGTTGTTTGATTCCAAGCTGAAATTATTCCCAGGGAAATTACAGAGCAGGTGGAAAGGTCCTTATGTGGTCAGGAAGGTACATGACAATGGCAGCATCGACATATCCGAACCGTCATCTTCTTCTACCTTCCGTGTCAATGGTCAACGCCTGAAACTATATCTAAATCATGATCCGCCGACCATTGACGTTGCCCCCATTCTTCTGGTATGAGATGTGTCCTTTGACTCATATCATCTGCATCTCATACATGGTGATCACTTCTATCTTCCGTTGTACAGATCATCTGCCCATATCACTCTTTCATCTGCTTATTTCTTTTCTTCTTTTCTTCTTTTCCTTTTCTATTTTCTTTATCTATCAAAAAGGTGCCGCCCTTGTAGACAGTTTTCCATACTTAGGACGTACTTTGTCCTAAGTATAGGGGGCTGTGCACCCCGAGTTTTTCATTTATCTCGATCCTCTCCATTGTCTCCTCTTCTCGTCTATACTTAAAGATATCTTACCCTAAGTATAGGGGGAGACAATCTGAGTATGATCTGTTCATTCCCACCCTTGACCCTCCCTGCGTTGTGTACAGTCTGCTATACTTAGGATTATTTGATCCTAAGTATAGGGGGGACGATCAACCTCTCGTTCATTGATTCATTCATTTATTCCTTTATTCTTTAGACTTGTCTATACTTAGTACGAGTTATGTCTTCTCTTTTCTCTCTGATCTATGAGGACATAGCTCAAGCTAAGTATAGGGGGGTCGTATATACTGTGTATATACTTGAGCCATAACTCGTACTTTCGTATTTTCTTAATAATATGGCTAATAATTCTTTAAAATTCATTAAAAATCTTTAATAAAAAGATGTCCTGTTCCTCAAATTCTTTTTGTAATTACTGATTAATAAATCAGGTGAAAATGTTTTTTTTGCAAAATGTTTGAAAAATAGTTTGAAAATCTTTGTGAACATCTATTGAAAACTATTTTTAAAATATTTTGTTACATGTTTTCAACCTGTGTAAAAATGCATGTTTTGTAAAAATTCTTTTCTTTGTGTGAAATAAAATGTTTGAAAAATGATTTGCAAATGGTTTGAAAAATGGTTGCAAAAATATTTTGAAAAATCTATCTATACTGTTTCGAAAGCCTTTGCAAAATGATTTTCAAATGTGTGTACATGTTTGTAAAATGTTTGTAAAAATTATTTTGGACTATAGTTTTCAAAAATTGTGTGAAGAAGCTTGTGTCAAATAAGTTTGAGGAATATTTACTTCACACCAAAATCCACTATATATATATATATGTATAAAACTGATCACTTACCCTTGTAAATTCTTAAAATCCACTTCTTATATATAAGAAGCACTCCCGTGTACATAGTTTTCACCTAGTTTTCAGCCAAAATCTTTTTATTTTCAAAAATCCCAAAAACATTTGCAAAATTAAAACCCAAAAACATTTGAAAAACCTTTTTTGAAAAATACAAAAAAATGCATATGCATCATTATCATCTTTTCAAAAATCCATAAAAAGTTCAAAATCTTTGAAAAGTGCATCACAAAAATATTTTCTGCATTGCATTGCATGGCATGAGCATTTTTCAGATTGAGTTTGATAGTTGAACGAGTCTAAGTAAAATCCGGAGATTGGAGCTTGATTGGACCTGAAAATCTACTTAATAACAAGAACCTTATAGGAACTGGGTTTGAGGTACTTCAGGTCTAGTTGACTTAATTCTTTGAGGATCACGGGACTTGGTTCAATGGATTCTTGACTGCCTAAGTAGAGTATTTCAGAACACACGTACGACTCTTGTTGATAATGACCTAACTTGGACACCTGCACCTTTCATATGGCTCAACTCAGTTGGAGTGGTGAGGGGATTGGATTTGCCGGTATGAGACGCACACAAGTGGAAACATTTGTCCTCCTTTAGGGAGGGAAGTGCACCCCAACCCGTTCAGTGATTAGGAAGTCTAAAGACAGGAGGTTGTGGGTTGCAATAAAGCTTCAAAAGAGGGATAGTCTACTGGCTCAAGAGGAAAAACTCCTTATGCAAATGCTGCTGTGAATAGTATTTCAAAAAAAACAGTTCAGGCATGTACAAAAATAAAAAGCCTGCAAGTATGTACAAGTCAATAAGCAAGCTTGAGTTCCAAAGTCATATCATGTGAGCCTGCAGCAGGATGACTCGACTACACTGGTCTTGCATCCCACGATAGGTAGCTACACTGGCTACCGTCCATTCTTCTCTTCACCCCCTCCTCTTGAGCTGGTTGCCACTTGAACTTAGAAGGGAATACCCCGCTCCTCGAGGATGGAGTTGTTGGATTGGGGAATCATTGGGTTGTCATATTGGAGAAGTCAGTTTCTTTGTCATTCTAGTTGGGGAGAGCCAACATCACTTACACTGTACGAGTCATATTCATAGCCGTAAGAGTTTGCATATGAGTTGAAGTATTTCTGACCCGGCTATTGAGGAGACTTGAGCAGAGTTTTGGGATTCTCAGGGACTGTTGGATTTCAAATTTGGTTCTCATTAAGGTTCCGCCCGCACTAAAATTCCCAAGGTCTGACTTAAGCTCGAAACTTTGATTTTGTGAAGACAAGTTTGATAATTGAACTAAATCCAAGTTCTCCTTTTTTTCTTTTCTTTCTTTTTCTTTTTGCACTTATTGCATAAGTGTTTGCTAGGGACTAGCAAAGGTAAAGTATAGGGGGATGATGAATCCACATTTCATCATCTTTATTCTATCATTTTGGCACCAAAACCCTAGCAAATGCCTGTAAATACCCTTAAATAGAGCATCTTAGCATTCATTCATGTGCATCCTATTAGTGTATAAAGTATTGTAATTAAAGCTAAAATTATAGAATAAATAAAAGAAAGGAAAAAGAATAAAATATTGTAAATATTTTATGACCTAAAACCCTGAGACCTAGGCATCTTGATGAATAGGTCGACAAGGAATAAAGTAGGGGGAGATAAGGGTCAAATATCTAGTAATTTTAGTCATTCTTTATTCATTTTGGGACCTATTTTTGGTTCCACTTTTTATACATCAAATAAAGAAACTTTGTAAATGAAAGTTGTAGGTAATTTAATAAAGAAAAATACAAAATTGATTTCACTGAAAAATAATGTACAGATAGAAAGTTATGATCTGAATAAAAATTCAAAATCCCAACTTCCCAGACTCGTATCTCATAACTAACAACTCCAAATGCAGTAAACTCACCTTTAATTGTATATAGAATAAAATAATCTATCCAATGGTGGTGGTTTCACATTTGGCGGAGCTACGGTTTGAAAGTTGAGTTTTGGACCCCTATTGTATAGTTGTACTGATTAAAATATTCAATTTATTAATTATTCATTATTTTTGTATTTTTATATTTTTATAATCTTGTACATATTACTTATAGTACTTAGGTATATTAAAATTAGAATAAAAACCTAAATAAAATACAAAAATAAAAATACTTGTATATTTCCTACATAGGTAAACTACCTGTACTTATACCTGTACATTATAAACTTTTATTTTATTAAGTACATAAAATAACTCAGAAAAATAAAACAAAAATATATTTGTGTATATAAAAGTGTTTTATAATTTTAGAGAATAATAAATAAAAATAGTAAAATTAAAATACACAAAATAAAAATAAAATACTTAAATATATAGATATTATACCTATAAAGGGGTATAAAAGGTAACTTGTAGAAATAAGCTTCATAAGAATAATTAAAAATCACCGAAAATTATTTAGAAAATAAGAAACATTTTTCATTTTATAACCTAAAATTAATAAAATCTTTTTCTATTTTAATCGATTTTACAAATCATTTCCAGCGGGTTTCTCCTGGTTGGTCCACGTGGACCAACCAGGAGGCGCCACCAGTTGACCCCGGTCAACTGGTCGCCTTCCCCACCTACCCCCTGACAGTGGCTTGGTTTTTGAGCCATTTTCTTGGCTTTTTCCCAGCCAATCCTTTCACCATTTCGCCTCGCACCCTTCTGCAATCACCTTCCCCTACCATCACTGAGATGCTCCAGAATCGTTGATCTTCGAGCCCCTGCAGCTCGAGGTCAAACCAAATAAAGAGAACCCCCGGCCTTCAGTTTGAATTGGGATTCCCTTCAGTCCACCCCTCGCGCCTATCTCGTGCTCTAGAGCTTCCTGGAGGTGACAGCTCCAACGAGAGCTCTTCAACCAAGGCTTCAGAGGTCGGAGGCGTCTCCCCCACCTCCCGCAACTCCGGCGGTCGAGGTTCGATATTTCCTCTGGTTCCGGCCATTGAGGGCCTTCCCCATTAAGTTCCTGTTAGTCTTAGGATGAAAAGCCCCCAAAAAAATTAGAGTTCCATCACTTAGCTCGCTCGATTCATTCACTCGGCCGGAGCACACCTCCGGCCATTCATCGCCACCTCGTATCACGCATCCCCACGCCCATCCAGAGGTCCAGGCAGTTTGCCCTGGACCTCTTGACTCTTTTTGCAGGTCAACGCACACCCAAGCGTGCCTGGAGACGAGTTTTGAAGCTCGCCGGAGCTTTCGAAGCCCCGTAGCTTCGCCAGCTATCCGCGAGCACCACGGCCATCACTGTGGGTTTTTGACGACTCCAGGAGGAAGAGGAAGACCTCAGGACGCTCCATGTCCATTTTGAAGCCGTACCATCGCTGGAGGACGAAGATCTGGGACGGAGGAGTTCGCCTTCGTCGGCGTTCTTCCCTGTTCTTGCTCATCATCTCCCAACCGTCGGATCTTGGAGCGCCTCCAGGTTGAACGGCGCCCATTGGATTGAGCATCATCTCCACCGTCAGATCGTCCTCAAGCGATCTAATCTCTGCCATCCAAGCGAAGCGTCATCAACCATCAGATCAACGCCACGTGTTTAAGTGAAGACCCGCAGCCGTTGGATCGTGCACCGAGGGTATTTTGCACCTCAACCCCTGCGCATTTTGTATTTACTCTTTAGTACCAAAACTTTCGTCTGTAGTGTAAACTTTTTGTATTATTTGCATGTAAGCCCCGTACGTTTATTTTATTTGCACTTAGGTCCTGTGCCACGTCACCTCACGTGACTGTGCACGTGAGGGGGTGGGCTTTTTGCAAGGACCCCCCTGAGGTTTATTTATTTCAGTTTAGTCCCAAAATTTTGTAACGTAGTGTAAAAGTTTGGGATATTTTGCATAGTAGCCCCGGAGATTTTTGGATATTGAGTTTAGGTCCCTGCCAAACGCGCGTATAGCACGTGCTTGGCTTGGACATTTTGTATTGAGACCCCTTCGGGTTTTGTAATTCGTTTTTAGTCCAGTAAATGCAAGTTTTAGTTCAAAATTTTGTGGACATTTTGCATAAAAAAAGAAAAAAATATATAAAATATAAAATTATAAAAATCAGAAAATTAAAAATCAAAATACAAAATTAAAAATTAAATTAAAATCATATAAAAAAATTAAAAAAAATTAATTACCCACAAAATCTTTGCTTGTTTGCTTAGTGTAGACACCACACACTTTCACTCACACACATTTATTTGAATTACCATGTTTGCTCCCTGTGTTCGAACTCTCTGCATACTTGCTTGTTATACATTTTGTGCAGAGTTAAAAATAAATTTTAACTCCACATTTATTTCTAATTGTTGATCTGTAGTGTGGGTTAATTGTTGATTAAACCAGGATTTTGTAGTGGTCAAGACACCGACTGTTGACTCGCTTTGTGAGTCAATACGACCGCTCTCAATTCTGCGTTTATCAATGAGCTATAATACGATTAGGCGAGAATTTAATATCTATGTTAAGCAATCGATAAACAATCTAAGTCAAAAGAAATAATGCAGGTGAGCAATGCAAGATTATGCACATCACAAATGCATGCATGAAATGAAATGAGTTTTGAAAATATGTTAATGCATTGTCAGAATATAATAATAGAATGAATAGAATGAGATTACAGTAACATAAAGATTTCATCACATTATTTATGCTCTAAATGAGTTGTCAGACTTAAGCAAAGATCTAATTAAATCTAAGTCCAATTGAGTGATTTAATCAAAGCCAAATTCCATTATAATGACTAAATGCATCGAAATTATTGTTGTTTAATTGATCAGTAATCATGCATCAAATAAGAGATTTAATGAAGTCATAAGAAAGATAATTAAATGAGCTTTGTAACGAAACTAAAATCACTTTAATTGGACATAAGATGCCTAAGTTATTTATGATGGAAATCAGGGGCATAAATGTAATGAAACATGATAGAAGTCTTACGTATAGGTTCTTGTAGGGACTAAAATGTAATTGGCAGAAACCAGCTAAGAAATTTAATGAATACACCCTATGCGGGTGTAATTTTGTTATAAGGATAAATCGGCGGGGCATGGACGTAAAATTCCTAGCCCAGCATGTGTTGATCACATGCATATGAGGCTCGGGATTAGGTTCAGTCGGCTGCATGTTAGGAGCCATGTGGAATTGACTCTGTGCTTCGATGATGCTTTGGTTCCACTGAGATTGTGGTATGGTTCCGACACTGCATCTCTGAAAGGAACAACGTGGAACCTTCTTATCCATTAGATAATGTCCAATTAGGTATTATCTAATGATAGTTGCATATCCTCATTAGATGAGCACCACCATGCACGATGGCACTGAGACTTGGCTCCAGCGAGTGACATATTACTCCTCTGTCTTCGTATGGCATCATTGAAGGTTGATGGAGTTTTGTAGAGGCCTTGCGAAGATGCTGACTTCAACAGAAAGCTCAGAGAGATTCTTAGAAGATGATTTGACTGATGTTCACTGAATATCTTCCTTTAGAACGGAAACACCTTGCAAATGTTAGAGAGTAAACCAAGCAATGCGTGTGCGAATAAATGCGAGTGAGATGGGGGTCCAGGAAGTGGAAGAAATGGGAACCCTGATGGGTTCTTCTCCGATAGTCAGAGAAGAATAGGGTGACTTGGATCAGGCTATGGAGAAGGAATAGGGGTAGGGATCCTTCCGCAAAGGTACAAGTCCTCGGGTGAAGGTCAGGATGTTTTCAATTGAATGATTCACGAACTTCACTATCTTAATAAGTTCAGAGAAAATAGAACAAGTCAAAGATAAGGATCTTACATGGATCGAAGAAACTTGCTAAGTGGAGGCGGATGGCTTGGGCTTGAGGCTCTATCGTCCTCGAGGTCTTCGCTTCACTCGCTCAGCCAAGGTAAGAAGCTCAAACGACTGTAGTGAAGTCGTAACATGGAGTATATGCCAAGGGTCAACACCGGAGCTCTAAGGTTGTTTTGGCATCATCGATCGAACCTCCCTCTTTCACCGGGAGTGGGAGAATGTTGGGCCACATCCCGCATAAAGGTGGACAACCATGAGGGGCAGTTATGGTGTATTTAAAAAGATGAGATAAACGGTTGTAGGTAGTTTTATGACAATTTCAACTGCTCAGATCTGGTGATAGAATTAGGGCGGAGATAGGTTAAGTGGTGGGTATTAATCACGGAAGTTAGGGGAAGGAAATGGCAGTGGCGATTAGGGAAATTATTCGAGGTAGTCAGGAAAATTATGTGAAAAGGGGATGGTTTGAGGCGATTCACAGAGAGGAGAGGGCGTTGTTGGAGGTTGGGGACGAAGCCCCAATCGTTGGATCAAATGATCCAACGGTTGAGATTAAAGTGTTGGGAAACGGTTAGGATCCACCTGATGAAAAGGATATCGGGTGGCTCAGATCAAGGCGAGTGGCGCAAGAAGAACGAACCACATGGTCGTTGTTAGGGATGCCATGTGGCCCAATGAGAATTCAGATAAAGGATAAATAACTTAAAAAATCGAAAATATTGGTTAAAATATAAATTAGAAGAAGTCATGAACATGAAAGTTGTACATCTCGATGAGATCTATGACTTTCATGTAGGAGTCAAGATATCAAAGGTCATTTTTACATAGATAAAATATAAATACACATTAAAAGGATATAAAACAACTTCCTTTTATTTTTATTTTGCTTACTTTTTTGGGTTTTATTTATTTTATATTAATTTATTTATATATAGTATTATTCTATTTTTTATTTGATTTTTTATAGTAAATAAAATACATAAATTAATAGCACAATAATAGGGTTATATTAATATATATTAATTAGGATCTATTATTTACAACACATAAATTATTAATTAGAGTTAATTGTCAATGAATATAGATGATTTACTTAAATAAGAGAGGTAAATATATGAAATTATGTGGATAAATCCAGGATTTATCACCAGGTCACCCCACATGGACCCCCGCGTGAGTAAACATTTTACTCAGAACTCCTCTAGCTTTTGTAATCATTATTTAGTCTTAAAAAATCAATTTACAGTTCAAATATTTTGGGTATTTTGCATGTTATACCTTACATATATTTTATATTGCAAATATGCCTCTGCCAATTGATTGAATTTTTATTTTTGCATTTCTACTTTCTAAAAATAGCTCTTTTCTCCAAAAAAATCTGCAAAAATAGGAGTAAATGCATGTTTGGATGCTTATTCACGTCATACTATTTATTTAGCATTTTTATTGCATTAGATATTTATTAAAAATCAAAAGAGCGCCTTTTATTCCCTTTTTGCCTTAAATCCAAAAATAATTATAAAACCTCTTTTCAAAATTCCAAAAAAAATGCGCGTTGTTTATTATCATATTTTATTACTAAAGATAAAAAATCATTAAAAAATATCAAAAGAAACTCAAAAAAAATAGCAAACCCGTCAAACACTAAAAAATTACAAAATATTTTTTAAAATTCCAAAAAAATAGTTTATGTCCCATATTTTTATATATATTATTTACTACATATTAAATTTAGTTTTAAAATTCCAAAAAAATATTTTATGTCCCATATTTTTATATATATTATTTACTACATATTAAAATTAGTTTTGAGAAATTTTGGATCCATTTGTTATTTTAAATTCTCAAAACAATTCATCTTATTTATATAGATTTTGTTTTGGACTATTTCTGATTTTAAAAATACAAAATTAACAAAATTTCTCAAAAGAGTAAAAAATATGAGGATATCTGAAAAGTGCAAAAATATTTTATTTTTTGATTTTTAACTATATATAACTATATTTATAATTAAAATATTGTGTATAGACTATATATACATATATAGTATTCTATATAGTTTATATCATACTAATTATTGTAAATACTATATATATATATATATATATATATTAAATCCTTTAAAAAAGAAAAAGGATTATCCTTATCTATATTTTCTAATTTTTATTATATAATTTGCATATATTATATATACGCATTATATATTACATTATACTACATATATATACCTTATTACATATAAAAAGAAAAGGAAATCAAAAATATAAAAATATAAAAATAAACTAAAAATAAATAATATAAAAAACTAAAAACCCTATTAGAACGTTAAGTCAATAGTGTGCAGTTATATATACATACTTATACATATATTTAGAGTTAAATAATATTGCTACACCTCTTGTTCCCTGAGTTTGACACCCTACCATACTTGTCCATTGTACATACTTGTTTGTATGGTTTTATAATAAATGTTGATCACCTTACTTTGATTGCTTGATTGCTTATTATGGGTTGATTGTTGTTTGGATTGAGGTCTTCGTGAGCAGTCTCTTCAGCAACTGTGATCCCACCTTGTGTGGACCACAAGACAGTCCCTTGGACTCTTGATTGCTTGATTACTTATTATGGGTTGATTGTTGTTTGGATTGAGGTCTTCGTGAGCAGTCTCTTCAGCAACTGTGATCCCACCTTGTGTGGACCACAAGACAGTCCCTTGGACTCTTGATTCAATAAACGGTGTTATTGCTGGGGAGAAACAGATAGTGTAGCTTACGTGTACATATTTGCACATTATTTACTTTTTTATTTTCTATTCTTTTGTTTTTTATACTTTTTTATATGTTCTGATCCATTGTCTCTTTGTTGACTTTCTTATGAGGGACCTTGTGGTAACAACTACTTCTTAGGAGGTGGACACATCCAAGCCGCAAGGAGATTGGCTCTTCTATTTGTGAGCCAATTGGAGAAAAAAGGAGAGAGGCTAAAAAAGAAGGAGAAGAAGCAAATCTTCTCATGTTTTCTTTTATTTTGTGAGAGAGTGTGCTCATTTTATTTTTTATATATTATTTGTAATAATTTGGACTGTGGACACTTCACACTTCGTGAGGTCCAGTGCACGGGTGTTTGTTCATCTAGGGTCCTAATCGGATTTTATTATTGTTTTATTGCCTTTATATTATTGTGTTTCACGTGTTTTGAGTTTTTCACCTTGTTTTATGTGATTGAGCCCCTAGATCTAGGATTGCTTGACTCAGCACGTAGATCTAAAGCTTAAATAGAATTACTCCTATAGCTTTCTACGCATGGATCTAGTCGAATATTAATTTTAATTACTTGGATTTGGAAATGCATGCCATAAGAGGCTCCGTGCAACGTTAGAATGACATGTTGTCGTGGGCACCGAGGAGTCTCCAAGATCGGAAACTTAGGATCCATTTTTGAGTAGTTAGCATTTGGCTCTTCGCGCTAATAGCAATTCTTATTTAGGGAGATTTCACACTTTCCATACCGTGCATGTAATGTAGATATTTATATTTCTGCCTTGCATCTCGCATGTAGAGAGCTGGGAAGCACTATAAATCATCTTACTTTGCATGCATTATTTGATATGAGAGTGAGATTTCCACTCTAGTATCCACCTGCATTGCTTTTCCCCTATCTCCCTTTATTTTTGCATACTTAGGATCAAAAAGGAAATATAAAAAATATTTTGGTGCATTTTATTGAAAAATACCCAAAAAAGTTAAAACTAAAAAATAAAACAAGGGGATTGCTAATAAAACTTTGACCTTAATTAAAACTCTTAATGGACATCATTATTTTGGGTTCATAAAACCCTCGTTGTTCTCAAGTACCCGTTCATACTGAGTGAGGAGTGACCCCTAAGGATTAAAGCCCAAATACCTATGCCGCATCCTTGGTAATCACCTAGGATGGTAAAGTATTGGCACTTCTATCGTACGTAGATGAGTAAGGCCATGTCGAGATAGTTTTCCCACCTAGTGTGGAGCATCCGACTTGGTCTGAAGTATTGATCATAAGTCATACCCTCATGGGTGTATCTACCTCATCATCTTGCATCCGTGGACCTCGCTTGTGAGGCAAGCAGTGGTTTTGTCTATTGGCTTCATTTATTTATTTCTTTGATTGAGTAGCCCCCCAGGCATGAGATAAAGGACCTCAAAGTATGTAGATCACAAGTTACAAAGGAGGTGGAACAAGTACGGGAACTTTCTTAGCAATACACTCTCTTCTATAGGGATAGACTCGTGAAAAGATTTTGCCTGTAAATAAAAATAATTTGAAAACATAAAAATAATCGAACTCTTACAACTTCATTTATGTTGAGTTGGTGTATCCAAAACTTGTTTGGTGTTTGTTTGATTTAGGTTAAGATCAAAGAGCAGTCCCGTACTTTTGTGCCATTTTTCATTATCTCTTTTTATTCTCATTTGACCCCTGCTCACTTTTGAGCCATTATACTATTTTACAATACTTTTGTTTCTCGTTCATCACCATATCTTTCACTCATTCCCGATCTTCTCTTGAATCTCAAGATGGCGACTCATGGGTGGCTTGGTTGGGACTCCGCTGACACCCATATCGATTCCTTGCAGTCGCCTTCTCCAATAATTCGAGGCGATTCCCAAGATCACGGCTCAAACTTTGCGAACTGCTCTCCAAACTCCCTTCCTTCTTCAATAATAGATGATCACTCTTGTCCTGAAATCTGCCCATTTTGGATGGAAATTGTATTCACTCTGTATACTTGTCCATCCTTAATGAAATTCTGTTTAACAAAGAACAATTCTCTACATCTGGTGCTTCAATTCAGATAAATTGAGGCATTATTCCATTAACATACCTTGGAGCCTGAGATCCTATCAGATTCAGATCTAGACATGGCTCCAATAGGAAAAGGGAAGGGACCTCATCATCCACCACAGCCACAACAAGGCCGGTAGCCATATCAAAATGCAGTGAATGCCTAACTTCTTGCCTCCATTCAGACAATTCAGCAACAGCTCACAACCAGCTATTATCCCAGGTCGCCTTCCAGAAGATGCTTAACAATCTGAGGAGAGGAAGAGAAAACCCAAGAGGAGGAGGAGGATTTGAGGAAGAATGAGAAGATGGACCCCGTGGATGTGCCGCATATGAGCCAAGAGGAGAGCGGCCCAAGTCGACTCTCAAGGAGACTTACAACCCTTGTGCATGCCAGATGACGAAGTGGATCCGGATCCCATAGGTCCATGCACATTTAGAGCCGAATCCTCAGCTCTTGGTATTTCTTCCGACCTTCCACAAGAATGTGAATGAAGAACCCTATATCCATTTGCAATAATTTGCTCGCATCTGCAGAACAACTACCCTAACATGCAGTTCCCATTCACCCTTCAAAACAAGGCATTCCATTGGATCAACCATCTGGGTAAAGTCATCATGATTTGGGAGGATCTCAAGTCAACACTCTTGCGCAGATTCTATCCTCTCAATTGGTTTCAAAGAGAGTCGAGCCAAAATAGCCAACTTCTCCCAAGCCACCCACGAGTCTATTCATGAGGCTTGGGAGTGGTTCATTGATTTGCAGTAAAAGTGTCTCCACCAAAAATATTCATCGAACCAACCTGGTCCAACACTTCTTTGGGGGACTAACTATTAAGAGCTAAAATCTCATCGATGTTGCTTGTGGCGGTTCACACTTCAATAAAGACAAGGACGTCATGTGGAAGTTTTTTTGAAGAAATGGCCGAAGGAGAGGATTCCGTGTCATCGTCTCATACATATAAGAGATAGCTATAAATCCATCAAAAGCCAGTTCATGTGGCGGCATCGCATGATCCGGACAGGGATGAGAGCTCCAATGTGAGCATCATAGGGACCCACTGATAAACACAGATTATCGTAGGTCTAAAGAGTATGTCTCACACAAAGCGGAGACAACCGATGTCGATGCGGCGACCCACAATAAAGTGTATTTAATCAACAATTAACCCACACTAAAGATCAATAAATTAGAAATAATGTGGAGTTAAAATTTATTTTTAACTCTGCACAAATGGTGTATAGTGACAAGTATGCAGAGAGTTCGAACACAGGGAGCAAGCAGGGTAATTCAAGCAAATGTGTGCACAAGTGAGTGTGTGTGTGATGTGTCTACACTAAGCAAGCAAGCAAATGAATTTTTGTGGGTTTTTAATTTTTATATTTTTTTTTATTTTTAATTTAATTTTTGATTTTGTATTTTGCTTTTTAATTTTCTGATTTTTATAATTTTATATTTTATATTTTTCTTTTTCTTTTCCAATATAGGAATTTAAAGACAATGGAATAAAAGACAAGGTAAAATATTTATAAAACTAAGTAAAAATTACCAGAAATTCAGAAAGAAATTGTTTTTGATGATTTTTTTTTACTGTTTTTGTGATTTTTGGGGATTTTTCAAGGTGTTTTTGATATTTTTTAAATACTGAAATAACTCAAAACAGTGGAACAAGGGCTGGCTGTGAGAAGAATGGGATTTAAAAATATCAAACAGCAACCAAAATTTTTCACACTATTTTTCGAATAAGAAGAACAAAATGAGGAACAAAAAGAACCTGAGTTTGTATTTTTTAGAGTTTTCCTTGATTTTATATATTTTTTTGAAGTTTTTGAGTGTTTTTAAATTTTTAGTGTTTTTCTTTTGAGATTTTTAGTGGTTTTTGGACTTACACTAAAATAGGATAAAATAAACACTAGGGAATTTTTTTTGGAATTTTTTGGGGTGTTTTACTATTTTTTTGGTATTTTCTAAGCGAGACAGTGCACAAATAGCAAGTTTTTGATTTTTAATAAATATGAAAATCAAGTAAAATCAAAAATTAAAATGGTGGCGTGGAAGTACACATGTCCAGGAGCTTAACCCTATTTTTGTGGAATTTTTGGAGTTAGAATGATAGGTCAATTAATTACAACAAGCATACAAAAATTAAACAGTCCTGGCAGGGGCATATGTGCAATATTCAAAACATCCAGGGGCATTCATGCAAATATCCACAAAATTTTACACTCAAACTTGCATTTAAAGGATTAAAACCAAATAGCCAAACCCGCAAGGGTATCTGAGCAATTTACCCACCAGAGTGCGTGACTTGCACGCGCCTGGAAGGGGTATTTTTGCAATATCACAAAGTTCCAAGGGGTTCAATGCAGTTTCTCCAAAATATTACAACTTAAAGCAAACATTCATGGACTTAAGCGAAATAAATAAACCCCAGGGGGGGTCCTTGCAAAATACCCAGCCCCCTCACGCGCACGGGCACGTGAGGTGACGTGGATTGGACCTCGGTGCAAATAAGAAAACTACGGGGTTCTAGTTGCAATTATTACAGAAATATTTAAACTACAGCTTAAAGTTTATGGACTGAAATGAAATACAAAATTTGGCGAGGGGAAAGTGCAAAATACACACGCCTTATCTCCTCGTGCGCGATCGAACGGCGGAGGGCCGCTCACTTATCCACGTGGCGCGCGCACAACGCACGATGACGGTTCGGCGATCAGCGGTGGAGATCAGATCTGGCGAAGAGATCGACGGACGACGCGTGCCAAGATCTGACGGCTGACAAGCGGTCTGGAGCGGGCCTAGGATCGGACGGTGGAGACACACGGAGGAAGAACAGGGAAGAACTCCGCTGCGGCGAAGTTCCTCCGGCGAGGTGACGCGCCTCCGGTGGTCCGGACCGCTCCAAGAAGGTCCGGGAGTCTCCTGAGATGATGCTCTGGCGACTGGGGCTCTCAAAATCGCCGGAGAAGCTCTTAGGTGCTGCCGCGAAGGCGGCGGAGCTCGAAGCTCCAGGTATCTCCGGCGGAGGTCGAATCCGAGCCCCCAGGCGCTGTTATGCTCCAGGTACCTGCAAAAGGGGGTGAAAGGGTCCAGGGCAAACTGCCTGGACCCCGCGGAGGCGAAATGGAGGTCGGAGGTGGTCTGTGGACGGCGAAGAGGTGTCGGCCGGAGGTGCGCTCCGGCTATGAGCGATGGGAGGTCGATTTGATCTATGGCATTCGAATTTTTTTAAGAGTTTTGATACTGAAGCTATGGGGAGTGAAATGACATAAAAAGGAACGAAGATAATGGGTGCCTCGAAGGTGGATTACCTGAGGAAGAAGAACCTCGACGCCGGTGGTCGGCGGAGGTGGTGGAGCCGCTACAGAGCCCCCTCGACTCGCCTGAAGGTGTGGATGCGGAGCTGTCACCTCCAGCAACACGAAGAGCTCGTCAGGGAGGAGGATTAATGGCTAATGAGGGTTCCCACTTGGGCTCGAAGACGGCGGGCAGTTTAAGTAGAAGATGGTGGCGTCTCCTTCAAGCGAGATCCACGCGCGCATCATGAGGATTTTGCGTGGTTTGAAGGCGCGTCGTGGGAGAGTGATGATCAGGGAAGAAGTTCCAAGAAGGATTCGAGGCGAGAAAATGGAAGGATCGGGCGCCATAATTTCTTGAAAATGGGGCAAAATCGCGGGCGTCAGAGGTGGCAGGCGTTGGTCGGGGGAGTTGACCGGGGTCAACTCTAGACCGCGCCTGGTTGGTCCACGTGGACCAACCAGGAAAAAGCCCCGGAAATTGTTTTATTAAATCATTTAAAAATAGAAATAGGTTGAATTAAATTATGGTTATAAAATAAAAAATGTTTAATTTTTTATGTAGTATTTTATTCTGATTTTTATTTATTTTTATGGCTTACATTTTTACAAGTTACCTTTTTAACCCTATATAGGTATATTATCTATATATTTTAGTATTTTATTTTTATTTTGTGTCTTTTAATTTATTTATTTTTGCTTATTATTTTATAAAAACATAAAGTACTTTTATGTACATAAATATATTTTTATTTTATTTTTCTGATATGTTTTGTATATTTAATAGAATACAAGTATTATTTGTATAGGTATATGTATAGGCAGTATACCTATGTATCCTTTATACAAGTATTTTTATTTTGTGATTTCTTTGCATTTTTATTCTGGTTTTAATGTACATATATATTATAAGTAATATATACATAATTATAAAAATATAAACATGCAAGAATAATGAATAAAGAATAAATTGAATATTTTAATCTGTACAAGTATACAATGAGGGTCCAAAAGTCAACTTTCAAACCGTAGCTCCGCCAAATGCGAAACCACCACCATTGGACAGATTATTTTATTCTATATACAATTAAAGGTGAGTAGGCTGCATTTGGAGTTTTTATTTGTGAGATACAGGTCTGGGAAGTTGGCATTCTGGATTTTTATTCAGACCATAACTTGTTATCTGTACATTATTTTTCTGTGAAATCAATTTTGTATTTTTTCTTTATTTTATTATCTACAACTTTCATGTACAAAGTTTCTTTATTTGATGTATAAAAAGTGGAACCAGAAATAGGTCCCAAAAAGAATAAAGAATGAATAAAATGTATAGGTATTTTATCTGTGTTCCTGACCTTATCTCCCCCTACTTTATTCCTTGTCGACCTATTCATCAAGATGCCTAGGTCTCGGGGGTTTTTGGGTCATAAAATATTTACAATATTTTATTCTTTTTCTTTTCTTTATTTATTCTAGTATTTTGGCTTTAATTACAGCATTTTACACACTAATATGATGCACATGCATGGATGCTAAGATGATGAATTTAAGGGTATTTACAGGCATTTGCTAGGGTTTTTGGTGCCAAAATGATAGAATAAAGATGATGAAATGTGGATTCATCACCCACCTGTCCAAGGTGGAATCATCCAAAACCATTACAAGACCTTGAAAAGCTTGATGTGATCGAATAGAAGACTTAAAATTAGGACAAACTAGATCATATAGCCAAGCAGCTAGAGCCGATGGTGAGCATCATCAGCTCTTGCCAGACGATTTTTGCATCAACTACGACTCCTGCTGAGATGAAGGAGCCATCATCACCCCAGCCTCCTCAATAGAGTTCAGCACAATTGTTGGTCCAGCACGTGTATTACATGCAAGCCTCAGAGCCTACATTTCGCAACAACAGTTAGTGGTGTATCAGACAAAGCTTCAGATGATTCAGCATCCATGTTCTCCACCTCTCATTCAGGAGGTGAATGTTGTATGGTCAAATGATGCACAATTGGTCTATCCAAGTGGACATCACTTGGGCTAGCCTTCAAGCAACTATCCATTCCCTCAACATCAAGAAGGGAGATTCGTCCAAAACAACCAACAACCTCACCACCAACATTCTCCGTCGTACCAAAAGATTTAGAGATAGAGTCAGTAGTAACAGTCACAACACCGCCAACTCTAGCCTTATCAGTAGAACTCGATTGCTCCTAATCAATAGCACCCTCCTCTGCACCAGCAATATCAGTCTTCTCCTCAGTACCACAATCAGTATTCCTACAAAGCAACCTTCCCACCATTCCTAATCTCAGCATGGCCAACATGTTGAACCATCCGAGGTTGACCTAGAGAACGTTATTTTGGACTGGTTGTCTCATCTTGTGGAAAGCCTTGAAGAAATGATCCAGAAGCTCGATGACCTCACCCCAGTCAAGATCACTATTCCGGTGCAGGTGGAGGCCGACCCTAATAACTTTTAGAAGAGAGAATGTAGTTTGTGATGTTCTCTCATATACCACAGAGTCAGATGTGAATGATATGTTTTTATCTAATGTGTTGTCACTCTCAAGAGTGGTAGGACCTTGCAACCTTCTGCCAACATGAAGGGGAAAAAATATTCCATTAACGAATCATCTTTTTCTACACCAGCCGAACTAGCAGCCAAGTCGGGTGAGGAAGGCGAAGCACCGACAGTAAAAATTCAAAAAATTTTGAGAAAAATAAAAAATGCCAAAAAGATAGCAGCAACCAAAGCAACATGGCACCAGCAATGGAGAGGACCACACTTATAGCTAATCCAGAGCTATCTCATGCTCGCCTCTCATTGATGATCGTACTCCTTTTTATCATCCATTTATATAACCAGATATGGGCAATGATTTTGATGTAAATAAGAACACTATTTCTTCTTTTGATTCTGTAAATATTCCATTTCCTAATGAAATGAGAAAATTCAAAAAATAGAAATTTGAAAATAGATTTGTCTGACCCAATTGTTGTGGAAATTATTCAAAATCTCATTATAGATATGCCTCTTCTTAATGCCATCAAATACCTTCCTAACATTAAGAAATGACTGAGGAGGCATGTACTTCAAAGATAAAATCATGCCGAGCCAGAGAAAGAAATGTGAAGCACATTCTGACTGCACGATAGTGAATGCAATCAGCAATCTACTAAGCAAGAAGAAAGACATGGGAGCCCCTCTCATCAGATACCAGATGTTCGACCAAGAGTTCTACAGAACTCTTCTTAACAGCGGATTGTGCATCAATCTGATGCCTACTTCACTGCTGAAAGAATTTGGGTTGGGACTACTTAAATCAACAAGGATGATTCTGTAATTTGCGGACACTTCAATCAAGCTGCTCTGAGGAATTTTGGAGGATGTCATCATCACCATTCAAGAGATACAATTCCCTATAGACTTCATTGTGTTGGACATGGACATCTCCGCTCCTCTACTTTACACACTGTTTATACTTGGAAGATCATTCCTTCGAGCAGCCTAAGAAATGGTGGGTTACAGCACCGAGTAGATACCTTTTGTTCCAGCACCGACAAGATGGCCATTCAGATAATCCAATTGCCTAAAATATCAGAATCTACATCAGATGCGAGTGAGCCTACAGAATAGAAAATTGAAGACCATCACTTGGTAGATGATATCAGAGATACCAATCTATTTATGGATGACATTGAGAACCATGAATTATTCTCTATGGAGGAAGGAGTGGATAGCAGAGTCGAGTTTCTCTCTATCTTTGAAGAATAATTTTTTGCTAAATTGACAGAAAAACTGATTGTTGGTCACATGTCCTTAGCAGAGAAAGAGGAGATTATTAAATATTTTGTTGAACAAGATGACATTATCGAGAATTTTTGTGTTGCAATGAATTCAGAAATTGAAATGCTAATGGTGGACAATATACAGTTGAAAGATCCGACACAACTACCCTACACAGTTTCATGAGTAGCCGCTGAAATGACTCAGACCTCACCTGATCTCAAACCACTTCCAACAAATATGAAATATGCCTTCCTTGAGGGTGCACGAAATATGTTCCCATTGATAATCAATTTCCAATTAACCAAAGATCAAGAATCTTGTCTGCTTGAGGTTATAGATATAAACTATAAGGCCTTAGGATAGAAATTTCCAGATCTCCATAGGATCAATCCTTCACTATGTTCCCATCACATCTACCTTGAGGAAGATAGCAAGTTGTCCTGAGAATTTCAGCACAGATTGAATCCGAATCTTTGAGAGGTTGTTATAAATGAAATTACCAAATATTGTTATGTGTGATTCATATATCATATTGTACCCAAAAAATTCATAGTGGGTGATTCCCTTTCATGTTGTACCCAAAAAATCAGGATCACCATCATGAAGAACGATAAAGGAGAGGAGATCGCAAGCAGAGTTCCAACTTCTTGGTACGTATGTGTGTATCACAAACGCCTGAATATAGTGACCAAGAAGGATCATTTTTCACTTCCTTTCATCAACCAGATAGTAGGGAGACTGGCCTCGAAAGAATACTTCCACTTCTTGTATGGATACTTTGGTTATAATCAAATTGCAGTTGCTCCTAAAGATCAAGAGAAAGCCACCTTCACCTATCCATTTGGGACATATGCTTTCCATAGAATGTTGTTCGATTTGTGCAATGCTCCGTTGACGTTCCATTGATACATGTTCATTGAATTCACGGATATGGTTGGCATTTTCTCAAAGTTTTCATGGATGACTTTTCGATCTATATCAACAGCTTTGATCAGTGCTGAGAGACTAAGGAGAGAAGGTGTCAATGGTCATTGCGACCTCAACCCTTCAGATCAGGCCCAATCAAGAAAACAAAGACCACCAAATTACATAAATCAAAAAATCAAGGCAAATAGTGGTCTCACTATTTATTTAACATGGTATAGCTACCAGGGTCGAACTCAAGGAGCACGGATTGGCTAAGAAGCCTAAGAAGTAGTCGAGAATCAGAAATAAGAGAAACAGGTTATTTTTGGTGGATTTTTTTATTTTAAAAATTTTTTGTGATTTTTTATTATAAAGAGAATACAAAAGAAGGGGAAAAATCACAAACCAACAAATTATTAAACACACAAAACCAAGTCAGAAAATTGAAATAAAAATATTTTTGTGTTTTATGAATATTCATATGTTTTTGATATTTTTCTCAGATTTTTATGAAGTCTTCTCTGTGTGAAGTTGATAAATATGAAAACCCTAGAAAAACCAGACACTTTAACCACTACATGAACTTCCTTTGAATTAATTTAAATAAAAATTTTAATCGGTTTAATGAATGTAATTTATTTATATATAACAAGTAACACTTAATATAAGCATTGGTAACATTGTACACTTGAACTAGTATTTTAATTACTAACATATATAACAAGTAATATTATCACATACATCAGTAACTCTTAACATAAGCGTTGGTAACTTTGTTTACCTAAACTAGTAATTTAATAACCTATACATATACAACAAGTAATATTAACACTACCAATCAGTAACTTTTTATCATTTACATGGACCAATAGTAACTCGTAGCATCACTATTGGTAACATTGGTAACAAGTAAAAGTAGGCACTACGATTCGTAATATTGGAGTGAAAGATCAGTAACTCAAAGCATTGCGATTGGTAACCTGTAAAAGAAAAAATGAGAGTATGTCCAGTAAGACCTATCAATATTGTTGGTAAGATATGAAAGAATCCTTTAGTATTATTTAACGTTGTAGAAGTAAGAATGGGTCAACGACCATTAACACGAATTATTACAATTCGTAATGAAGGATGGAAGAATAGTAACTCGTAACATCACGATCGGTAACATTGCTAACATGTAAAAGTAAGCACTACGATTCGTAATATTAGAGTGAAAGACCAGTAACACGAAGTAATACTATTCGTAACCTATAAAGTAATGAACAAGAGCATGTCCAGTAAGATGTATCAATAATAATAGTAAGATTGAAATACTCCTTTAGTATCAATTAACGTTGTAAAAGTAAGTATTAGACAATGTCTAGAACACGTAACATATCTATTGGTAACAACAGCAAGATCTTTAGTCTCTTAAGGAATCGAAAATGCTACTATTATCAAATGAAATGATCAAAAAAATTAAAGTATGGTTTATCTTTCATTGAAAGAAGATTAAAACTACCTCATTTAACTTTAAAAGTTCTCTATTGAAACATTAAAATACAAGAAAACTTACGTATCTTTGTCGTTGAACTTCAGCCAAAGATCGCTGTCAAAGAAGAATGTAGGGTTTCTCTGTTGGTCATCGGTGACTCGTTGAGAAAGAAACCTCGATTACTTTTTTTGGAATTAAACGAATGTTGATTACTCGTTAAAAAAGGAAATTACTCTCCGAGTTTTTCGCGGGCGCGTTTATGGTATCTCAAATATTACAATCGCATTTTTTTTATTTTAAACCACAGGATTAGGATCTAACAATTCTTATAGGGGGCTCATTTAGTCACAAATGGGCACAGTGCTCTCTAGATAAGCCCTCTCTCTCTCTCTCTCTCTCTCTCTCTCTATATATATATATATATGCATGTGTATCATTTAGGCATACTAGGTCCAGGCCATTATGACTAATTAACCTTCTTGATCTGATCGATCAATTACCTCCGATCAATCAATCTATGTGATTAGATCGGCCATTAATGACCAATCAACTCACTTAACCTGATCAATCATCCATAATCATCAATTACCTTTTATGACCGATTATAATTTGAATTCAAACTAACAATGATTATGAGACGATCGATCACCTTGATCTACATGATCTACCAACATGATATAATCGATCACCTTCCTTGCACGATCGATCATGTGTATCAAATCTTGATGATTTCTGCTCGGATTTGTTTCCAAGTATAATATTTTGAGAGCTTGTCCCTCGCCACTATAAATAGTCCTAGACACATTGTTGAGAACACACATTCCAAGACAAAACCTTTCTCTCTCTTAAAGCTTTATTAAAGGTCATCTCTCTCGCTCTCTACTTCAAGATCACATCTTGAAATCAGTTGTCTACATGCTCGATTTGTAATTCAATTATTTATTACAATGTGCATTTTCTTAGCCACATTATTCACGTTGTATATTCATATTTGATGCTTTATAGATTGTTGTAATCTTCAATCTACTTTATATATTAACACTTAGTGTTTGATCCATACGAAAGACTTTGGTGAGTGATCGAAAGCACTTGTAAATGGTTAAGTTATCTAAGGGAAAATAACTCACGATAGTGGAATAGTTGATTGACTCGGCTAATCGAGAAATCTAGAGTTAGGTGACTTAGGTCGTGCTTTTTATCCTATGGGGTTTCCATGTTGAAATCTTTACCTCTTGTGGTTATTCCATTTTTGTGGCCTGCTTGTTTTATATGTGGTGATTATTATCTATTATCTTTGTTTATTGGCCATAGGTCCCTGATCTAGTGATCAGTTGAGTTAGCAGGTGACGATCACGACAGTTGGTGACAATTAGTAGGAACATTTCATTTAGCAATCCAGAATAGCTCACATTAAGTATTAGAGCTTGGTTCGCATAGAGGATGTCACTGAAATTTATGCTATGACCACCATCATAGCAATGAAGGACAATCCATGACAAGACCTTTGTTGTTTGATGGTACTAAATTTTCATATTGAAATATCCTTATGAAGAGCCATTTTAGAAAGATTGAGATATGAGATATGAGACGTCATCGAGAGTAAATACCAAAGACCCAAGGGAACCATCACCACAAATAAGGAGAAGAAGCGGGCAACAAATAACTCCAACTGTTTATTTTACGGAATGAGCACGGAAGAATTCAATAGAGTATCCGCATACAAATCCGCCTGAGATCTACAACTGACTTATCGTAAAATATGAAGGTATGTTGAATTTGAAAGAAATAGAATCAATCTTTTTCAACAAATATATGAGCTTTTCAGGATGAAGGAAGGAAAAACTATCGAGGAGGTGTATACTCACTTCATAGAATTTGTGAACTCACCTCAAAATTTGAGTGTTGAGATAAAGGAAGCAATTCTCATCAAGAAGCTTCTTAGATCATTTATTGTTGAGTGGAGGACCATGACTATGGTGATCAAGGAAGCAAAGGACATAGATAAACTTCTTTTGGATGAGATGATCAGAGAGATCTTTACCTACAAAGTTGAGAAGGAATAGAAAAATGGAAATCAATGCAAATTTAAATGATCTAGCATATTCAGCTCCGGAGATTATACAGAGGAACAAATAACTTTCATCACTTGTCATTTCAAGAACTATTTAAAGAGGTAATGTGAATTGAAGAGAAAAAAGAAGGAAGCAAGAACAATTATTTATTACCACTAGAATGAAAAAGGACACATCAAATGGGAATGTCCTCTTCTCAAGGCAACAAAAAGAGATGTACGTACAAAGGAAAAGTCTCTCTCAGTATTTCAAGAGACCTTCGATACAAGTGAAGAGGAAGCTCTAGTTGGATTTGTCGCCACTCACGATTCCAGTAAAGAGAAAGACGCATGAAACGACGATGACATAAATTTATCTATGATGAATTAGTTACTTCTTTTCAAGAATTGCACGGTATTGTAGGAAAACTTAATAAGTAAAAATAATACTGTAATGAAATCTAATAAATAAGAAAAAGAATCTCACCATAAAAAAATAGTTATTTAAAAGATCAAATTAACATGCTTGAAAATAATAATAAAAATTAACCCTCTTGCTAAGTTCATTAACGGAAAAGAAAACTTAGATAAGATGTTAGGAACTCTCACAGAAATGTCCACTGAATTTGAGTAGGATACCATTCCACCAACTAGCATCATACATACAATATTTTTTATCCAAAATAAAGATGGTATGGATTCCCAAAAGTGAAGATGGGAATTACAAAGTATATTGGATCCAAAGAATAAGGGATACCATAAAAACCTTATGCATGTAGATGGAGACCAATGAGAGAAGAGCCATCGATAAAAAGCTACAAGAGAACTCCAAATCATGTGTGGCAGTATACAAGATGACATCAAGCAACGAGAAGTAAAGCTCTGATATGGAGAAGCTATGCGTAGGTAGATAGAAGAGATCCCCATGGATCTTAGCATAATTACAATGGATGGACATCGTTGTCATCATACCATGGCTATCATCTTTGGTCGTATGGTACAATCTTTCCTCATTGTGATTTTTTACTGCTTTTGCGTCATATACTGCATTAAAAATGGGGAGAAATATTTTTCAAAATTAAAAATATTTTTCAAATGGAAAATCTGTTAATGGAGAGATATGTTTTCAAAATAAATTGTACTGAGCATTTTCTAAGGGGGAGAAACATTATTTTTGAGAAAAAAATTCAAAGACATCTTTTTGATATGTCAAAACATGGAGAAGAAGTGGAGATGTTAGTTTTCAGGTTTTATTTATTTGTCATCAATAAAAAAGGAAGAATGTTAGTATCTTGATTGCATACTAATTGTATCATTATTTTGATGATAATGAATCTTTGTGAGTACAAATAGCTTTGCAGATTCCATGGCAAACTCACTTCAAGTATTAAGCATGAAAGCTATATACAAGCTGAAAGCTATGGATAAAGTGAAGAAGAAATAAGTCTTTTGTAATAAGCATATGTAAAAGTCTCAAATATATGTGCATATGTATCATGTAGGCTTATTAAGTTCAAGCCATTATAATTGATCAACATTCTTGATCTGGTCAATCAATGACCTCTAATCGATCAACCTAATTGATATGATCGACAATTACTGATCAATCATCCCACTTAACTTGATCGACCAATTACCTTTTATGATCGATCATAATTTGAATTCAGGCTCCCAATGGCTATGATATGATCTATCACCTTGATCTCCATTATCAATCAACATGATCGATCGCCTTCCTTGCATGATCGATCATGTGTAACACTTGAAGACTTCATTGAGAGTGTGTCCCTCACCACTACAAAGGAATCTGGACATATTGTTGAGAACACACATTCCAAGGCAAAGCCCCTCTCTCTCTCAAATCTCTATTCAAGGCTCTCTCTCTCTCTCTCGCTCGCTCGTTCTCTACTTCAAGATCGCATCCTGAAAGTCTATCATCTACATGCTTGGTTTGCAGTTCAATATTTATTACATCATGTATTTTCTTAGCCTCATTATTTGCATTACATACTCATATTGAGGTTTTTGTAGATAATTGTACTTTTTAATTTACTATTGTACCGTAGCACTCGGTGTTTGATCTAAGTTGAGGGAAAGAATTTGGTGAGTGATCCAAAGTACTTGTAAACAATTGAGTTATCCATGGAGAAATAACTCAAGATATTATAGTTGATTAACTCGATCAACTGGTAAATCCCGAGTCAAGTGACTCAGGACAAGGTTTTTACTTGACGGGGTTTCCACGTTGAAATCATTGTCCCTTATGGTTGTTCTTGTTCTGTAGATTGCTTGTTTTATATGTGTGATTATTGTCTGTTATCTATGTTTGGTGGCTATAGGTTGCAATCTAGATTAACCCGCATAAATCCCATAATCCTAAGGAAGAAGGAGAAACAAAACCTTGAAGAAATAGGTCAAACTCGCACATCATGAGATTGTTCCATAGAATATATCGGTATATCCCGAGATATGATGAGTCCCCATTAGTCACTCTTTATTCCTTTATTTTAGCTAGCAACCTTGGTAAAAGACCATGTAAATATTTGTAAATACAATAATTTGTCAAAATGCATGCATCATGTAAATAGTCATAATTAGCATGTTTTTGCACAAAAATAAAGGAATAAAGAAATAAATAAAAAGAGAGAAATATTTAGAATAAATATTGAGTGACTTGAATCCAAGGGAGGGATCAGCGTGGGCCTGACCACAAAATAAAACAAGTAGAGAGAGATAGGGTAACTCAACATGGTGTAAGTACCCCTCTTTGTGTAAATATTTTATTTTCTAAAAATAAAAATATTTATGTGTTCCCTTTATTTTGTATATATTTATAAAAATAAAATAAAAATGGAAAAAATAAAAATAAAAATTAAAGTAAATAAATTCTCTCTCGTCAGTGTACATATACCATGTATATAAAATTAAAGATGTATTTATTTCACACCCTTGTAAATACTTAATAAAAATCAACTAAAAATATTTTTATATTCCATATTTTATGATGTAAATAAATAAAATATAAAATTGTAATATTTTTACATAAATAAAATAATAAAAATAAAATTCAAAAATACATATGTATTTATACATGTACATAATAATAATATAATGTAAATACATAATTTATTTTTCAAAAAAATAAATAAATATCACAAAAAATCATTTGAAAAATAATAAACATTTTTCATGTTGAAAATTTTTCAAAATAAAATCATTTATTATTTTTAAATGAATTTACAACTAATTAATAATTCCTGGATTCTGATTGGTCTACGAGGGATTGTTGACTCCCGGTCAACTCCCCCCCCCTCCCAGGACCACTTAGAACCCGAACCTGCCGCTCGACCCGATTTCTCCCATTTATCGCGCCCTGATCCTCCTACCATTTCCCTAAACCCGGGGCCCCGATTAACCTTGATTCATCCCTGATCCACGCCCGGGGATCTTCCTAGGGATCCGTGCACCAAAATTCCATGCCCGACTCCATCTTTGCCGGATCCCTACCATTATATAGTCTCATCTCCCTCCGCCATTCGAGGCACCTTCGGCCACCATCTTCGATCCCTGTGACCTCCATCATCTTCCTCGAGTGACAGCGAGTGTGGAGGGTGTCTGAGAGAGAGAGTTTGGAGGTGTGTAGCCCAGGTCCGGTGATCCTCGTCGTCGAGCTCCACCGCCGGCATAGCCCGAGCCTCTGGAGGCGACGCTCCATCGAGGCGAAGATCACCGGAGAACCAACGTCTCCTCCACAGTCGACTCCGGCCATCAGGTATCATTTTAGGTTCCATTTCGTCAGTTAGCTCCGATCTTCTTCACCTAGCTCCGCCAGCTCCGCCCTAGTGGCCGAAGCCCCGCCACTTCATCCCATCCATATCGATCGACTCCTCGACCCATTACCATCTTCTTTACACCATCTGATCACCTCAAGCTGGGCTATTTGAGCCTAGATCGAGTTGGGTTCCATCTGTCATCTTCGCCGGAACCCCCCGTCGACCATCCACACCGCTTCTCTTTATCTTTTAGCCAATAACCCATGTTGGAGCGTCCCTCCGAGCACGAGCTTCATTTTGTAGGTGAATAAATGCTGAATACCCCCCTTTGACGCGCCTTCCACCCTTCGTCGGAGCTACCCAGGTCTTTCTTCCTTCACCAAATGATCTGACCGTTGGGAGCCCCATCGGATGCCACCACCCGACGCAGACCGTCGGTGCGAGAAGAACCCCCCTCTCTGATCTTCTATCGGACGCTTGGATCGCTTCCAGCTCACCGGAGAAGCTCGCCCAGGAGGAGTTCTTCCAGCTGAGCTTTCTGTCGTCGGATGGTCCTTCACCGCCAGTTCACATCTTAGCCGCACGTAGCCTGCCACAATCAGACCGTCAGATCCATGATCTGACGGCCACATGCGCCCCATGTTCTCCTCTGCGCCAGGACCATTGGATTCTCCAGGAGGCGTCATCAAGACCGTGCGCCCGCCAGCCATCCACCGCACGACACGTCACCACTCACGCGCCCCGCACGCGCCTCGGCTGGGTAACTTGCGCCCGACCCCCTGCAGTTTACTTTTGTTTTTATTTAGTCGGTTAAATAAACTTGCACACTTGGATAATTTACATATATGGACATGTAGTTTCTTGTAATTACATTTTAGTCCCTGCTTTGTGGAGACACGTGCTTCGACACGTGATTTTGTGGGCAAATTACATGTCTAGGGCTTGGGTTTTCTGAATGTTATGGAATGAATCTTAGTTTCGTGATTTGCATATATACCCTTGTGCGTACTGAAATAGGAATATGTGCGGATTTTGCGTGAATTTTGTGGTTTAGCCCATACTGTTTTTGCACGTGTTACATTTAAGCCCCCGGAACTATGTTTTCTTGCACTTTGGTCCTTGTGTGTTGTGCGTCTTGCATTGGTTGAATAAAATATCAAACTAAATCCAAATCAAGTGAAATTTAGATACGCGGCTCTTGCTACTATGTAAAAATTTCACTAAATTTTTGGGATATTTTTGTTGCTTTTAGCTATTAAAAAAACAAAAACCTTCATTTTTGCCACTGTTTGAAATAGAAAATCAACTAAAAATATAAAAAACTTTTCTAAAAATTCTAAAAAAATTAGGCATAGTTTTTTTTAGTGCTTTCTTACTCCAGTCCATATTTGGTTTAAATTGGATTCATAAAACACCTAAAAATCCCAAAACTCTAACCATCTTAAAAAATCATTAAAAATTTTAAAAAATTCAACAAAATTCAATTTCCCTTTCTGTATCTTAGTTTTTATTTTCAATATTCATAAACATTGCCTTCAGATTTTTATAGACTAATTAACTATTTTTAATTAGCCTTTCAAATCTGACTGCACATTGCATCATTGTTTTTGTCTTTTTCTATTTTTATAAAATCAACCAAAAATTATAAAATCCTTAAAAAAATTACCAAAAATACTTAAAAATATAAAAAACACAAAAATAATTTTATTTGAATTTTCTGAGTTATTTATGAGTGTTTAATAGATTGTGGTTTGAGTGTTTTTTGTCCTTTTCTTCATATTTGCTTTATAATTAAAAATACAAAAAAATTAAAACATCAAAATCCACTAAAAATATATTTTATCTTTTTTATTCTTTTTGACTACTTCGTAGGCTCTTTTGAGCCAATCCGTGCTCCTTGAGTTCGACCATGTCGCTATACCAGGTTAAATAAATAGCGAGACCGCTATTCGTGCTTGATTATCTTATTTATTTTCTGATTTGGTGGTCTTATTTTCTTGTTGAGTGAGTCACCGAGATCCGGGTCGCAACGACCCGTGTTTTTATACCTTCACCCGGGTCTTGGTGGGTTCTTCGGTCATCAAGATACAACGGTATATATGCTTCCATCATTAGCTCCATTAGATTAAACAACAGCATTCTACCTATATAGACTCCAGTATATTGATATGTGAAATGGGTCTGAAACGAAAGATCACTTATGTGTGGGATCACACCATAACCTTAAGGAATCTTACAACAAGATCAAGAACAATATCAAATCTTCGTACTTTCCCCGATACGTTGAATACATTTTGAAGATTAAATATGAATATTATTGAGATGGTTTTACCGTGATTTTGGCAACTGGATGTATAATTTAGATCTATAAGGCCATCAAATAGGATTTTTACGTAGAAAAAAAAAAAGAAACATGCAAATACAAGATACCTTAAACTACTACTCTAGAAAAATATACGCATATGGATTACCTGAAGTGACGGATAATGGTTGGAGCAAGAGAAGGCTGGAGAAGAGGCAAGCAAATGTCAATAAAGCCTCCGTACAGTGAAAGCCCGAGTATGGAAAGAGAATGAACTGAGTGCCGAGGAGCGAGCATGCAGCGATCGAGCGGAGGCTGGGGAATGGCCGAGCCATCCTTCTAGAGACGAGCCTCTCAAGGGGAGAGATGAAAGAATGGAGAGGGAGGAAAGGGAATCGATGTTCTTATTTGGTTTTAGGGCATCTTTGGAGAGATGCTTTGGCTAGATATTTGGAAAAGTAGACAAGCATATGTAGACATTATTGGGTAAAATATGTCATAAACTACAATTGAGTGAAAGCAGTCAACCCATGTCACTAATGTCCATTTTCCCACATCCTAACTTCCTTTACTCTTATGAAAAATCTCACAAGACCTTCTCGCCTTTCAAGTTAACTTGAAATATCGTCAGACTACTTCGATTTCATGGGAGTGAGGAGAGTCCTGAAAATACTTTAGAATCCATGTCATAAGTCAAGGACCTCAAACAAGAACCTTTATCTCAAGAAGAAGAAAAGAGTTCAAAGCAGCTCTAATTTACCTAACCATAATTTCGTCTGACCTCTGAACCAGGGACTCAAGAAAAACCTCCCAAAAAAGAAAATTCCTAGTTTGATAGTTATATCTACTACACCACTAAATTTCTACATGCCTCGATAGTTAAGAAAGAGAGCCTAATGGACCGCAAATAGCCTCAAGTTTTAAGTAGGTTTTAGTTCCGCTTCAGCTTCCATCTTAGATTATTGAAGTTATTGGGTTGCAGGATATTTTAGTGACATGACTATCCTCCCTATCCGCTCCTCTATCATATTATTAATCACTATTCTTATTCTCTTTATGAATGAGATCAAATCCTAAGTTTGCATTCATACGCATTAATTCCCTCTAAAATTGATATTTATTTGGCTTCACATGATGTCTCGGATGCTTTAGGGGAATGTAGGAGTTGTTCCTTTCATCTGTGAGGTCGATCCCAGATAACTCGCTCTTGGAAAAAGTGAGTTGAACACTAGACCGTGAAAAAAACTTAGATATTTGGGATGGAATGAGCCAATTATATATTCCATTTGGGTTGTAGAATATGCTAGCTCAAATGGCACGGAATACTGAATCTGGGGTCGAGGAGGTATGCTTTGAGAATGCAACTCCCCTTTTCGTGCCTCTTTCCTATGATCTGAGACTGGCCCCTCACCTTAATGTCCTCCAAAATAACTCTAGATCGACCTTATCTATATTAGAATTCTTACATTTACCTATGACCATGATATTACGATGTTATTAAATAATGTTGGCCAAAAAAAGATTTAGTTGACGTTAATTAAGAATTTCCACTAATGACACAATATCGACCGACGTTCTCAGGGGTAGAAAGTCAACATATGTTATTTTTGTTGCACTGAATGTGAAGAACTCTATGTTCATGGTGCAAACAACCAATTCTTTAAATCATTAGATATGTTTATTTAAAACTTTTTCCTTTTATTTTATCCATGGATATTCAAGTCTTACTTTAAATAACATTTTTTTGGTGGGATGAGTAGGTAAATGGTAGGATATATTCAAAATATGATGTCCAAATCAAGGAATTATTTAAGGAGGGATCATCAGGTACATGAATTTTTTTATGAGTCTTAGTATAAGTTATTTTTACTTGATCAATATTTTCAAATAAGGATATAAAATCTCGAGTTATATTATAGTTTGACATCTATACATTATGATCTGTATTTGAGGAAATATGTACTATTTTAAGGCATATAAACTATACTAGATTGACAAAGATTCAACATAAATAGTGATATCAACTATGTTAAATGCCTCATAGTAACAAGCCCTCTAATGCATAACCATAATTTAAAATTCTTGCTTGATCTGTTAGACACATTGCTGTTTATACTCAGAAATACTATGGACACATGGTCATCGACTTGATTATCAATATCTATAATATTCTATTTTATTTTGTATAAATTTTCATTTATTGAACTTGTCATGCATTTTGATCCCTTTCAATCTATCTTATTTGTAGTTTTTCAGCAAAAAAGCGGTTCAAAATACAAGAAATTACTTGGAAATACATTTATAAGTAAAATGAACAAATGACACAAAAGTATATTCTAAAGAGAAAATAAAATGAGGATGGGAGAAAGAAGAGAAGGATAGAGTATTATCAATATTGATGAGAAGATTGATCTTCAAAGATAAAAGGAAGGAAGTGCAATTACAAGTGTTACATTTTTATTTATATTTGTATTATATCTTTAATGTGTCTTGGATAAAGACATGTCTTGTTGGCAAGTGAATGAACAATAGAATACCATTTAACTTCTCAATCATCATTAACCTGTGTACATCTTTTTTTTCTTTTTAGAGTATAGACTCTCTTAGTTAGTTACAAATATCTATCTTTAAAAATGTGTTTGATAATTCCTTATCAATAATAAATAGATAGAAATAAATTTTCTAATTATATGCTACTATTTTTGGTAGGAGTACTGACAAGAATGAAAGGATCACTAGACGGTGATCGAAGAGAAGTGAAAAATTTTGTTAAGCATTGATGGCTCAGTATTTTTTTACCAAACCTTAAATTGTGCAAATTTATTTAGCAAACTTTTGATTATGATACTAATCTCAATCATCATTTCAAAGTTATTTATTTTGTGTTAGTCATCGAATACTCTCTTCTTTGTCTATTTCTACCATCTATGGTGTGTGCTTCAATGCAACTTAAGATAGAAAAGAGAGAATGGAAGGAGAATATAAGGGGAGGGGAAAAATGCAAAACTAATAAGATGGTCAAAAATAAATAAAAAGGGAAAGAAGAAGAAGAGGACAAGAAAATACAAGTTTGGTGGAAAATAAAATGACAATGAAAGAGTAGAAGGATAACAAGGAAGATGTTGAAAAGAGAAGAGTAAGAATAAAGATTTAAGTGGATGTTGATATTAGTAGAAGATAAGTATACATGTGCAATAGGAGTATGGGGCTCCAACTTAGAAGATGACACTTTTGTAGGAAATACAAGTTCATCATGTTCCTTAAAACCATGTTGATATGAAAAAAAGTTTTGAAAAAAAGATTTTGCGGGGACATTGAGAGGAATGTCCACACATTTGCAAGGAATTTGAGAGGACATGTCTTCGCGAACAATATAATGACAACTTTGCGAGAAGATGCTCTACCAAGTTAAAATCCAGCGATAAGCGTTTTGGGGAGGATCGTTTTTTGAGGACTTGTCCTCGTAAAAGATCATGCAAGGATGTGTGAGGGCATTGTGAGTACTTTATGGCAGTAATTCCAAATTCTAAAAAGGACTATGCTAGATGGTTTACATTATTTTTGTAATAAAGTGAAATTTGTTAAGTTTGGCCAACAAACTTAGGTCCGATAGGAAGCTGAGTTTGTTGGCAACATGTGTGGGCCTCTTTCATGTGTACACGGAACTCAAGATCAAATTAGGGAAACTATCAAAACAAAAATTATTGTTCTTGAAAAGTTGCATAATTGTGCTTTTGGGGGAAGTTTCTAAAAAAGGCCTATATTTCATATGATTTTTCAAAGGTTTTTAACGAAGTAATTACAACATGAATTAAGCTTTTCATATTTTAAAATATACTTTACCAGTGATGACTATATTTATTATATGTTTTTTCATAAAAAATAATTTTATATGAATTTTAAACTTTAAATTACTTAAAAAGGAACTAACCGTACATAATTGTGATTTATGGAAGTTAGATTTGGTTTATGTGTATGATGTATGTATTCCAAAATTTGTTTTTTTTCATTTTTTGTTATCTAAATTTTTGTAGATTTTTAAAATTTTGTTTATAATTGGTATAGTACATTTAAACTAAGCACACTAAAATTGAAGTTATAAATAGATATCGCCATTCGAAGTTGATGATTTTAGTTATATGCAGTATAGTGATCCAACATAAACTTTCACAATTAAGATATTTTTATTTTTAGATTATTTTTCAAATTAGAGTATTTTAAAATATGAAATTTGAAAGATAGTTTAGTCTAATCGACGTTGACCGTAAATAGTTACAAGTTTGTAAAGTTGGAGAGTTTACAGAATTTAAGTGTAGTTTATGGATCAGTGATTTTCGGCATAATTTTAGAACTATTTCTTAATACTATGATGGCACTAGATGTACATTAGAATTATTTGGAAATAGTTTGGAAACTTCGAAGTTAGAAAATACCAATTTGGGTTTAGATTTGTGAGTTAATTATTCGGATAGAAATTTTTTCAAAAATTAATGGCTTTGCTCTAGAGTTTAGAAAGTAATTAAATGTTTTCATATTTTTTTCTCTATATTAGTGATGTTTCTCTAGAGTTTAAAAACTGATTAAGTTAATCAAGATTCATGGTAATAGACAAAATTATTTGAATCTTATGTTTAAATTATCGGTATAGATGCAAATAATTATTCATTTTGCAATTTTCTTTATTTTTTGTCACTTCTCTCCTTGTTAGTTTGCCAACTAAGTCAGGTTGTATACAATTAATTATAACTTAACCAACAATGTAGGCAATAACTATAACCTACTCTCAAACTTCATCAATTTTAGATCTGGGAACATTTTAACAGTGGTATACATCAATTGTTCAAAGAAGGAATAGGAGAATACTGTTTACTATCAGTCGGTCATATACAATTCATCATGTGTCCAATCAACCTAAACGGTATTTTTCACATAAGTACGGTTGTCCACTGTTTGAACAACAATGTTTCTTAGATACATTCGAATGAAGCACCATGTGCATATTAAAATGTATTTCCAAGCATATTATATTAAAAAGTATAAACCTTATTTCTTGCCCTACGAATTTGACCTAAATAAGAGCTGGCTTGCTTAAGATCCAATAGATTGACTTTAATTGTTAGCAAGATTGATTTGACATGGTATTTGGTCGAAGATAAAAATGTCATAAAGTTCTTTTAAAAGAGCAAATCAAAGGTCATATTCACATGAAAAGGACATGGAACTGAAATTATTTATAACTAAAGTCAAACGTTATTGTTATTGGCTACAATATCATGGGAGTAGAGACAGCTTGGTACCTTTGTCAACTTATTTCTCCTTTGTCTCTACGTGGTGTAAGAAGCTCTTTGATTGTATCATCCTTTGAGTTTGAATTGCAATGAGTTTTTCTCATTGACCGAAGCAAATGCGTATCTCATTGTAAGTATATCTTAATAGTACATGTGTACATATTATCCAGAAAGTATAGTTGATTGTTTGACACCAATCATCGAAGTAATGACCGAAATGAGTGCTATTATAAGAAGCTTCTGAAAAGAACCCTAGGTAAGGTACTTGGGATACCTTGTACTCAAGTGGAAGTGATTATGATGAATCAAAAGATGAGGAAGTATTTCTCGATCTAATGGTAATATGTGAATTTTTATGACTTTACTTTGATGAATTGTAGATGTTTTCAAGAATTGCATGGACTTAGCCATGTGATTCAAAAATGAAAACATCTCTTTAAAAGTAAAGGTAAAACCTCAAAAGAACATGAATTTGAAATTAATAAACTTAAGGATAATATAGAAGCCTTAGAAAATAGCATAGAAGAACCAAAAGCAAAGAGTAAAACTCTTGTAAATGATCTAGACAAGTTTACTAAAGGCAAAGAAGCCATAGACAAACTTTGATGAGTTTCTTATCCATTTTAAACCAAGTTTTGAATAGATTAAACATAGTAAACAAACTTAAACATGTCCTCTTACTTTTATATTAGACATGTGGCAATGGTTTTGTTGGAAAAGAAAAGAGCCCATCCATGTGTTTAGTACCACATGGGGGAGCGGTCACTATTGGGTCTGTCCGTGGGGCTATATAAGGAGCCCCACACCCCCTGTACTCATTGAGAACTTCAATAGAAGAAATGCCCAATTCATAGGCTTCTCCCGTGGTTTCATCCCGCTCCTTCTGGAGTAGGGTTCCACGTTAAATCCCGATGTCCCCTAATGTTTTCTTTATCTTTATTTTCTGATACGCTTCCGCATTCTATTTTTCTACATGGTATCAGAGCCAGTCGATTCTCGAGGGTTTTCTTTTATGTAATATGTTCGACAATCGTTTTATGTTAAGATCTGTTGTTCGTGTTCGAGATTTTTCATATTCTATGGCTGGATTTATATTCTAGGGTTTCATTTTTTGAAACTCTATTTCTGCCATCGAAGCTCTCAACATCCAGGCGATTTCTCCATTGCACGGCTTTGAAGACCTGCGCCCGTTAGGCGTGTAACCCTCCAGGTGCAAAAACCCAACCGAGCGGCGCCCAATCAGAGCACCTTACTCCATCTCTCCAGATGGACGCTCCGGTTCCAGAGGCATGAGGCAACGCTTCTGGCTCACCCCGTCGCCTGGGGGAAACGCTCCAGGCCCCCATGCTCCTAGGCGCAAGCCTCCATCGACCGCCTCTCCAGATCTCGCCCTTCCAGCCGCATGTCTATCCCACACGGCAACCCTATGCTTGACGATCTGAACTCCCAGCGCGAGCATCTTTCCACGCACGAAGCCGCAGGTCTCCGGCACTCCCTTCGCGCAGGCGGAGGACCCATCGCCTCCTCTTTCTCCCTCGCGCACAGCAGTGCCGGTGCACAGGTGGAGGCGCGTGCACCTCTCTGGTCCCCCGCGCGCTCCCCCATCGCCTCCTGCTCCAAGCACCGCAACCCCAGGTGCTCCACGCATATGATGCTCCACGCAGATGCTCCACAAAAAAAATAAATTGGAGAGAATATGCAGATGTTCGGTAGGCGGCAATCGATCTCTCGCGTGGGATCTCTCGCGATTCCTCCTCGGCGCGATTGAAGCGAAACCCCTCCCATCGGGGGCGGCGCAAGAAGACAAGGTGTCCCAATCAATGGGAACCCTAACATGACCCTGGCGTCATTAAAAAAAATTAAAGCACGTGGGTGGTGCTTCAAAAAGGGAACGGCTGCAGCATTTATTCCAAAAAAATTCAGCCATATAGAAAAAAAGAGTTATGCGGGTAAAAAAATGCTTGCTTGAGGAGCCCAGGTGGGCTGTTTAAAAAAGTTTCAAAGAAAAAAAAGAGGCGCGTACAAGAAAAAGTCGTACGCATATGCTAACAAAAAAATCGAAAAAAAAAGGAAAAAAAGTCGCATACAAGAAAAAAGTTGTACGCATAAAAAAATGTGATTCATGTTTGCTTCTCCCAACTTGTCTATAATTTTCATTATTCTCACAAGTTTGGGAGAAAGGGGGAGTAAAAGCCATATGAATCCTACATCGTTGATTGACAGACCAAACACTTCGGATTTCACAGAATATCAAGCCATCTTCACTGTGCATCGATCTTCGTCGTGGTGTCTCTATCTTCGACATTGACTCCGTACTGGATTTGTTTTCTTCAAGGCACGACGGAGACAAAGTCCGGTGACCCGCAGGCATGACTGAGACAGAGATCCGGTGACCATGCAGGCACGATAGAGACAGTCCGGTGACCTTCCAGGCACGACAGAGATACGTTCCGTGACCTGATATACCTGTCAGCAAGTGGGTTTGTCTACCAGTTGCGGAAATATACGTTTATTGTGGTGATTTCAAGTGAAGATGTAATGATGTATATTTTTCTTTATTATTGCAAGTTGCAGCTGTCCCAGCTACCAACTTGAGGGGGAGTGTTGGAAAAGAAAAGAGCCCACCCATGTGTTTAGTACCACATGGGGGAGCGGTCACTATTGGGTCTGTTCGTGGGGCTATATAAGGAGCCCCACACCCCCTGTACTCATTGAGAACTTCAATAAAAGAAATGCACAATTCAGGAGCTTCTCCCGTGGTTTCATCCCGCTTCTTCTGGAGAAGGGTTCCACGTTAAATCCCGATGTCCCCTAATATTTTCTTTATCTTTATTTTCTGATACGCTTCCGCATTCTATAGGTTTTAAAAAATTCTTCTTCGAAAATTATTTTAAAGTAATGAAAGAATGCTTTGTAAGCACAAACACATCTAGACACCAAGGTATGACGACTATAGCTCAAAATTGTGTTGTTAGTCTCACATGACCTTACTTTGGCACAAAAGACCATGATAGTAACTTAGAAAACTTAACCTTGTAAAAGGGATTCCTCGGCTGAGCCTACATGAAGGAAGGAAGGTATTTGCTCGACACATAAAATTAAGAAAGTTGCACGAAATTTACCTTAAAAGTGCAAAACTAATTACCACATATAGAATTGTAAAGTTGTTATGGACCTTGACCTCTTTGGACCGATAAAATTTGAAAGCTTAAGTGAAAGTCCTTATTATTTATCACTGTTGATGGGGAGTCCTCCTTTATATACAGATATATGTATGTATGTATGTATGTATGTATGTATGTATGTATGTATGTATGTATGTATGTATGTGTGTGTGTGTGTATGTATGTATGTATGTATGTATGTATGTATGTGTGTGTGTGTGTATGTATGTATGTATGTATGTATGTATGTATGTATAGGAGTGATCGTATGAGAGCAAAAAGTTGTGAGAGCATGAGAGGGATGATTCTAGACCACATGATTCTGTTTTCTCTCTCCTGATCTTCTCTCTCCTGGATGAATCATGTGGTCCAGAATCATCTCTCTCATGCTCTCACAACTTTTTGCTCTTATAGGATCACCCCTATATATATAGGATTTTTATCCAATGCGCATAGGACACATTAGCGTTTCGGTGAGCACCATTTGTAGGCCACACACGTGTATTACCAATTGAGTGGTTACCTATTTCGAAGGATGTTGTTTTTGAAAGGAGATTAATATGCAAAGCGATTTAACAATAAGTGATATTCCAATTATATCGCGTCCTAAAAAATAGGAAGATCGTTTTGGAATGAAAACATTCGAATCGATGATTTCTTGCAGAAAATCGAGATCCAAAAGCTCAGGTCAGTAATATATATACAATAATCAAGTAAATGATTGTTGCGAGATCAGTAATATCCAAAACAATGGTCAGTAATTTACATTCAGTAATATATACACAATGGTCAAGTAAGTGTTTGTTGCGAAGTCAGTAAAACCATAGCAAATGGTCAGTAATTTCTATATGTATTATTACTTTGAATAGAATTCAGTAATTTAGAGACAATACTCACGTAAATGATTGTTGCGAGATCAGTAATATCCAAACAACGGTCAGTAATTTACATTCATTTTATATTATGGTGCAGATTTCAGTAATATATACACAATGGACAAGTAAGTGCTTGTTGTGAAGTCAGTAAAACCATAACGAATGGTCAGTAATTTGCATATGTTTTATTACTTGGAACAGAATTCAGTAATTTATAGATGATACTCAAGTAATATATATACAGTTATCAAGTAAATTATTGTTTGTTTTCAGTAATGTATATATCTATGTCTTATATCAAATGTTCAATAATATGTGTACGATTCTCAAGTAATAGCTACTATGAGATCAGTAATAACAAAGTAATGGTCAGTAAATCATGGGCATTGCTCAAGTAAGAAAGTAACTATTTTGTTAATGCAATGCACATTACATAGACAATGGTATTACTAACCATTTGTTATGTTATTACTGATCTCAGAACACACATTTACTTGACCATTTTATACATATTACTATACAATGTAACTATTTGGATGTAAATTACTGATCATTGTCTTGATATTACTGATCTCACAATAAGCATTTACTTGACTGAATTATATTTATTACTATCATAACGTTTGGATCCTTAATCATTCGCGTGGAATCATTTATTTGAATCGTTTCTTTCCAAAACCATCTTCCACTTTTTAAGGATGTTGTATAATAGGAAATATAGAATTTTTTTAAATGTTTGTAGCCTATAATTAGAAATATAGTTATTGTCAATACACGTGTATGGCCCAGAATGTGGTGCTTATTGAAACATTAATGGGCACATGACTCACTGGATAAGCCATATATATATAGAGAGAGAGGGGGGGTTAATGGAGCTGCCCGTGCTATTTTTGGCATTTCTTTATTTTTTTCAAAAAATATCACCATGTATATTCATCCCTATATCCCTCCTATATGGCATTCGAATTTCGTTAAAAACAGAGACTCCTACGACCTCCATCTAGACGGTCATTTTTTAACGGTAATAGGATTTTTGAAATCGACACCATCTCGATGGAGGCCGGGAGTCTCTGTTTCTGACGAAATTCAAATGGTATATAGGAGGGATATAGGGATGAATATACATGGTTTTATTTTCCAAAAAAAATAAAAAACACGCTGAAATAGGGGGCGGTGCAGCCCCATTAAATCCATATATATAGGGAAAAATGGCGCTGCCCCCTAGGGGCAGCCAACATTGCTGCCCCCACCCCATTTTTCACAAATATTTTTTACTTTTTTGGAAAAATATCACAATGTGTATTCATCAATATATCTCTCCTATATGTCAATCGAATTTCGTCAGAAATAGAGACTCCTACGGCCTCCATCCAGACGTCATTTTTTAAGGGACGCAGGATTTTTTAAATCGACCCTGTCTGGATGGAGGCCGTAGGAGTCTCTGTTTCTGACGAAATTCGAATGGCATATAGGAGGGATATATGGATGAATATACATGACGATATTTTCAAAAAAAAATAAAAAAAATTGTCCAAAATGAGGCGGGGCAGCCATGTTGGTTGCCCCCAGGGGGCAGCCCCATCATCCCCATATATATATATATATATATATATATATATATATATATATAGGGAATATTTCAGATGAGGTGCACCTTTCCTTGCTATAAGGAAAGCCACGAATCTTGGCCGTCTGATCTATATCTACGGCTATGATATGTCTACTTTCAGTCATGCGAAACCATGTGAAACCACCCAATAAACCACTCCCGGTATTCTATTTTTAGTAAACTAATTCATTTAAGACGTAATCAAATATGTTAAAATCGCATGGTTGTCA